>CM059450.1:12789283-13171783 GCA_030390025.1 Squalus acanthias
CTGAGACTCTGGCCCCCCTAGTTCTAGACTCTCCAGCCAGGGGAAACAACCTCTCAGCATCTACCCTGTCAATCCCCCTCAGAATCTTGTATGTTTCAATGAGATCACCTCTCATTCTTCTAAACTCCAGTGAGTATAGGCCCAATCTCTCCTCACTGGACACCCCTCTCATCCCAGGAATCACTTAACCTCAGAGGTGAACCCTGTACTGCACCAGTGAGAACTTCCCATTTCCATTACCAGTCTCTCTGAGTGAACTGTGCCGTGGGGCCCATGCCCACTACAGACTAGTTTGAGTCTCATGTTACTCAGGACTCTCTTTGCAGCCAAAGCCCAGAGCTAAAGAGCAATGAACTGGCTCACTCTGCCAGCTATTCTCTCCTCCTGTTTACTCCGACTGACTTTTTAAATGGTTTTGTTCCAATAATGAATCCTGATCATTGGCTGAAGCAATGGGAGGCAGAGTGGGTTAGGAGATAAAAATAATGAGCCGTATATTCCGATCCCTCCGGGTGTGTACGGGCTGTGTACACACCCATAGGGACATCGGAAATGCCAGTTTCAGACGTGCGAAGCGCACACGCTGAAAACTGGCATTTCCGATCTGTCAAGAATGTTCTTGACATATCGGACGCCTGCCCTGGAGAAGGGCCTCCGCGGGGGGGGGGGGGGGGGGGGAAGAGTTCCGCTTTCTGCAGAACCTCCGCCCGCTGAAAACCCTTAGAAATTTTACGCCTGGTAAAAGCAGGCGTAAGGCTTGCTTTTACCAGCATAAGAGTTAAAAAAGTTTTTTAAAAAGTCACTTATTTATCATTTTAAAATACTTTAAAAAAAAGGTAAGTTTATTTTTAGCCCTGTAAAAAACTTTAATTATTTTTTTCAAAAAATTACATTTTTGTTTAAAATATTTAATTTATTGTAATTTCAACTCATTTTAAAAATGTGATTTTTAAAAAATTTTATTTAATGTTTTACAGTGTTTTTGGGTGATCTCCATTCACAGATTTGACAGGTCTATCTGTCAAGTGTATGAAGGGACATTCCCTTCTCCTATTGGCTCCCCATGGCCCACATGATCCCAGGGACGCTTGCAAACCGCCTGCGCCCCTGGGATACGTGGGCCTCTGCGCACTTGGAGTTGGAGAGGCCCAGGAGCGGAAGTGTCCGGACCTCGTGACACCTCAGATAAGTCCGTCGATTTTTTTCCAGATCGGAGGTCTCCGCACGCAGCAAGCCTCCGATCGGAATTATTGCCTCAAACATCATAACGGCCAACTGAACAGGCAGGCACGATAGGATGTGTGTTTGATGTATCGTCTGAAGAACGGGTGTTACTGATAGCCTGACCATGCGAGTACTTACGTTAGCATTGGTAGATGAGGTCATTGACTCAGGGGGCTGGATTCTGAATGCCCTGTGGAGTCGGGTTTGGAGGCGTGTGGGGGGTTAAATTTGCGGGGTCGGGTGACCCGACTCCATCCCGCCTCCACGCAATTTTGACAAAATCAGTCGTGGGGTTCCCGACTCCGTCCCGCCTCCAAGAGGCGGGAGAGGCCATTAAAGCCCTTAACAAGCCCTAAATTGGCTCTGTAATGCCATTTTTAAACGTTTTAGCTAGTTTAACTCTTTTCCGACGTGAAGTACGCCTGATGTGAAACACGCCAGTGAAACCTGGCGGGAGCACAAGTGGATAGCTGACTATCAGCTGCAGGTCCACTATTACAACGGAGATGTGATGAAGGTAGTAGTAGTATTAGGTCTGATGCTGCTGCATTGAATGTCTTCAGAGACTGCCTGGCCTTTGCTGTGAGAGGACCTGGATGGAAAAAATTCTCTCTCTCTCTCTCTCTCCTCACAGCAAAGGCCAGGCAATCTCTGAGACCAGGCAGCCTGCAATGACGACTTTCAGACTGAAACCACTAATTGGTTCATGGGTTCCCACATGCTGGAACTCAATTGCCCAATTAAGTGAAAATTGCATCATTCATCCACATTAATCTGGAGTCGGGGGGGGGGGGGAACACGAAATGCGGGTAACACGACCCCAACCCGACCCCAAGACAAAATCCAGCCCAGGGTGTTTGAGCAAGCTTGCCACCTTATCTGCGCTGGTCCCTTCAGTTCTGTCGCGCTGGCGCGTTCAGCAACTCCTTCCAAGCTAGTTTATGAGATGACATGTCATAAGGACTCAGGATTTCAGCAAGAAATACTTCAAGGAGAACTTTTTTTAAAAAAAATTACATCACGATTAATCTTCAGACTGCTGGCAGATCTAAGAGAAGTCGTGATCGTCCTACGCTGACCAGTTTATAAAATTTTATACTATACAGATATAGCTGAAACAAAACTTATATAGCAATATTAAAAGCTAATGAAATATTAGAAACTGATTTATGACTCCAATATAAACCATCAAATATGAATATGAGCAGATAAAAATTAATTAAAACTTCACCCTTTTTTTCCCATTACCTCTTTGTCATTTTCTCAGTCCTATTTTTATCTTTCAGTTCTCAATCTTATGTTCCCTTCCCTTTCCACCTACAGTCTGCTGGCATGTCTGGGAAAACGACTGCCTCCCTGGGCTGGCAGGTTTAGCACACTTTCAGGTCGCAAATCTTTTCTATACCTTTTATTCTCAAAAAACATTCAAATGGTGATCGGCTTTGTCGGCCATTTTGGAGCTGCTGAACAAGGTCGTGGGTTTCGATTGGCTAAGTACTGACTGCAAGGTTTTCTTCAGCCAATCCCAAGCCCAGACACTGAGGATAGGCCTTGTTGGCATCGATCCAACCAGGTCAATCTCTGATGCTTTTTAAAAAAAAAAATCAAATTCAACAATGGTCCAGAGAGAAAAGGGGATCCAGATGTGAGAATGTGATTGTGGCACCCTAAAGGTTAATTAGGTCAGGTTAGATTTGCAAAGCAGCATTCCTGAAGGTTGTACTTTCTCGGTGAAAAGGATTTTCAGTGTATCCATGAAAAGGTATAAAACTATTAACGGTCCAAATTCTCATGAATATTTTCCTAATGGAGGGGAGGATTTCCTCCGGTTAAAAGAAAGACTTGCGTTTATATAGCGCCTTTCACGATCACCGGATGTCCCAAAGCGCTTTACAGCCAATGAAGTACTCTTGAAGTGCACTCACTGTTGTAATGTAGGAAACACGGCAGCCAATTCGCACACAGCAAGCTCCCACAAGCAGCAATGTGATAATGACCGGACAATCTGTTTTAGTGATGTTGGTTGAGGGATAAATATTGGCCCCAGGACACCGGGGAGAACTCCCCCTGTTCCTCTTCGAAATAGTGGCCGCGGGATCTTTTGCGTCCACCTGAGAGAGCGGACGGGGCCTCGGTTTAAGGTCTCATCCGAAAGACGGCACCTCTGACAGTGCAGCGCTCCCTCAGCACTGCGCTGGGAGCGTCAGCCTGGATTTTTGTGCTCTTATGTGTCAGTGACATTGTAAAAGTAACGGGAATGTATCTTCTGATGGTAGATTGCAAGTTTGTTCTTGAGAAATATTTCACAATTTCTGTGGAAGCAGCAAGCCGAGGGAACCTTGTTGCTCCCTTTACTGTGTCACCAACAGAACTAGTCAGAGGAAATCTTCTCGTTTCTAATTTTCTTTGGGGAACATACGGTTGCTCATAAAAACATATGAGAAGGTCAGGAAAAGAACCAGAGGGGTGATGCTGTATGCTGTGGCTCAGTGGGTAGCACCCTCGCCTCTGGGTCAGAAGGTTGTGGGTTCATAGTCCCACTCCAGAGACTTGAGCACAAAAATCTAGGCTGACACTCCCAGTGTAGTGCTGAGGGAGCGCTGCACTGTGGGAGTATGCCGCCTCTTAGGTGAGACGTTAAACCGCAGTCCCCGTCTGCTCTCTCTCAAGTGGATATAAACAATCCCACGGCACTATTTCAAAGAAGAGCAGGGGAGTTCTCCTCAGTGTCCTGGTCAAAAGTTATCCCGAAAGCAGATTATCTGGTCATTATCACATTGCTGTTTGAGGGAGCTTGCTGTGCGTAGATTGGCTGCCGCGTTTCCTACATTACAACAGTGACTACACTTCATTGGTTGTAAAGTGCTTTGGGAAGGCGCTATATAAACGCAAATTCTTTTTTTCTTTTTATGATACCTGCGCTTTTAGTGGCTTTCTTCGTGTGCTGCACTATAAGGAATCCAACAGAGCTTTGAGAATTTAGCCTTGAAAAATTGTTCTTGTTGAAAAGCAGTCGCTAAAATATTGCATTTGAACGTGACACTTTGAAAGACTCGCTCCTTCAATCCGACTCTTCATCCACAGTGACTTAATTCACACTTAATGAATCCGGACGATCATTTTTCGCACCTCTAATACACGTGAGACAGTCATAATGAAACGAAGATTTATACTGGTGTAATACGGGATGATACACAGTTCAGGCTCTACAATTTAAAGTTCCAGTCTGATTAAATTTCCATTTGTCAAGCCGCAGACGCTCGCAGATGAAAGATCGTTCTCAGTTGTTATTTCTTTAAAGATTATTCAGCCAAAAGCTGGTTTGTGTTGTGTGCAGGTCATGTTCAGAGAATTAACCCAAATGCATTGACTTAGATGCCCAGTGAGGCATGAACTTCATACATCATGTTAAATGAGGTAGATTGAAGATACCTTGGCTGGAAATCTTTCAAAGCTGCACTCATCCTTTCAGCCGACTGAGCAACAATGGATGGCAGCAGGGGGAGAGGGAGAGCGTGTAAAAGGAAGGAAGAGGAATAAAAGGAAAGAAAGAGAGGAAGAAGCAAAAGGACTAAATGGCAAGGCTGTATCTAATTTACTTCACCTGAGGAAGGAGCAAATCGATAGCTCCGAAAGCTTGTGATTTCAAATAAAACTGTTGGACTATAACCTGGTGTTGTGCGACCTCTCAAATTTGTCCACCCCAGTCCAACACCGGCATCTCCGCATCAAGGATATACTTGCCATAGAGGGAGTGCAACGAAAGTTCACCAGGCTGATTCCTGGGATGAGGGGATTGTCCTATGAGGAGAGATTGAGTAGACTAGGCCTATATTCTCTAGAGTTAAGAATGAGAGGTGATCTCATTGAAACATACAAAATTCTTACAGGGCTTGACAGGGTAGATGCAGGGAGGATGTTTCCCCTGGCTGGGGAGTCTACAACTAGGGGTCACAGTCTGAGAATAAGGGGTCGGCCATTTAGGAATGAGATGAGGAGAAATTTCTTCACTCAGAGGGTGGTGAATCTTTGGAATTCTCTACCCCAGAGGGCTGTGGAGGCTCAGTCGTTGAGTACATTCAAGACAGAGATCGATAGATTTTTGAATATTAAGGGAATCAAGGGATATGGGGATAGTGTGGGAAAGTGCAGATGAGGTGGAAGATCAGCCATGATCTTATTGAATGGCTTGAAGGGCCAAATGGCCGACTCCTGCTCCTATTTCTTATGTTCTTAGTGGGTTAATGTCTCCGCAAAAAACGCGGACTAGGGAGTTTCGCATGAGCCTGTTAAACACTCAGTTGCCGATCTTTGCAGAGGTCATGAGTTCAAGCCCCACTGGAGCACGTCATCCAGGCGGACACCAGTGTGGCACTGAGGGAGTGCGGCTTTGTCAGAGGTGCCGAGTTTTGGATAAGATGTTAAACGGAGGGCCACGTCTGCCTGTTGTGGTGGACGTAAAAGAGCCCGTGACACTCTTCAAAGAAGAGCTGGGAATTCTTCCGGTATTCTGGCCGTCATTCATAACCTGAAGCAACGGCACCAGAAGCAAATTAACTGGCCGTTCAGCTCATTGCAGTTTGTGGGATCTTGCTGTGCCCAAATTGGCAACCACGTCTGCTTTAATAACAACAATGACCTTAATTCAAATAAAGAATTAAATGGTTCTAAAGGGATTTGAGATGTTCTGAGGACATGATAAGGACAAGGTCTTTCTTTAAGACCAAAAATGTTTTGAAAGGAGTTCGGCTCAGCTAGCCTGTGCCTTTCACTCTGATTTCAAACCCATCTCCTCACGTTCTCCTCATATCTCCTCAATCTCTTGTAAGCCTTTCTCTTACTAAACATAAACATAGAAGAGCAGGAGTAGGCCATTCGGCCCCTCGAGCCTGCTCCGCCATTTAATGAGATCATGGCTGATCATCCAAATTCAGTACCCTGTCCCTGCTTTCTCCCCATATCCCTTGATCCCTTTAGCCTTAAGAAATATATCTAACTCCTTCTTGAATATATTTAATGAATTGGTCTCAACTGCCTTCTGTGGTAGAGAATTCCACAGGTTCACCACTCTCTGGGTGAAGAAATTCCTCCTAATCTCAGTCCTAAATAGCTTACCCCTTATCCTTAGACTGTGACCCCTGGTTCTGGACTCCCCCACCATCGGGAACATCCTTCCTGCATCTACTCTGTCTGGTCCTGTTAGAATTTTATAAGTTTCAATGAGATCCCCTCTCATTCTTCTAAACTCTAGCGAATATAAGCCTAATCGACCCAATCTCTCTTCATACGTCATTCCTGTCAACCCAGGTATCAGTCTGGTGAATCTTCGCTGCACTCCCTCCATGGCAAGAACATCCTTCCTCAGATAAGGGTGACCAAAACTGCACACAATACTCAAGGTGTGGTCTCACCAAGGCCCTGTACAACTGCAGCAAGACATCCTTGCTCCTGTACTCGAATCCTCTCGCTATGAAGGCCAACATACCATTTGCCTTCTTAACAGCCTGCTGCACCTGCATGCTTACCTTCAGCGACTGGTGCACAAGGACACCCAGGTCTCATTGCACTTCCCCTTCTCCCAATCTATTGCCGTTCAGATAATAATCTGCCTTCCTGTTTTTGCCACCAAAGTGGATAACCTCGCATTTATCCACATTATACTGCATCTGCCATGCATCTGCCCAATCACCCAGCCTGTCCAAATCATACTAGAGTTTCTCTGCATCCTCCTCACAGCACACATGCCCACCCAGCTTTGTGTCATCTGCAAACTTGGAGATATTACATCTAGTTCCCTCGTCTAGATCATTAATATATATTGTGAATAACTGGGGCCCTAGCACCGATCCCTGCGGTACCCCACTAGTCACTGCCTGCCACCCGGAAAAAGACCCGTTTATTCCAACTCTTTGCTTCCTGTCTGCCAACCAGTTCTCTATCCAAGTCAGGGACTTACCCCCAATCCCATGTGCTTTAACTTTGCACGCCAATCTCTTATGTGGGACCTTATCGAAAGCCTTCTGAAAGTCCAAATACACCACATCCATTGGTTCTCCCTTATCTATTCTATCAGTTACATCCTCAAAAAATTCCAGTAGATTAGTCAAGCATGATTTACCTTTTGTAAATCCATGTTGACTTTGTCCGATCCTGTCACTGTTTTCCAAGTGCTCTGCTATTACACCTTTTATAATGGACTCTAGCATTTTCCCCACTACCGATGTCAGGCTTACCGGTCTATAATTCCCCATTTTCTCTCAACCACCTTTTTTAAATAGTGGGGTTACATTAGCTACCCTCCATTCCATGGGAACTGTGCCAGATTCTATAGAATTTTGGAAGATGACCAGCAATGCATCTACTATTTCTAGGGCCACTTCCTTAAGTACCCTAGGATGTAGATTATCAGGCCCTGGGGATTTATCGGCCTTCAATCCCGTCAATTTCCCGAACACCATTTCCCTACAAATACTGATTTCATTCAGTTCCTCCCTCTCATTAGACCCTATGTTCCCCGACATCTCTGGGAGGTTTTATTTGTGTCCTCCTTTGTGAAGACAGAACCAAAGTATGTATTTAATTGGTCAGCCATTTTTTTGTTCCCCATTATAAATTCCCCTGATTCTGACTGCAAGGGACCTACGCTTGACTTCACCAATCTTTTTCTCTTCACATATCTATAAAAGCTTTTACAGTCAGTTTTTATGTTCCCTGCAAGCTTCCTCTCATACTCTATTTCCCGCCTCTTAATTAATCCTTTTGTCCTCCTTTGCTGAATCCTAAACTGCTCCCAATCCTCAGGTTTGCTGCTTTTTCTGGCCAATTTATATGTCCTCTCCTTGGATCTTATGCTATCCCTAATTTCCCTTGTTAGCCATGGTTGCGCCACCTTTTTTGTTTTATTTTTATGCCAGACAGGGATGAACAAATTCTGTAGTTCATCCATGCGATCTTTAAATGTTTGCCATTGTCTATCCACCGTCAACCCTTTAAGTAACGTTGCCCAATCCATCCAACCAACTCACGCCTTATACCATCGTACTTTCCTTTATTTAAATTCAGGACCCTAGTCTCTGAGTCAACTACTTCACTCTCCATCTTAATGAAGAATTCTATCATATTATGATCGCTCCTCCCCAAGGGGCCTCGCACAATAAGATTGCTAATTAATCCTTTCTCATTACATAATACCCAGTCTAAGATGGCCTGATCTCTAGTTGGTTCCTCGACATATTGGTCCAGGAAACCATCCTGCATACACTCTAGGAATTCCTCCTCCACAGTATTACTACTGTTCGGACCTTAAGAATTACGAATAAGCGTAACAATGACAGACAAGTATGTGATCAATGAAATTGGTCTTTATTCACACTATAGTTCAAAATTCAAGTGTACATAGATGCATTCTCTTACAATCAATATGCTCCCAATTTATCCGTACATAAAAGTACTCCCCAGCAACTTATACGCTACCTCCTGGTGATTTATATCCCAAATCAACCGTACATAAAAGTACCCTTTAACAATATCTAAGCTCTATGTCCGACTTTTATACACACTCCTTTATCTCTGGGTGATCAGTCCAGAAAAGTCATAAGTCGCAAACATAGACTGGCCAGCTTTCTTTGTTCATCTGAACTTCATTCTTCTTTCTACTTTCTGAATTTCCCACCTCTGTGTCACTTCTTATAGTGCCTTTCTGCCAGCCCCGCTCGTATATCACCATCTGCCTCCCTCTGATAGGTCAGTTTCACTCCAAACCTTCCCTGATTGGGGTTCCTTCCGCATGACACGTTCATGTTCCTGTGATGTGTGTGGGGGCGGGACTTCCTCTTCAACCCGTGTCTCTCCTTCTTGTCCATATGGCCTTACAAACAAAGGACCGTGCTGACCACCAGGCAAAGGACCCCCTGCTGACTTCCGCCATTTTGTGTCTTCACAAACAAAGGACCACCTGCTGACTTCCGCCATTTTGAATCCATCCGTAACCATTTCACAATTCGTTCTGAACTTCGATCTCCAGACGGTAGCAGTGGTTTTATTATAGTTTTTAGAATCGTACACTCCTCTCTCCAGAAACACATCTCACTGCCTCTTGAACCCATTTATATTGTCTGCTTCAATAGCCTTCCCTGGTAACTTATTCCGCAAGTCTATTATTTTTTTTCAATCATTCATGGGATGTGGGCGTCGCTGGCAAGGCCAGCATTTATTGCCTATCCCTAGTTGCCCTTGAGAAGGTGGTGGTGAGCCGCCTTTCTTGAACCGCTGCAGTCCGTGTGGTGAAGGTACTCCCACAGCGCTGTTAGGGAGGGAGTTCCTGGAGTTTGACCCAGCGACGATGAAGGATCGGCGATATAGTTCCAAGTCAGGATGGTGTGTGACGTGGAGGGGAACTTGGAGGTGGTGGTGTTCCCATGCACCTGCTGCCTTTGTCCTTCTAGGTGGTAAAGTTCGCAGGTTTGGGAGGTGCTGCCGAAGAAGCCTTAGCGAGAATGCTCTTGACAGATCGGACGCCTGCCCTGGAGAAGGGCCTCTGCGGGGGGAGAGTTCCGCATTTTGCAGAACCTCCGCCTGCTGAAAACCTTTAGAAATCTTACGCCTGGTAAAAGCAGGCGTAAGGACTGCTTTTACCACCATAAGAGTTTTAAAAAGTTAAAAAAAAATGTTTACACTCATTTATAATTTAAAAATACTTTAAAAAAAGGCAAGTTTATTTTTAGTCCCGTAAAAAACCTTCATTATTTTCTTTAAAAAATTAAATTTTTGTTTAAAATATTTAATTTAATGTAATTTTAACTCATTATAAAAACGTGATGGTTTTTTAAAAATGTATTTAATGTTTTAGTGTCTTTTTTCAGTGATCCCCATTCATACTTTTGACAGGTCTATCTGTCAAAAGTATGAAGGAGGATTCCCTTCTTTCATTGGCTGGCCTGGCCCACGTGATCCCAGGGACGCTTGCGAACCGTCTGCGCCCATGGGATACTTGGGCTCTTCGCATTTCAAGTTTGGAGAGGCCCAGGAACGGAAATGTCCGGACCTCGGGAGCCCTCAGGTAAGTGCGTAGATTTTTTTTCCGATAGGAGGCACCCGCACATAAAAGTATCCTTTAACAATATCTAAGCTCTGTGTCCGACTTTTATACATACTCCTTTATCTCTGGGTGATCGGACCAGAAAAGTCGTAAGTTGCAAACATAGACTGGCCAGCTTTCTTTGTTCATCTGTTCGTCATTCTTCTTTCTGAATTTCCCACCTCTGTGTCACTTCTTATAGTGCCTTTCTGCCGGCCCCGCTCGTATATCACTATCTGCCTCCCTCTGATAGGTCAGTTTCACTCCAAACCTTCCCTGATTGGGGTTCCTTCCGCATGACACGTTCGGAAATTACGGGCCGATGCGTTTGTGCCCAGTGACACTCTGCAGTGGGGACAATGTCATTTTTCGTTGGGGGGGGGGTCAACACATTTCAATACAAATTGGCAGTTCTCCAATGCGAATCTCCCGTAAAACAGGAGCAGTGCGCCGGAAGTGTTTGGAGCGCAGCCTTTCAAAAGCCAGATCTGGTTGGAGAGAACAGCAGCCGCAAGACTGGGAGAGCAGCCGATCAGTAGGCAAGTGTTTGGATCAACAACAACTCGCAAGCAGCTAAGTTGAAAAACATGTTTATTTTTTTAGGTTTTCCTGTGGGCCAGGAGGAGCAGGATGAAGCCTTGGGCCTCGCTTGGCCTCACACCGTACCCACCTACCCCTTTAAAATCGGGGGCCACAGAGCTTCATTTTCAATAAAAGAAAGGCTTGCATTTATATAGCGCCTTTCATGACCTCAGGACGTCCCAAAGCGCTTTACAGCCAATGAAGTGCTTTTTGGAGTGTAGTCACTGTTGTAATTTAGGAAATGCGGCAGCTAATTTGTGCACAGCAAGCTCCCACGAACAGCAATGTGATAATGACCAGATAATCTGTTTTTAGTGATGTTGGTTGAGGGATAAATATTGGCCCAGGACGCCAGGGAGATCTCCCCCTGCTCTTCTTCGAAATAGTGCCATGGAATCTTTTACACCCACCTGAGAGGGCAGACGGGGCCTCGGTTTGACGTCTCATCCGAAAGACGGCACCTCTGACAGTGCAGCACTCCCTCAGCATTGCACTGGGAGCGTCAGCCGAGATTTTTGTGCTCAAGTCCCTGGAGTGGGGACTTGAACCCATGACCTTCTGACTCAGAACCCGAAGGTGCTAAAAACTGAGCCACGGCTGACAATAAGCAAAGCTACTCCATCAGTCAGAAATGTGAGAACTGTGAAGAAAGCTTAAAAGTTGCCTGCAAGCAAAATATAGCGCTTTGTTATCACAGTCGTTTTAATGAGATCTGTCAGTCTCAATCTGGCTCAAGGTTTCTTTGGATCTGATGCAGAGCGACAGTTGCTGGTACCTCGGCCAGTTTAATTATTAATCTTGTGGCTGAAACTAAATTAAAACAATGTTTAAACATGTTGCTGCCGAATTACAGAACCGCATTAACAAGGTCCTGGCAGCACAGCTGGTTAATTCACCGACTTGCTGCGTTACAAAGCAGAGGGCTCTCTAAGGTAGACTTTCCGATCTCGCGTTTGGCTGGGTGTTAGGTGGTGCAGGGGGTCGTGGAGCCGTGTGTTGCCTACAAGGGTTGCGTTAAAGGTACGGCAGCCACTCACCTTTAAGTGGCTGCCTACTGGGACAAAAATGTTGATAACCTTTTCAATATGTTAAAGGAAGACTTGCACTTATATAGCGCCTTTCACGACCTCAGGACATCCCAAAGCGCTTTACAGCCAATGAAGTATTTTTGAAGTGTAGGCACTGTTGTAATGTGGGAAACACGGCAGCCAATTTGCGCACAGCAAGCTCCCACAAACAGCACTGTGATAATGACCAGGTAATCTGTTTTAGTGATTTTGATTGAGAGATAAATATTGGCCCAGGACACCGGGGACAACTCTCCTGCTCTTAGAAAAAGTGCTGTGGGATCATTTACGTCCACCTGCCACAGCAGACAGGGGCCTCGGTTTAACACCTCACCTGAAAGACGGCACCTCCGACAGTGCAGCACTCCCTCGGTACTGCCCTGGAGTGTCAGCCTAGATTTCTGTGCTCAAGTCTCCGGAGTGGGATTTAAACCCACAATCTTCTAGACTCAGAGGCGAGAGTGCTACCCACTGAGCCACAGCTGACACTTAGGGCTGGATTTTCCCTGCGGAGGCGGGATTGCGGTGGGAGAGCCCGATGGCGGTTTCCAGTCCCGCTCCTGTCTGCAGCCGCTCTCTCAAAAAGATTTTCCGTAGATTGGCCTTGTTAAGCCCGCCCTGGGGGGTTCCTGGCCAATTAACAGGTAGCGGGTCTGATGACGTCATTTGATGACGCGTCATCAGCCAGTTTCCTTAAAGGGACCACGGCCACATTGAGTTTGACAGTTGTGCTGTCGGTGTTCTGCAGCATTGAGGTGCTGCAAACACTGACAAGCACCGCACAAAGGTGGACGCTTGCACCCAGGCTCGCCCATGACCCCCTCCATATGCTTATGGAGGGAGTCACAGCACGCAGGGAGATTCTCTTCCCTTCCTGTGGGTGGAAGTGACCTCCATAGGAGATCAACGCAGTCTGGGTGTACATTGCACAGGAGGGCACAAGCAGGGATGTCGTCGGGAGTCCCTGGCTGCAGTGACACCAACCTTTCAATGATCTCAGTAGATCACAAAACATTACTGCAAAGCCACACTCAAACTCACCCTGCTGTGCCACTCATCACATCCCCATCACTCTGCCTTCCCTACCCTACTCCTGCACATCCTTACTCACACCAGCTTACCTTGTACCTCCACCCATCCCTCTCTATCTACATAATCACTTCCCCATCTCACTAGCCACCCCTCACACTCACCCTCATCCTACTGCAAGCATACCAACTAATAACACACAAGGGTAGGCACTTGAGAGGTTTAGCCAATGTTCATGTGAAGTTTCTGGTAATGTGTTGTCATACAGTGAAATCTATATTTTCAACGCTTCACCTTATTGGGCAGATCTGAGCGCACCTTGAGAAGTGTCTTACTGAGTTCCAGTGAATGTTGAGACATAACTTCCCTCCCTACCTCCCCACTATAGTGATGAGTGTGCATGGAATGGCTTGGACATTGTAGGGATGCTTTACGGTGCTGGTGTAGGGTGGTATCAACCTGGTGCATTATGTGGCAGCCAGGGTTTACAGAGTCAAATGAGGTAAATCTGGCCATGGTGAGGCCATCGCTGGCCTCCCGGGCAGCAATGTTGTCAGGGGCTGATGCCCTGTGTCCTGTGCAGCATCAGGTGATTGTGGAGAAGGTTGGTGTTGATGTTGGTGTTGGAGCTGATCGTGGAAGGATTCAGAGGACCAAGGTGTGATTTTTTTCAAGGGCACTGATGTTGCTGGAATAGATGGCAGCTGAAGATGAGATGCCAGAAGTGATCTGTCAATGGTGAGAGAGGTTGTTCTAATGAGGTGGCACTGGATATACAGTTGGCTCTAAACACTTGCAAGCTACGGAAAGCTCGATATGTCTTACAAATGCAGTAACCAACAGTTTCTGCGCTCTGAAACTGACCATAAAAAAAAGAAAGAAAGACTTGCATTTCTATAGCGCCTTTCACGACCACCGGACGTCCCAAAGCGCTTTACAGCCAATGACGTACCATCCAATGAAGTGGTATAAAGGATACCATCTGCAACATGGTATCCTTTATACCACTCTGCAGCTGTCAGGTTATCAGATAAGTCCAAGCAGACTCAACTCATGGCAGGGTGAGCTGTCGTGTTCCTCGAGCAACGGGTGACCCATGGGGGAGCATGTAAAATTGCAAGGTAGGCTCAAAATAGCATTGAATTGGCCGTTAACAAGCCATTTAATGATTTAAATTGTCTCCCCCGCCGTTTGGTGTCGCGTCAGTTCTCCGCAGACAGACCCGACACCTGGGAGACTCGCGTGGAGGCAGGCTGACAGCGGGTTTCCTACCTGCTGCCAATCTTTGCTATTTTGACAGCGGATCCGCCTCCAAACCCGCATTCTGAGTGTCGGCAAAATCCAGCCCTTAGCCTGCGGTAAACAAAAATGGCTTGTAAATCTAGTGGCTAGGAGAATAATCGCGGTGTTAGGAAACCAGGGGGGAAAAATTCAGTTGGTTGCGCCTCCCGTTAGCGCCTTAAGAGGGCGCTAATGGGGCGCAAAGCATCTAGCGCCCAGGCGCGGCGAAGTTTGCGCCGCTCGTGAAATTAACTAGACATTTTGCGGCGGCGCTAAACACTACTGCCACGATCTCCTGCGCCGGCAGATCGTGACGTCAGTCGAGTGTGCAACGCCCCGGTATCGCCCCGGAGCGGATATTGAGTGGCGCCCCCTGTCTTACCGCCTTACGCAAGCAACGACAGGTTGAGGGGAGCGTTTTGCAGTCATGAAGGGACTGGGGGAGCGCTATTTAAAGGCGACCGCTTCCTGCCTTTTATTGTTGGTGCCATTTTTGAACCACACATTCTGAGAGAGAGAGCGAGAGACTTCTGGAGAGATTCAACGCTGTGTGAAGGAGTTTTGGGTACTGAGCAGCACTTTGCAGGTTCATTTTGATTTGCCATTCCTTGTATCGATTTAGAAGAGATTGTGGGGGCTGCACTCTGAGCTCTTTGCCTGGTACTCTCCATAGTTCTTTCCAGCAGATTTGATGTGCAGGTCTCTCCAGGCCGAGATTCAAAGCTGCAATGAGCAGGATGTGGATGGAAAGCAAGATTAACCATCCCCTTTAAGAACTGGCCCATGCCATTGTGTGTGTGTTCCATTGCTGACTGACATTACATGAGCTTCGCCAGCGCTCTGAGGTAGCGCCTCGCTCCTCGGCCTTTGCGCCTTAAGACAGGTGTGAAGCGCCTGATTTAGCGCTGCAATCACCTCCAGGGGCGATAAAAGTCAAGTTTGCAGTCGGTGGCGATAATTAGCGCCAGGCGCTAAACTTTGCACCCGGCCGATAATTGCGCCCCAAATGGGGCGATACTGAATTTCTCCCCCCAGGTCTTTGCGGAGGGACAGAGTGGCGCAACACTCAAACCCGTTCGATGGTTGGAGGTGATGCTGCACGAGGTTCCTGTGAGGAGGATGCCAATCCAGAACTACCTCCCCGGACGACAGCATTGGAGCAGGCCCTGCAAGGATGTGTAGGGCAGAGAGCTTGAGGGCGCAGCTGATGCCAATGCCAGTGCTGGTGCCATGGGCGCCCGTTAGCTGCAGGTGTCTCTTGTAGCAGCTCTGCTGAGTCGGAGCGTCTGTCGGCAGAGGTCTGACTACTCCGCCTCTGTAAAAGTGTGTGTGTGCAGCCTGCCTCTGGGGCAGCCTGACCTGCCCAATATCGCTCTGGTGCTCCTTCTCTTCTTCCACCAAAAAGCATGCAGTAAGGGGCAACTGATTATGTCGGTACTTTAAACACTTCGGGGGGGAAATCTCGGTTGCTTTGCGTCTTCTGTTAACGCCCTAAGAGGGCGCTAACGGGGCGCAAAGCAACTAGCGCCCGGGCGCGGCGCCACCAATGCCTCCCGCAAAATCCAACGGGAGGTTAGCGGCGGCGGTAACCATTAGCGCCCCACGGGGCTGTGCCTCCGGCGATGACGTCATCGCCGTGTGCCGCGCCCCGCTTGCGCCCCGGCCGCGATCTTTGCTAGTGCCCCCTGACTTACCGCCGGACACTATGTCCGACGGGGTCAGGGGGGGCCTACCTGTGGCCGGGGCGGCGCTATTTAAAGGCGAGGTGCCGGGCGGCCATTTTTGTTGCAGGCCGCCTGCCAGCACCTGCCTGCGCTGCCGTCCCCGGCCTCCTGACCCGCCCCATCGCGGAGTACCGGCTGTGCTCTGTGAGCCCGGCACTTCTCTTGAGTGCCGCCCTCTTTTGCCGGCACTCCCGATCCCAGTGGCCCAGCTGGGCCCCGGGTCGCGCTGCGCAAGGCCCCTCCCCTTTAAGGCCTGCAATACTGCGGCGCCGCGATATTCCCTCGCAGCGCCCCAAGAGGGAGGCGGGGCACTTCTAGTAGCACCCCGCTTCCCTCTTGGGGCGCTATCACTCAATTTCGGCCGCGGGGGCGCTAATTTTTCCGGGGTAACGCCCCGGCGAAGTTAGCGCCCCAAAGGGGGCGCGACTCAATTTTTCCCCCTGCAAAAATAAATGGACTGACAAAACACGTGGCATAAAGCTACTGAGTAGCCACCTGGGACATGGAGAAAACAAACAAAAACAATAAAATAAACCAGAAAAACAGCCTCAAAAATCTAGCAATGTTTTTTGATGCGCCTCTTCAGAGCCACTTCTCACAGGCCTCATTGAAGCCACTTCTCAGAATTGGAGGAGCGCAGAGATCTCGGGGGGTTGTGGGGCTGGAGGAGGTTACAGAGATCGGAAGGGGCGAGGCCATTGATGGATCTGAAAACAAGGATGAGAATTTTAAAATTGAATTGAAAATGTTTTAAATCCCGTTGCTAGACCGGGACCCAATGTAGGTCAGCGAGCACAGGCGGTGATGGGTGAACGGCATTTGGTGCGCGTTAGGACACGGGCGGCCGAGTTTTTGGATGAGCTCAAGTTTATGGAGGGTGTCTCACTGTCAGCTCTTGTGCACTTTAAAGAGTAAGAATTTAGTTGTAATGTTGGGAAACACAGCAGCCAATTTGCTCACAGCAAGCTCCCACAAACAACGATGAGACGATGACCAGACATGCGATGGATGGAGCGGCGGATGGAGGCAGGAGGTAATGGGATGACACCTCACGGAATACATCCAACCAGAGTTGGCAACGCTAGTCTGTGCCCCCAGGCTGAGGGAGTTCAGGGTTCCTCCATCTGATTACTATCCAATAATCTCTGACCCCCTCCCCCAGCCCGCACCACCCCAGAAATTACACGAGCACGGGACTCAGGAGAGGACAGGATGGCATCGGAATCAGGCAGACAGCAACGATTCCTCCTCAGCATCAGGACCTCCCTCTCGCTCACTGGATGACTCCTTTGCAACACGCCCGCAGAATAGCGCACTGATGAGACACCAGGCATATCTGCAGACAGCTAGGCTCAGCCTCGAGCAAGGCCTGATTCGTCCTCCTATTTAGTGTCAAAAGTGTATCTTTTGACGAGAGGGAGACTGCTGTTTAGAGGAGTGACATTTCCAAAGGACTTCAGAACTGCCTATTAAAGTGAGGATCAGAGTTATGCTCTGACAGGCCTTATAGATATGCATCATGACGAGATAAGTATGTTCTGTCAGAGCGCTGACAAGCTTAGCCGATTCTGCGGTCCCTAGTTAAATAAGACGGTAGACTAGGTTTTACAGCTTGATACTGAAGGGAGGAGGCCTGCTTCAGCTGCCCGCCCAGGCTGCCTGTTTTCCTTCAGGGCCTGTGGAGCCTGTTTTGGTCAAGAGACTATTTGCTTCAGCATTGTCCGCATGCCCAATACGAGACTCCCAAAACAAGCGCTCTACTCGGAGCTCCGACACGGCAAGAGAGCCCCAGGTGGGCAGAGGAAACGCTTCAAGGACACCCTCAAAGCCTCCTTGAAAAAGTGCAACATCCCCACCGACACCTGGGAATCCCTGGCCCAAGACCGCACACAGTGGAGGAGAAGCATCCGGGGAAGGGGCCGAACACCTCGAGTCTCTTCGACGGGAGCAAGCGGAAGCCAAACGCAAACAGCGCAAGGAGTGCACATCAACCCAAGCACCCCACCCACCCGCCCCTTCAACCACCGTCTGCCCCACCTGTGACAGAGACTGTAGGTCCCGCATTGGACTCATCAGTCACCTGAGAACTCATTTTTAGTGTGGAAGCAATTCATCCTCGGTTCCGAGGGACTGCCCAAGAAGAAGAAGAAGAAGAAGAAGAAGAAGACTTGCTTCAGCAACAGCATAGATTCACAGATTTTGACTGCAGGGCGACTGATCGGCGGAATAAGCTGGACTGCTGCCCATTCCGGTGCTGAAGAGGCTCCTTCCCCCCCCGCCCCCCCCCCCCCCCCACAACCCCGGCCTCGTTTAAATCTGTCAGGCTATCGGTGGGGCACCAGACAAGAGTCCTGATGCAGCTCGCCGGATTGAGGCCTCGGGATCGGGCCGGGGCGGCTGCCAGTGAGGTAAGGAGGTACGTTGCAGGGCGGGGAGATGAGGGTGGAGGACCCGAGCAGCAGTGGCCCAATTATTTTTGTGGGTCACTCCTGCTTATCCACGGCCCACAAGAATAATTCGACACTTGCCTTTGGTGGACCTCTTCGGTTCCTACATTGCAACAGTGACTACACTTCAAAAGTACTTCATCGGCTGTAAAGCTTTTGGGACGTCCTGAGGTCATGAAAGGTGCTATAGAAAGGCAAGTCTTTCTTTATTTCTTTCCTTTGCCTATGGAACTGGTCGGAGTAAACACGGCGCAGGCTCCAACCGGTTCAGGGTCCTACTTACGAGATAGGACCTGGATTTCCATATTAAGAGGGGCCTATTGCCTGAAGCAGGCCGGCGCTTTGGACGCCTGAGTGTAAGCCCCTTTCCAAATGGAGCCGGCCATATCGCCTGCGTTAGTGGGGCGGTGAGGGTACCAACCTCATTTTGAGGCCTGTTCCTACCCTGTTAATGCCAGGCAAAGGAGGTGAAAATCCAGTTCAGGATAGCAAGTGTGAAAATGGATGAGTTTCTTGTTGCTCCCTACTGTATAAGTAATTCATTATACATGAAACATTTGAAACATATCTAAGAGGGTGTGTACAAATGTAAATCTTTCTTCATTCTTCCCAACATATTTTGGTTTCGCAACGTAAATTCATAGAATCGTAGAATGATACAGCACAGAAGGAGGCCATTCGGAGATCATGCCTGTGCTGGCTCTAGTGGTAGAGCTCTCCAACTAGTCCCACTCCCCCGCTCTTTCTCCATCGCCCTACACAATTTTCCCCTTCAAATATTTATCCAATTCCCTTTTGAAAGTTGCTATTGAATCTGCTTCCACCGCCCTTTCAGGCAGCGCATTCCAGATCACAACATCTCACTGTGTAAAAAAATGTTTCCTCATGTTGCCCTCGTGTCAGATGTGGCTCAGTGGGCTGCACTCTCGCCTCTAAGTCGGAAGGTTGTGGGTTCAAGTCCCACTCGAGGAACCTCAGCGCATAAAACTAGGCTGACACTTGCAGTGCTGAGGGAGTGCTGCCCTGTCAGAGGTGCCGTCTTTCAGATGAGATGTTAAACCGAGGCCCCGTCTGCTCTCTCAGGTGGACGTAAAAGAAGTTATCCCCGGTGTCCTGGCCAATATTTATCCCTCAATCAACATCATAAAAACAGATTATCTGGTCATTATCACATTGCTGTTTGTGGGAGCTTGCTGTGCACAAATTGGCTGCCGCGTTTCCCACATTACAACAGTGACCACACTTCAAAAGTACTTCATTGGCTGTGAAAGCGCTTTGAGACGTCCAGTGGTCGTGAAAGGCGCTATAGAAATGCAAGTCTTTCTGTTCTTTCACCGATCACCTTAAATCTGTGTCCTCTGGTTACCGACCCTTCTACCAGTGGAAATAGCCTCTCCTTATTTACTCTATTGAAACCGTTCATGAATTTGAACACCTCTATCAAATCTCCTCTTAACCTTCTCTGCTCTAAGGAGAACAACCCCAGTCTCTCCACATAACTAAAGTCCCTCATCCCTGGCACCATTCTGGTAAATCTATCTATAATATTAAAAATATACACCTTTTAATATATTAAAAAAACTTACACCTGCATGCCCTTCCTGTCTGCAGAACTTTACTTCCTGCTGTCACATCTTTGTCCCATTATAAATTCCTGTGTTCACATTTATAATAGACACTTCCTATGTAAACTTGTCACGCTGTAATTACACCTTCTGCCAGTGGTGGCACTGTAGCGCCTAGTTTGCCATCTCCCAGCTCCTTAGCCTGTACTGCAGTGCAAGACCTAAGCTCCAACCAGCTCTACTTCTCTGCTTCCCAAATCGCCATAAATTTTGCTATTTAACGATAAATGATATAAAGTGAATGTACAGTATTATGCGTAAATAAGGACAGAATCAGATTTTAAAATAGGCACTGAATTATGTCTGTGTGTCCAGGTCCAATTCCCCTCCCCTGCCACCCTCTAAACCCGCTTCACCTGAAGACTACACTTCGGCCTTGACTCCCATGTGTGTGCCAGGGGAGATCGACTAGTGTTAAAATATTGGACTGTGTAGTTAACATAAAAACATAGAACATAGAAAAATAGGAGCAGGAGTCGGCCATTCGGCCCTTCGAGCCTGCTCCGCCATCCAATGTGATCATGGCTGATTCTCTATCTCAATACCATATTCCCGCTCTCTCCCCATACCCCTTGATGCCTTTTGTGTCTAACGCAATCGGTCCGCTCCACATCTGGCCCTGGCACCACGGATGTGTCTCGTTTTGAAGAGGTGGCATGTCTATTTTCTGAGATCAATGAAGCTCGAAACTGAAAAGTGAAAAAACCCCTACGTTTGATGCTCATGCAAGGTTGGCACTGGTTGCACTGAATGCCGCTAAACGTTCTTCAAGCGCCCTCCTTTGAGACGTGGCGCCAATGGAAAATGTGTGACGCATCCAAACGGAAATAATTTTCAGGTTACACCCATATTTGCCGGGTATGGTCTAAATTTCTTGCCACCCACTGGTCACCAAAGGTAATCTACCTTGCTAGGGCTTTCTACGACCATGTACAGGACTGCTTAGTGAGCCTGCAACTTGTTGCATTTTTCTGGCAGCAGCACCAATCTAATATCGTAAGCGTCTTGCCTTTCATTTTGTATCCATATTTTAGCAGTCAATGGAACTGAATATAGGGCGCTGCGTGTAACGGACAACGGCGATCCAATACCGCCAATTTGCGACACTGCCCAAGACGACCTTCTAGCCCATTATGTTTTCTCCTGTTGTCTTAAATAGCTCAGCGATAGGGATTGTAGAGGGACTTTGCCACAGTTTGTCACCTTACCCATCCCCTGGCATTGCTCACACGTGTTACAAAACTTGCCCTTGTCCCCTGTTATGGTCGGCTGGTAGAAAAAACAGAAAGGCAGAGTATTTCCTAAATGGTGAAAGATTGGGGAATGCAGATGCTCAAAGGGACCTGGGTGTCCTTGCACATGAGTCACTGAAAATGAGTGTGCAGGTGCAGCAAGCCATTAGGAAGGCAAATGGTATGCTGGCCTTCATTACAAGAGGATTTGAGCACAGGAGTAAAGAAGTCTTACTCCAATTATATAGGGCCTTGGTGAGACCACACCTGGAGTACTGTGTACAATTTTAGTCTCCTTACCTAAGGAACGATATACTTGCCATAGAGGGAGTGCAACGAAGGTTCACGAGATTGATTCCTGGGATGGCGGGACTGTCGTATGAGAAGAGATTGAGTAAACTAGGCCTGTATTCTCTTGAATTCAGAAGAATGAGAGGGGATCTCATTGAAGCATACAAAATTATTACAGGGCTTGATAGGATGGATGCTGGGAGAATGTTTCCCTGGGCTGGGGAGTCTAGAACCAGGGGCCACAGCCTCAAGATAAATGGTAGGCCATTCAGGACTGAGATGAGAAGAAATTTCTTCACACAGAGGGTGGTGAATCTTTGGAATTCTCTACCCCAGAGGGCTTTGGAGGCTCAGTCATTGGGTATATTCAAAACAGAAGTCGATAGATTCCTGACTAGTAAGGGCATCAAGGGATATGGCGAAAGGGCCGGTGAATGGAGTTGAGGCAGAAGATCAGCCATGATCTCATTGAATGGCGGAGCAGGCTCGAAGGGCCGAATGGCCGACTCCTGCTCCTATTTCTTATGTTCTTATGAATGCATTTTTTGGCGCACCACATACCCTGATGGGCCGCCAGTGGGCTGCCAGGCACCACCCTCAGCGACTCCTTTCAGTGCGCTTGCATGACTACTACCTGATCGAACTCTTGTGGTTGTGGATTTTCAATTGGTTTGGACCTGTATGCAGCTCATCTTCGCTGCTGAACCTTACAGGCCAGCCCAGATGGTTAGCCCCCATTGTCCTGGGTGGTCCGAGACCAACATGCCTTCCAGCAGCAGAGAACTTTGCTGAGTCCCCGTGAACTTCTGCTCGTCTAGCAGGCCCAAGTTCTCTCTGTCAATCTTGGCCTGAGGAGAATCACACATGTACTTTGTAAACAGGAAAATGGCTCGGCTCCTCCGAGAGGGTTCAACCGCAACCTCCTCATCCTCCAAGTGATTAATCCGGATATTAATTTTAAGTCGGAGGTTGATAGCTTTCTGTTAACCAAAGGTGTTAAGGGATATGGGCCAAAGGTGGGAATATGGAGTTCGGTCGCAGGTCAGCCATGATCTCATTGGAAGACGGAGCAGGCTCGAGGGGATGAATGGCCTCCTCCTGTTCCTGTGTTCCTATGCTAACATGGTATGGCTGCCTTAAAAAGACTTAGCACCTTCTGTCATCAAAAAATGGACAGAGCAGGATAGGGGCGGGGCACAGGGGCTGGGACCACAACTTGAGTTTGCTCCTCTGCTGATGAAGTTCATCGAAAACCTTTAAACTAGTATCTCCATACCGTAAACAACAGGAAATAAGGACAAATGGACACTTGCAAGGGCTAGATTTTCCTCAGTGGCAGATTTACGACAGGAAGTGTGACGGGACTTCACTTATAACCACCAACTGGACCCCAATGAGTCAACTGTGGCTCAGTTGGTAGCACGCCTCGCCTCTGGTTGTGTTTGTGGGTTCTAAGTCCCACTCCAGAGAGCTGAGCATAAAATCCAGGCTCATATCCATGGTGCGGTACTGAGGGAGCGCTGCACTGTCGGAGGTGCCGTCTTTCGGCTGAGATGTTAAACCGAGGCCCCGTCTGCCCTCTCAGGTGGATGTAAAAGATCCCATGGCACTATTTCGAAGAAGAGCAGGGGGAGTTATCCCCGGTGCCCTGGGCCCAATATTTATCCCTCAACCAACATCACTAAAACAGATTATCCGGTCATTAGAGAATTGAGAATTGAGCTTCCGGTCGCCTGTCACTTTAATTCTCCGCTTCACTCCCACTCTGATCTCTCTGTCCTCGGCCTAGTACATTGTTCCAATGAAGCTCAACGTAAGCTCGAGGAACAGCACCTCATCTTTCGATTAGGCACTTTACAGCCTTCCGGACTTAACATCGAGTTCAACAATTTCAGACAATAATCCCTGCCCCCATTTTTCATGCTGTATGATTTTGCCATTCCCATTTGCAACATTTTATCTTTCCTGCCTCTTATATAAGCGCAGTATGTTCTTTCAACTCCTTCCTCCCCTCCTAAACCGCCCCCCCGCCCCCCGACCCCCCCCCTGTCTCTGCACCTGCTTAATATCTGTTACATCTCCAGCTTTTTCCAGTTCTGATGAAGGGTCCCAGACCTGAAACGTTGACTCTGTTTCTCTCTCCACGGATGCTGCCTGGCCTGCTGAGTATTTCCAGCATTTTCTGTTGTTATTATCTGGTCATTACCTCATTTCTGTTTGTGGGACCTTGCTGTGCGCAAATTGGCTGCCGCGTTTCGTACATTACAACAGTGACTACACTTCAAAAGTACTTTTCAAATACTTCCCCAATTCCCTTTTTAAATGATGATAGAGTCTCTGCCTCTACAGCCACTTGTGGTGAAGCATTTTGCACTCTAATAACCCTCTATGAAAAATATTCTTCTAATTTTCCCCTTCGACCTTGCAGAGACCATCCTCTGCCTACGGTCCCTTGTTACTGACTCACAGCCCAGTGAAACAATCTGTCACTGTTAACCCTCTCCAAACCATTCGTGATTTTAAACATCTCTATTATAGCTCCCAGTCCCTTTAGTCCCCATTTACAATCCTTTCGTTGTAAGTATGACCTCTCGTTACTGGTATCATTCTTCTCTCGCCCATTCCATGGCTTATAATATCCGTCCTATAATGGGGTGCCCAGAACTGCATGCAGCTCTCCGACTTCGATTTAGCCGATGTCTTGCACAAATTCTTGGCCCGTATTTTCCGATGCCTGTGGGTGTACCCGTAGGGACATCGGAAAAAATGATTTCAGGCATGCGACGCACAAGCACTGAAAACCAGCACTTCCGATCTGTCAGGAATGCTCTCGACCGATCATCCGCCTGCCCTGGAGAAGGGCCTCTGCGCGGGGGGAGAGTTCCGCTTTCTGCAGAACCTCCACTCGCTGAAAACTCTTCGAAATCTTACACCTGGTAAAAGCGTGCGTAAGGCCTGCTTTTACCAGCATAAGAGTTTAAAAAAGTTTAAAAAAAATTCACTCATTTATAATTTTAAAATACTTTTAGAAAAGGTACGTTTATTTTTAGCCCTGTAAAAAACTTAATTTTTTCCAAAAAATTTAATTTTTGTTTAAAATATTTAATTGAATGTAATTTTAACTCATTTTAAAAACGTGATGGTTTTATTTATTTAATGTTTTGATGTCTTTTTTCAGTGATCCCCATTCATATATTTGACAGGCCTATCTGTCAAAGGTATGAAGGGAGATTCCCTTCTCTCATTGGCTGGCCTGGCCCACGTGATCCCAGGGACGCTTGTGAACCGCCTGCGCCCCTGGGATACCTGGGCCTCTGCGCATTTCGACTGTGGAGAGGCCCAGGAGCGGAAGTGTCCGGACCTCGGGAGCCCTCAGGAAAGAGCGTCGATTTTTTTCCGATAGGAGGCATCCGCACGCGGGAAGCCTCCCGTCGGAAATTACGGGCCCTTGTGTATAAAACGCAGAATGCCGTGTCCTTGGCCCTTTAAAGTCCAATAAATCCACTCCACGTGTTAATGCATTTAAGGAAAAGCTAGGGGATTCAGGAGAAACTTCTTTACCCAGAGAGCGGTGAGAATGTGGAACGCGCTACATCAAGGAGTGCTTGAGGTGAATAACGTGGATGCATTTAAGGGGAAGCTACATAAACACATGAGGGAGAAGGGAATAGAAGGTTATGCTGATAGGGTCAGTAGGGTGGGAGGAGGCTCATGAGGAGCATAAACGCCAGCACGAACCAGTTGGGCCATATAACCTGTTTTTGCTCTGTAAATTCTATATAATTGATCTTTCTGCGAGGAACATCCTGATATCAATCCCAAATTCTTTCAACCTGTGCCCCCCCCTTTATTGTACGGTCATGAATTAATTGAAAATAGTGTAGTGGATTTGCCTTTTCCGTATCATTTGCGATCTTACATGGTCTCGACCATGACCCCTGTCAATTGTGAGTTTGCACCGAACGGACCTCTGTCAGAGGAAGCTCAGCGTGGGCTCGTGATCGATTCGCAGTTGCAGCTTATTTCAAAGCGCACACTTAAACACCCTCCAGCGAGGGGCACGGACCAGGATAAACCCTAGGAAGCTGAAAGCAGCTGAGCCAGCCTTGGCTTCTCAATTAGCAAAGAGAAGGCAGAAACAAGATAAACTCCGACCCACTGATGTAGCGGTATTGATTTTCTGTCACGGTTGCAGGTGCTGGTAATAAGCTTTTGTAAATACAGTCGCTTTTCCCCTCACAGTTTCAGCATCCGGGCCCCTTTACTTAAAGATTGCAAGCAGAAGTTCCCAAGTTCGATCCTCGTCCATGCTTGAGTTAGTCCATTCCGGCTGGGATCTCTCAGTCGGGTTGCCAACTCTGGTTGGATGCATTCTTGGAGATTTCATCACATGACATAAGAACATAAGAAATAAGAGCAGGTGTCGGCCATACGGCCCCTCGAGCCTGCTCCACCATTCAATAAGATCATGGGCGATCTTCGACCTCAACTTCACTTTCCTGTCCTATCTCCATATCCCTTGATTCCCCTAGAGTCCAAAAATCTATCGATCTCAGCCTTGAATATATTCAATGATTCAGCATCCAGAGTCCTCAGGGTAGAGAATTCCAAAGATTCACAACCCTCTGAGTGAAGAAATTCCTCCTCATCTCAGTCTTAAATGGCCGACCCCTTATCCTGAGACTATGCCCCCTAGTTCTAGACACTCCAGCCAGGGGAAACAACCTCTCAGCATCTACCCTGTCAATCACCTTCAGAATCTTATATGTTTCAATAAGATCACCTCTCATTCTTCTAAACTCCAATGAGTATCGGCCAATTCTACACAATGACCTCCAACTGTCCCGCCCCCGCTTTCTCCCCATTGGTCGCCCAGCAAATCCATCCTCATGGCACCACATCTTCCCAGGCCAATTGGAAAGCGAACAGACACTTCATTACCTGATTGGATGATTCATGACTGTCAATCAAACAGCCTTTTCTTCCACATCTCCAACAGTTTTACAACTAATAACCTAAAGTGTTGAAAGAAAATTATTTTTTGCAATGCCCCTATGATTTTTCTCCCGGGCTTTGCTCGCGGCAGTGTCCTGGAGACCAATCTCTAATTCCTGGAGACTCCGGGCCGATCCTGAGGAGTTGGCGATCCTATCTCTTATGGGTGCTGCATTTCGCTTCAGTGCCTCTGCCCAGGGACAGGAAAAGTCAACCTGGGTCACAACTCTTGATGTTGAATCACTCAAAGTGAGCATATCGATGTGCCGGGTTTGGATATAATTGGGTCTCACCCCCTCTCTATGATTGAATAACCTGCCAACAGTCATTGTCTACAACCACAACATTTATAGAGCGCCATTGACGTAGTGAAAACGGCCCAAGGCGCTTCACGGAAGCGTTATCAGACAAAATTTGACACCGAGCCACATAAGGATAAATTAGGGCAGGTGACCAAAAGCTTGGTCAAAGAGGTAGGTTTAAAGGAGCGTCTTAAAGGAGGAAAGAGAGGGGGAGAGGCGGAGAGGTTTAGGGAGGGAATTCCAGAGCGTAGGGCCTCGGCAGCTGAAAGCACGGCCGCCAATGGTGGAGCGATGAAAATCAAGGATGCGCAAGAGACCAGAATTGGAGGAGCGCAGAGATCTTGAAGGGTCTGTAAGAAAATAAACATGTGCTGTAATCTTTTGCTGTAGAAGTTTGCTGTAACTTGACCAAACTTAAAAGTTGACCAAATTTAATGTACCAGCATTCCTCGAGAGGCTTTCTGCTGAACAAATGTAAAATAAACTGCGGCGACTGTGAGCTGTGAAGCCTGCAAGCTGTTAATCAGTTAAGGAAGTGACAGACCCTGAGCAGGAACAAAGGGTTGGGCGTTACAAAGACAGGAACATCTTCAGGCAAATGGTGTGAACAGCCTTGGGGCCCCCGGGGTCATGAAACGAGACATCTGGTGCTGAAGGGAGGAGACAGACCTTGGGAGTTCTGCAAAACAGGACACGAGTTAACGAGTTTTGCACAATGTGTAATGTGGCCAAATGGTCGGCCGCCCACATCTGCAAATAACAACGGTCGGCAGACACAAGATGTGTATGTTTGAGAGATTGACAGCTCAGACAACTTAAGCCTAACATTGGAGGAACGCCCCTCACAGCCCCTGCATGATGGAAAGTTATGGAGAAGAACAAGAACTGTATAAAAGACAGTGACTAAAAGATATCAGCGCTGCAGTCGGAAGGAGGTGGCCTGGCCAGTCATCTCACCTACGAGGACCTACAATCAACGCTGGACTGATCATCTGTGGGTGGTTGTATGTATGATCTCTTGTAACATTGTTGGTAGACTGCTCGAATCCATAGCAATAGTGACAGGGGTTTTGAATCTGTCTTAAGGACAATAAAATCTTAAAGACGGAACTCGTGTGTCTCGTGTAATTTCTCGTAAATCTCACGTACAAATCATTACCCTGTAGATCTCAGGAGTGAGGTCTTGCAGGTTGTAGGGCTGGAGGAGGTTACAGAGATAGGGAGGGGTGAGGCCATGTAGGAATTTGAAAACAAGGGTGAGAATTTTAAAATGTCTAGGCTAAAAGAGCCTGGATAAACTCAGTCAGTAGAGCATCAGACTTTTAATCTGAGGGTCCAGGGTTCAAGTCCCTGTTCAGGCGCGCTGCTTTTAAATCACGATACTCATCTCTACATTCGTGCTCTGATTCTTCACCAATGAGAATAGTAACAGGAGTAGGCCATTTAACCCCTTGAGCCTTTCTGTCATTCAATTAGATCTGTGACCTAACTCCGTTTGCATCCCTTTGCTCCAGATCCCTTAATACCTTTGGTTAACAAACACCTATCAATCTCAGGTTTAAAATTGACAATTGACCCAGCTTTAACTGCTGTTTGTGGAAGTGTGTTACAAATTTCTACCGCCCATTCCATGTAGAAGCCTTTCCTAACTTCTCTCCTGAAAGACTTGGATGTAATGTTGAGGCTATGTCCGCTAGTCCTAGACTGGCCAATCATCGGAAATAGCTTCTCTCTATCAATTTTTCTATGTTTCTAGACACAAAAGGCATCAAGGGGTATGGGGAGAGAGCAGGAATATGGTACTGTATTGAGATAGAGGATCAGCCATGATCATATTGAATGGTGGAGCAGGCTCGAAGGGCCAAATGGTCTACTCCTGCTCCTATTTTTCTATGTTTCTTCTTCTATGTTCACATGTGCAGGATAGTCACTTGGTTGAGGTCCAAGCAGGAGGCCTGTACACTTGGAAATGGAAGCCATGATGAGTCAGCATCTTCAATGGGCGGGGGGGGGGGAGGGGGAGGGGGGAGGAATAAGAGGGGCAATGAACAGAAATATTAACTGAAACCGAAAACAAAATACCTTGAGAGTCTTTAAAGGAAGTAATTAAGATGAGGAAAGAAATGGCCTTCGACAAACATAAGCAAATTTGCATTTAAGCTCATCAGGAACCTAACCTTTCCTGCTCGGGTTGGGCAGGACTATTTCAGTTGAGCTGACAAAGGAAAAAAAGCTAATGTAACTATACCGAAAGGAATATGGTCACATTAATTGTGAAATGAATATAATAAATGCAGCATTAGGCCTGCGTATAGAGGGCTGGCAGCTGTTTAGCCTCGCAGAAAGCCTGATGCAGTTAAGGTCTCTTCAGCTCATCTGTCAGGGAAAGGAGATACAACTGCGCTAAAAGATATTCCAGAGACACATTAAAAATGCCACGGACAAGCCTGTGATTAAGGGTCTGGTCAGGGGAGATACATGATCCCGGTAAGCAGCATCAGTACAGGGCATTCCGATTGTTCTGACAGAATGACCTGTTTCTCTCGGTGGAGACCATTTCGAGGGGTGCATGAGGAAGTTGTCAGTAGCCCATGTGGCTGTTCCCGTCTGATCCGTGTTTCTCAGAGGGACTGCAAACAAAGTGAGGCACCGAATGGCCTACTCCTGCTCCTATTTCTTATGTTCTTATCTTATGCCGAGTTAGCTGAGCTTTGCAGGGGCCATCGTCAACTATTTGCATGTACATAGCGTCTTTAACAAGGCGCTTCACAGGAGCGTTATCAGACAACATTTGTAACCGAACCACATAAGCAGATGTTAGGACAGCTTGGTTGAAGAGGTAGGTTTTAAGGAGCGTCTTGAAGGAGGAGAGAGGGGTAGAGAGGCGGAGAGATTGAAGGAGGGAATTCCAGAGCTTAGGGCCCCGGCTGTTGAAGGCACAAGGGCCCTGCAACAGGTCTCAGCGCCCTTGGGTTCGAAACTAATCCTGCTCCTGATAGTTATCCACGGGTTCCTGGAACCGTATAGGCTGCAGGAGAGAAGGGAGAAAACTGGATGTATAAAATGTAGCACGCAGTGCCATCCAAGCAGAAGATTAATAGTTTATGAGGTGATGACTGAAGATCGAGAAATGATCTGCAGTGATTTGCTGGAAATTCTATGCCTCGCTACAGTTAGTTCTGCTTTTGCGTTTGCGACAAGTTATCTAACCAGAACCTAATCCTGTGCTGTTGGAAGTTTCTCGCTCGCTATAGGATTGCCGGCGCCCAAATTAATTTCAGTTATGGCCCTCAGCACTTAACCAATACTCATGCTGTCTGTCTGGACCATAACTGGCACTTTTATAAGTTTCTTTCTTGCTGGTCTCCGAGAGTGACCACCTTTCGCTAGTTAGACTTGTCTCCAGGTACTAATCTCTGTAGGCCTTGTAAGCTCCAATGTGTGTAGGGACACCCAATTATAAAGGAGTGCAGCCGTGTGGGACTGGGTCCTTCCACTTAGCTTATGTGACAAAATGGCATTTGATCTGATGGTTTCTTTTCCATCCCCCCTGTATTTCTGGAGCACTTGGTCCCCTCCTCTTACATGCTGCCTCTTGCTGACATAATTCACAGGCGTGACGACAGCTTTCTTATGTTTATCAATGTTTACCCTGGAACTATGTCTCCACCACCTTGGCCTGTCGACTGCCTTTGTGCCAGCGGACTGCTTGTGCGACATCCACCCTTGGATGAGTCACAAGTTCCTCCTACTCCACATTATCGTTTGGCCCTCGCCGCCAATTCCACTCCCTTGCCACCATTTCCTCCCCATCTCCCCAGCCACGGTCTCAGGCCCAGCTTTCCACCAGCTTCCATGAACTCCAACTTGTGCAAAACTCTACGCTGTCCTGGAGTAAGTCCCATTCACCCACAATGGTTGCCCTCGGCACTCTGCCCGGCCTCCTAGACCCCCCAATGCATTTAAAATCATTGTCCACATCGTCAAATGCCTCTATGTCCTCTCTTCAGCTCTATGTCAGCTGTGGCTCAGTTGGTAGCACACTCGCCTCTGAGTTAGAAGGTTGTGGGTTCAAGTCCCACTCCAGAGACTTGAGCACATAAAGCTAGGCTGACGCTCCAGTGCAGTACTGAGGGAGTGCTGGATTGTCGGAGGTGCCGTCTTTTGGATGAGACATTAAACAGAGGCCCCGTCTGCTCTCTCAGGTGAATGTAAAAGATCCCATGGCACTATTTTGAAGAAGAGCAGGGGAGTTCTCCCTGCTATCCTGGCCAATATTTATCCCTCAATCAACAATAACAAAAACAGATGATCTGGTCATTATCACATTGCTGTTTGTGGGAGTTTGATGTGCGCAATTTGGCTGCTGCGTTTCCTACATTACAACAGTGATTACACTTCAAAAAGTACTAATTGGCTGTAAAGCGCTTTGAGACATCCGGTGGTCGTGAAAGGCGCTATAGAAATGCAAGTCTTTTTTTCACCCTCTTGTTGCAATCTCCTCCATCCTTATAATCTCGGCTGACCAAACGTCCACATTTTCCAGGGGCAGTCCCCGGATTACTGTGCTGTGTCCCCGGAAGAGTCCATGTTCAGAAAACTCGCCCCGCATGGAGCCATATTTATTGGCCCACTGGTCGGCAGGAGTTGAATTTTAACTTTATTTTTTGGATAAACTGGAAAAATTCAATCTTTGTTTGTTTTTAAAACACGAACATACCGAAACCCGGGGGGGTGGGGGGGGGGGAGCTTCCCATTCCGTTCACGCCTAGCTTGAGCTCAGGAACGTATCCATGAGCCGGTTTAACAGAGGCGACGATGGCAGCCCCGCCTTCCCACAATGCAGTGGGGCGGAGAAAAGGCCCCATCGACAGCTCGGGCCGCACTGCCCTCTGGGGGATTGAGTCACCTGACCTTGTGTCTCGCCCAGTCGTGACCAGCCGGAGGGCGGAACCTTTAAAATGCGCGGGAGAAGCCGAGGGCGCAGTGAGAGCTGGTGGGTGAGTGGAGTTACTTTACCTCAGAGATCATGAAGAAGGCAAGCTCTAAATGCTCCCACCGGGAAGAGGATTCTGAAACCTCCTGAGACTGAGGGGGTTTCACACCTTATGTGGAAAATCTCAGTCTGTTTGGAACAGATTTAAAATGGAGAAATTAAAAGTTAGGCTATTCGGGGACGAGTGTAGCTGGTACAGCACTATTGCCAGAACACCGCAAGATTCGAGAGTCGGTGTAAAGTGAAAATGGGGTTGTCTCTACGCCTAGTCCACTAGCAGAAGCAACAAAGTCGTCATGCCGGATTTCTTGAAACCTGTCCTGGCTACTTTGCTGTGCTCCCACCCTGTGTGTCCCCGGATTCGGTTTAGTGAATATGGTCGACCTTACTGTAATCCCACCCCCCACCCCCGAACACTCCATTCCACTGACTCGGGCTTACGAACACACAAACAATGATGGACAGGAATAGACTCTCTGGTCTTTCCAGCCTGTCCCCCCACAACTGTGATACATGTTGTAAGCCTCGCTGTCCTATTCTCAGGCTTGTAGTTCGTTTTGATCCGCGAATTACAAGGGAAATAATTAATGAATCACCCAAAAATTAAATAAGGTCGTTTAACATAGAAACATAGAAACATAGAAGATAGGAGCAGGAGTAGGCCATTCGGCCCCTCTAGCCTGCTCCGCCATTCAATGCGATCATGGCTGATCATCCAAATTCAGAACCCTGTCCCTGCTTTCTCCCCATATCCCTTGATCCCTTTAGCCTCAAGAAATATATCCAACTCCTTCTTGAATATATTTAATGAATTGGCCTCTACTGCCTTCTGTGGTAGAGAATTCCACAGGTTCACCACTCTCTGGGTGAAGAAATTCCTCCTCATTTCTGTCCTAAATGGCTTACCCCTTATCCTTAGACTGTGACCCCTGGTTCTGGACTCCCCGACCATCGGGAACATCCTTCCTGCATCTAGTCTGTCCAGTCCTTTCAGAATTTTATAAGTTTCAATGAGATCCCCTCTCATTCTTCTATACTCCAGCGAGTATAAGCCCAATCGACCCAATCTCTCCTCATACGTCATTCCTGCCATCCCAGGTATCAGCCTGGTGAATCTTCGCTGAACTTCTTCCATGGCAAGAACCTCCTTCCTCAGATAAGGCGACCAAAACTGCACACAATACTCAAGATGTGGTCTCACCGAGGTTTATTAAAGGAAAGAAGAAGAGAGATAAAGGGGGGGGGGGAAAACGCTTGTAGGTTTAAATGGCAATACAATGCCTTTCTTAGTCTACCCTTAGCAGTAAAGATGCTCTAGTAATGCATTGCCCAAATATGTTCTAAGTAAATAGTCATACAATCACTCCGAAGTGGCCAGCTCCTGTTGATTGCAGCTCTCTCCTTCCGATGATCGGTCGGGTTCATTTCTTGTTGACCGCAGCCCTCCTTCCGACCCCTCGACTGCAGTAATGAAGTTACCTTAACAGCTTCTTTTATATCTTTTCCTTTCAATGGTGGACAGGATGTTACATCGCCAAGGCCTCATTGACCTATCAATGATAGCCTTAGATCATGACAACCAATAATATATCTCGGTTTTTGTTTAAAACTTAAAGTTAAAGCCCGCATGATCTTAAACCTCCTTTTCAGTACATTTCCATCATGTGGAGACAGTTGATTGGTTGGATAGCTCACGCAAATCTCAACCGTCCAGCTGGCAAACTTTCTGATAAGTATTGTTTATTGAAGAGGCCCATTGAGTTCTGTGTTATCTTGTCAAGGCCTAATTCCTCATTGTTTACACAGATGTCTCCTTTAGCTTCACAATGGCCCAGAAATTGATCTCGCTCTGTTCCCGCGGGGGTAAGCCTTCCCCGCGATGTCTCACCTCGTTTGTGCTTTTTCAGATCCAGCTCGCACGAACTTGATGTTCCAGACATCAGCTGTGCTGGGCTTGCGTATCCCAGCGGCGTAGTGAATTCGTGCGAGCTGTGGGATCACGTGACTCAGTTAGAGCCAATGGCAGCACACCATCTTCCATTCATAAGTTTCACAGACCTGTTGTGAAATCTATGAATCTTACACCCCCCCAAAATAACAGCTAAACCTCAATTAAATTAAAAAAAAAACCATCACATTAATAAAATAAGTATAGTTAATTAAATTAACCATTTTAAATAAAAAATTAAATTTTTGAAAAAATTTAAAATCTTTTAAAAAGTTATAAAAATAAACTTACCTGTCTTTAAAGTCTCTAAAAAAGATATACCTGTAAAAAAAAATTCAAAAAATACTTAATTCACTACTTACCTTGTTAAAAGCGGGTCTTACTCCTCCTTTTTACATTTCCAAAATCTTCCCTACTTACCTGCGCGTCCAAAGCATGAAGTGCACAGCGTGCGCGCAGCCTGTAGCGCGCACGCGATGCACCCAGGACCCGCCCCCTTTTCAGAAGAGCAATTGCCGGTTTTCAGCGCATGCGCAGGGCATGCAGAAAACCGGCAATTGGAGTGGGAATACGCGAGAGTACGCAGTGCGTACTCTCGCGTCCCGGGATCAATTTTCGGCCCAATGTCTTTCTTCCTTCTTGATAGCACCATCTGGTTTGGCTGCCTTGCCACAGCTCAGCAGGTTTAATGTCCAGCTTGAAAATTGTGTCAAAAAGGGCTTCTCGTCCTTACAATGTGTATCACAATATTAAATTACCCAGCTGTCAGGAGAACAGCAACCACGACACCACACAACCCTGCCACGGCAACCTCTGCAAGACATGCCAGATCATGAACACAGATACCGTCATCACACGTGAGGACACTACCCACCAGGTACATGGTACATACTCATGTGACTCGGCCAACGTTGTCTACCTGATACGTTGCAGGAAAGGATGCCCTGGAGCATGGTACATCGGCGAGACCATGCAGACACTGAGACAACGTATGAACGGACACCGCGCAACAATCGCCAGGCAGGATGGTTGCCTCCCAGTTGGGGAACACTTCAGCAGTCAAGGGCATTCAGCCTCGGATCTGCGGGTTAGCGTTCTCCAAGGCGGCCTTTGGGATACACGACAACGCAAAATCATCGAGCAGAAACTGATAGCCAAGTTCCGCACTCATGAGGACGGCCTCAATCGGGATATCGGGTTCATGTCACGCTACAGAACGTGACTTGACATCGTTGCCTGTCTTTCCAGTTTTTAAAAAAAACAAACACAAAAAACAAACATAAAAAACAAACCCAAATGGAGAGGATATGCAGACAGCAGGTGTTTTGAGACGTTGGACCCCCTGGGACACATCTCATTGTCTTGGCTGTGCTCTTAGTGTGTCTTTGATGTAGGGAAAGATTGTATCTCTGCATTTTCTCTGTGTTTATATTCTGTGAATTCTTGTAGATTCTCTCACAGTAACTTTACCTGAAGAAGGGGCAGGATAGCTCCGAAAGCTTGTAATTTGAAATAAATCTGTTGGACTATAACCTGGTGTTGTGCGACTTCTCATTTTTATCACAATATACACAATCTACGCCCCAACTCAAAAACCATGTGCTTTTGGTGCATCCCCCCCTCCCTTTACAACAGTGACTCCACTTCAAAAGTACTTCATTGGCTGCAAAGCGCTTTATGATGTCCGGTGGTCGTGAAAGGCGCTATATAAATGCAAGTCTTTCTTTCTTTCTTTGTTCTTCCATCAGTGACAGTGTCATCAGCCGTCTGTGTCCTACTTGCTTTAAATCTATTTCATTTCCTGCTTTTTTCCAGTTCTGACGAAAGGTCATCGACCTGAAACGTTAACTCTGTTTCTCTCTCCACGGATGCTGCCTGGCCTGCTGAGTTTTTCCAGCGTTTTCTGTTGTCATTTCCGACTGACTGGAACTCCTTCCCCTACACCTCTCTGACTCGCCACCTCCCTCTCCTCTTTTAAAGACCTCCTGAAACCGCTCTTGGAGCAAGCGCTCTCTCACTCCTCCCGATCTCTTCCTTCCTCGCTCGATGTCGGTTTTCCTTACGTCTATCTGTCAGATGTCTCGGGACAATCTGCACGTCAAAGGCACGGTACAAGTGCAAGTTGTTGTTGAAGGTAGACCCCTGGACCCAGTCCAGTAAATGGGCATAAATCCTGCAATCCCGATATACATAGAAACATAGAAGATAGGAGCAGGAGTAGGCCATTCGGCCCCTCGAGCCTGCTCCGCCATGCGATGAGATCATGGCTGATCATCCAAACTCAGTACCCTGTCCCTGCCTTCTCCCCATATCCCTTGATACCTTTAGCTTTAAGAAATATATCTAACTCATTCTTGAATATATTTAATGACTTGGCCTCAACTACCTTCTGTGGTAGAGAATTCCACAGGTTCACCACTCTCTGGGTGAAGAAAATCCTCCTCATTTCTGTCCTAAATGGCTTACCCCATATCCTTAGACTGTGATCCCTGGTTCTGGACTCTCCGACCATCGGGAACATTCTTCCTGCATCTAGTTTGTCCAGACCTGTCAGAATTTTATATGTTTCGATGAGATCCCCTCTCATTCTTCTAAACTCCAGTGAGTATAAGCCTAATCGACCCAATCTCTCCTCATATGCCATTCCTGCCATCCCAGGTATCAGCCTTGTGAATCTTCGCTGAACTCCTTCCATGGCAAGAACATCCTTCCTCAGATAAGGCGACCAAAACTGCACACAGTACTCAAGGTGTGGTCTCACCAAGGCCCTGTACAACTGCAGCAGGACATCCCTGTTCCTGTACTCAAAGCCTTTCGCTATGAAGTGAAGCGCGAATGTCACCATTCTGCAATGCAGTCAGTGCCTGGTGGGCCATTTACAACAACAACCTGCAGTTATATAGCGCCTTTAACGTAGTAAAAATGTCCCCAGGGCGCTTCACGGGAGCGTAATCAATGGGCACCGAGCCTTGGAAGGCGAGATTAGGACATTTGACTACAAGCTTGGTCAAAGAGGCGGGCATTAAGCAGGCGGAGAGGGAATTCCAGAGCTTAGAGCCTCGGCAGCTGAAGGCACGGCCGCTGATGGTGGGGCGAAGGAAGTGGGGGGAAGCGCAAGAGGAAGGTGGAGTTCTCGGAGGGTTGTCGGGCCGGAGGAGGTTACGGAGATAGGTTTATATACGTAGGATTGTGGCTGGCAGGAGAGCTGGATGCCTGATATCAGCCGTTCCGCTGTCATGTAATCCAGCGGCAAGAAGGCAGCTGTGAAGGAAAATTTCTCACGGATAATGATAATGCCACACACAAACTTGAGACCAAAGGCTACAAACAGGAAGATGTATGACACTAACAATTCTCCTTCTGTGCAAAATAATTAGAGCTCCCCTGAGGGGACAGAGCAATCTGCACAGTCAAACTTTACTAATATCTGCAGGCCATTATTTTCTTAATGTGCTTTTTCTTGTTATTCTCTTCCATTATTTTTCCCCTTTGAATGACACTTTTCATCACCAAGCCTCTTCCAGACCGGAGGGTAACACCACCTGGGGTTTAGAGGCCCTTTCGGTGTGGTCTTCGCGGTGCCATGTTGTAACTGATGAAGAAGCCACCCAATTTAAGCAGTGATGGTCTTCCAGTTATCTCTCCTGCTCTCCTGAAGATCCTCCGGCATTAACCCCATCGACTTAATTGTAATCACCACCCCCCCCCCGCCACAGGCAAATCCATTGCGAATCACCTCCACCCATCGTATCCCTCAACCCCGTCTCTCCGAAAACATCTGAGGTTCGCTTTTAGGCGCTCATTCGATGGCCTTCTCTTATCGTTTATCCCATTATTCTCCCGGCAGCCTTGAAGCCAGGCCGTGGGACACTAGCGTTTTGAAAGAATGAAAAGAAAGAACAACACCACGCGCGCAAATCCACCCACCGACACTAACACACTGGCAGTGGGACAAGGTTTTTTCCGTGGGCCTAGGATGAGCAATCCTGTCACTCCTGGCCCCACAAAAAATAAAGATCAAAAATGTCTTTGGCCTTTATTTTGAGATATTTCAAACCATCCTTTTAAGGAGCCCAGGTTCGGCTGCTTAAAGCCTGGTACAAATGGGTAGAGGCATGTGTTTGGGGCAGAGTAGAGCGACCTTTACTCTGCATCTAACTCAGTGTGCTCAGTGGGCAGCTCTCTCGCCTCTGAGTCAGAAGGTTGTGGTTTCAAATCACACTCCCGGGACTTGAGCACAAAAATCTAGGCTGACACTCCCAGTGCAGTGCTGAGGGAGCGCCGCACTGTCGGAGGTGCCGTCTTTCGGATGAGACGTTAAACCGAGGCCCCGTCTGCGCTCTCAAATGGACGTAACAGATCCTGTGTCACCTTTCGAAGAAGAGCAGGGGAATTCTCCCCGGTGTCCTGGCCAATATATTTATACCTCAACCAACATCACTAAAACAGATTATCTGGTCCTTATCACGTATGCAAATTCTGCCGCATTTCCTACAACAGAGACTACACTTCAGAAGAATTTCATTGGCTGTAAAGCGCTTTGGGATATCCTGAGATCGTGAAAGGCGCTGTAGAAATGCAAATCTTTCTTTATTGTAAGGGGGAACTTTAACTAATTCCAGTCATTGCATGGGAATAAATGAAAGTCCAAGAACTTATTACCTTGACCTTTTGACAAAAGATCATTTATACGCAAGCATGGTTCACACACAAAAATAATTGAACTTAAAAAGTTTCCCTTTGATCGTTCTGTGATGTGTACTTAGGAATCCAGCTCAGACCAGTATCTGATCGCCGGACGGTTCTATTAGAAAATTAGGCGACCAAAGTCTCCAGAATTGGCTTTTGTATTAGTGTTTATTTCACTGCCACCTCTCTTCTAGGAAGAAGTTCTGCTCTTCTCTCCGACGGGGTTTCCGTTTGTCTCTTTAACCTTGTTCATCTTCATTGCATTCTGTTTCCCTTCTTGTGTTTGATCAGGTATCTACCAAAACTCGCTTTCTGCCCCTATCTTTTTTTTCCATTTTGTTTTTCTCTCTCTCCCATGGCAGCTGTCGAGCATTCTGCCATCGCCATTTACACTTCATCTAGAGCCATCTTTTGTTTCTTAATTTGTCCCATTACCATCTCCTTTTGCCTTGCACCATCATCTCGTTTGTCTCTTAATCTCTCCTGCCTTCCATCCTATCACAGACCTTCCCTTTTGTTCTTTCCTCCCCTCCCCCCTTTCCCTGCCTCTACACTTGCTTAAAAACCTGTTCCATCTCCAACTTTTTCCAGTTCTGACGAAGGGTCATCGACCTGAAACATTGACTCTGTTTCTCTCTCCGCAGATGCTGCCTGGCCTGCTGAGTATTTCCAGCATTTTCTGTTTTTATTTCAGATTTCCAGCATCTGCAGTATTTTGCGTTTGCTCCAGAATTGGCAAGTGGGGACCAAGTTAAACAGATGGACTAGCACGATGAGAAAATAAATCTCTTCAGAATCTGTCCTGGTTGCTTCTGGCTTAGATGACTGCAGATGAGCGACAGAACATCTGTGGTCATTGGTGCCTCGGGTTCCATCAAGAACCTTCTTTGGTTGTGGCGACGCCTGTTATTGCACTCAGATATCAGCACTCGGTGCCCCCTCCTCGGTCGGTGGGTTTAGTTACCTCCATTTATCTCCCCCCTGGTCTTATGGGCTCATAACCACCTCCCCTTATTTCCCAACCACGCAATCACAACTTAGTAATGCTCAAAGTAAAATATTTGCGGAAAGACATTGAAAGAGGCAAAAGGCTCCAAAAGGACAGCAAAGTTCATTGTAGCTCGTTTTAAGTGGTTTGGAGAAAGGGGAGCTGATGGTGAGAGTCCCACCTCAAAGAAAAAATGTGAGAAGTCGCACAACACCAGGTTATAGTCCAACAGCTTTATTTGAAATCACAAGCTTTCGGAGCGCTGCTCCTTCGTCAGGTGAAGTGAAGAGATGCATATAGGCACAGCATATATAGTCAGAGAACACTGCCAGATGATTACAGTTAATCTTTCTAACTGCCCTTTATTACACCTCGGCAGAGAGATAATCACGGCAATCAAAGGTGTGGATGGTGTCCAAACAGGTCAGTCAGGAAAACATTACATCAAAGACAATGAGGTGGGGTCACAAGGGGTCAAATGTGGCGGATGCTGGGGTCTGAACGGAAAACAAAAAACTTTTTTTGCTGGAAATCACAGCAGGTCCGGCCGCCTCTGTGTAGAGAGAACAAGCCAACGACGACTCGAGTCTGGATGACTCTACGTCAGGTGGGGTTACATGTAGTGTGACATGAACCCAAGATCCCGGTTGAGGCCGTCCTCATGGGTGGGAAACTTGGCTATCAGTTTCTGCTCGACGATTTTGCGTTGTCGTGTGTCTCGAAGGCCGCCTTGGAGAACGCTAACCCGAAGATCGGAGGCTGAATGTCCTTGACTGCTGAAGTGTTCCCCGACTGGGAGGGAACACTCCTGCCTGGCGATTGTTGTGCGGTGTCCGTTCATACGTTGTCGCAGTGTCTGCATGGTCTCGCCGATGTACCATGCTCCGGGGCATCCTTTCCTGCAACGTATGCGGTAGACAACGTTGGCCGATTCACATGAGTATGTACCATGTACCTGGTGGGTAGTGTCCTCACGTGTGATGATGGTGTCATAAATCGCAAGTAACAACTCAGGAAGTACTACTGGGCGGCCAGCTGGGGTGCCGTCCAGGGAGTATAAATACTCAGGCATGGGCCCACCTTGGGCAGAGACAATCTGGAAACAGGAAGCTAGTGACTGCTAACTAGACCTCCATGTTTTGTTACAACTTGATTAAAGCCTTGCTTTATGTTCAAGTGCGTAGTGAGTCTTTATTACGTCAATTTAATCAACTTGATATCATAAACATAAGAACATAAGAAATAGGAGCAGGAGTAGGCCAATCGGCCCCTCGAGCCTGCTCCGCCATTCAATAAGATCATGGCTGATCTGATCCTAACCGCCAATCTACTATCTATCACAGAACCATCTCCTGCATCTAACAGAATTGCACACACGAAATAGGAGCAGAATCAGGCTACACAGTCCCTGGGCCCGCTCCACTACCCACAGGGCCATGACCGATCCGAACCTAGACTCATGTCCAAATTCCTGCCCGCTCCCCGTAACCCTTAATGCCCTTTACTTCTAGGAAACTGTCTATTTCTGTTTTAAATTTAATTAATGTTGTAGCTTCTACAGCTTTTTGTGGCAGCATATTCCATGGACCTACCACCCTCTGAGTGAAGTAGTTCCTCCTCATCTCAGTTTTGAAAGAGCAGCCCCTTATTCTAAGACTATGTCCCCTAGTTCTCGTCTCACCCGTCATCGGGAACATCCTCCCCGCATCCACCCGATCCAACCCCTTCACAATCTTATATGTTTCAATAAGATCGCCTCTCATTCTTCTGAACTCCAATGAGTAGAGTCCCAATCTACCCAACCTCTCCTCATATGACCACCCCCTCATCCCCGGGATTAACCGAGTGAACCTTTTTTGCACTGCCTCGAGAGCAAGGATGTCTTTCCTTAAGTAAGGACACCAAAACTGTATGCAGTATTCCAGGTGCGGTCTCACCAATACCTTGTACAACTGAAGCAATACCTCCCTATTTTTATATTCTATCCCCCTAGCAATGAAAGCCAACATTCCATTTGCCTTCTTAATCACTTGCAGCACCTGCATACTAACCTTTTGAGTTTCGTGCACCAGGACCCCCAGATCCCTCTGCACTTCAGTACTCTCCAGTTTCTTGCCATTAAGATAATAAATTGCTCTAGGATTTTTCCTGCCAAAGTGCATCACCTCACACTTTCCAGTGTTGTATTCCATCTGCCAAATCTCTGCCCACTTACTTAGCCTGTCTATGTCCCCTTGCAGGATGCTTTGGGTGATTCGGAACAACCAGCTGCAACTCGAACCACAGAAGGGAACTAGGGCAAGAAACTGATCCATCATGGAAAAACTCCTTAGACCCGCTCGTCTCGACCTGGACCCGAATGCACCTGCGGCAGCGAAGGTATGGAAGCATTGGTTTCGTACCTTTAGCAACTTTCTTGAAGAATGTGGGGCGGATGTCCCTAATAAGTTACGAATGCTTATCAACTACGTGTCTCCTCATGTGTATGATTATATTGAGGACTGTAAAGTCTATGACACTGCTATCGAAATCTTACAGCAGCTATATGTCAAGTCCCCAAATGAAATATTTGCTCGACACCTACTGGCCACAACTCGGCAGCAGCCTGGGGAATCACTCGATGAATTTCTCCAGAAACTTCGCAGGCTCAGCAAGGATTGTAACCTTAAAGCAGTTACAGCTGAACAGTATCAAGAGGAACTAATCCGCGATTCCTTTATCAATGGAATCGCGTCCCCTTTTATACGTCAGCGCCTGCTGGAAAATAAAACCCTCAATTTACGGGCTGCTTATGACCAGGTGTGTTCCTTGGACTTGGCCAAGAAAAATGCAGACACTTATCTCCCACCACGTGCACGGGCGGCGGCTATCTCCTTTAATGAGTCTTTCGGTAGGTCTCGGGCGGATGCTCCCACTGATGTTGACTCTACTCTAACGGACGACGACCCTACCCTAGAGGCCTTCGCTGATGACGACCCCGCCCTAGCAGCATCCTGGCAATCAGGGAGAAAGTGTTTCTTTTGTGGAGGGGCGTGCCATCACAGAAAATTTTGCCCGGCTCGTAATGTGACCTGCAATCATTGCAGCAAGAAAGGACACTTTTCCAAGGTATGCCAGTCACGGGCCTTTGCTAACAAGAAAGGCCGCTCCTCTAAAGTATACCGGTCGAGAGCTCCTGTTAGCTTCACAGCTGCTATCTATGGAGCTGCTCCTCCCCCAAGAACTATTGTTAAGGCTACAGTTGCCGAAGGGAAAATTGCCCCTCCTCCCATCACGGCTGTTTTTCCCCAAAGTTTGTCCCATGCAGCCACGAAGGTTTCAGTAAATGGGCACACTCTAAGCGCGCTAATCGACTCCTGCAGCTCTGACAGCTTCATTAGTAAGCGGGCTGTCAACAGGTTAAAACTGCACATTTATCCCTCGGACAGGGAGATTGCAATGGCTCTGACGACTCTGACCACCAATTCTTCTGGCTTCTGTCTGGTCAACCTCATCCTCAACGGCCGCACGTATCTCTCCACCCGGCTCGGAGTACTCGCAAACTTATGCAGCGATGTGCTTCTGGGACAGGACTTCCAGAAGCAGCACAAGAAGATCACTTTTGAGTTTGGAGGGTCAAGGCCGGAGCTTACCATTTCTAAGGTGCCGTTTTGTGCACTCTCGGCGGCCTTACTCGGTGAACCCTCCCTGTTTGCCAATCTTCCCCCCCACTGTAAACCCATAGCCACCAAATCGCGGCGCTTTAGCCAAGATGATCGAGCGTTTATTGAGGCGGAAATCTCTCGCCTTTTAGTCGACGGTATTATCGAGCCATGTTCATCTCCCTGGCGGGCGCAGGTCGTCATCGTGAGGAATCCCTTAAAACAACATAAAAAACGTCTGTGTATCGATTATTCGCAGACTATTAATCTATATACCGATCTGGATGCCTACCCGCTGCCACGCATAGATGACATGGTCAACAACCTTGCCAAATACAAGGTATTCTCGACCTTCGATTTAAAAAGCGCGTACCATCAGGTGCCACTGCAAGACTCCGACAAGAAGTATACGGCCTTTGAGGCCAATGGTCGGCTTTTCCAGTTTCGCCGCCTTCCATTCGGGGTCACCAATGGGGTGGCCGTCTTCCAACGGGCCATGGATGGCCTAGTCCGGCAAGAGAACTTGACGGATACCTTTCCGTATTTAGACAATATCACTATTGCCGGCCATGATCAAAAGGAGCATGACGCCAATCTTCAGAGATTTTTTGACGTACTCCGCCGTCGCCACTTAACGTTAAACGAATCCAAATCGGTGAAGTCGGTGCCATCGGTGAACATTCTTGGCTACTGGGTGGGCAACGGTGTTATTAAACCGGACCCAGAGCGACTTCGTCCACTTCAGGAGCTCCCTCCCCCGACGAACCTCGGCTCTCTTCGTCGGGCACTTGGCATGTTTGCTTATTACGCAAAATGGATACCACACTTCTCCGATAAAATACAGCCCCTGCTCCATGCGAAGTCTTTTCCATTGGAAGCTACGGCTATTTCTGCCTTCAACCTCCTCAAACGACAGCTGGAGAAAGCCACGCTTCGCTCCATTGACGAAAATCTTCCTTTTGTGGTCAAATGCGATGCATCGGAGGTGGCGATCTCCGCTACCTTGAATCAAGGTGGCCGACCCGTGGCATTCCTATCCAGAACCTTGCAGGGTAACGAGCTCCATTACCCCCCGTCGAGAAGGAGGCTACGGCCATCATCGAGGCTGTACGCCAATGGGGTCATTTTCTTGCTCGGCGTCATTTTACGCTTATAACTGACCAGCGCTCTGTGGCCTTCATGTTGGATAACCGGAGGCGCACGAAAATCAAAAATAATAAAATTCAACTCTGGAGGATGGAGCTGGCTGCCTTTGGATATACTATCTGTTACCGACCCGGCAAACAGAACGTGGCCCCAGATACCTTCACACGGGCATTTTGCTCCTCAATGTCAACGTCGACTCTGGCGGATTTGCATATGGACTTATGCCATCCTGGTGTGACCCGCATGTTGCACTTTGTGCGCTCCAAAAATCTACCATTTTCAACCGAGGACGTAAAGAAAACATGCTCCTCCTGTAGGATTTGTGCAGAATTGAAACCACAATTCTTTCGCCCATCAGATGGCTTACTCATACATGCAATGCAGCCTATGCAGAGGCTCAGCATAGACTTTAAAGGGCCATTGCCTTCGTCAACAAGGAACACCTACCTACTTACGATGGTGGACGAGTATTCACGCTTTCCCTTCGCCTTCCCCTGCCCTAATATGCTTACCTCTACGGTAATTAAATGCCTCGATCAGGTCTTTTCCCTTTGCGGGACGGCCAATTTTATCCACACTGATCGGGGTCCCTCCTTTATGTCGAGTGAACTTAAAAGTTATCTCTCCCAACGGGGAATCGCCTCAAGTAGGACGACACCATATCACCCAATCGGTAACAGACAGGTTGAACGATACAATGCCATCATCTGGAACGCTGTCCGTCTGGCACTAAGGTCACGCAACCTACCGGACCAGCAGTGGGAAACGGTGCTCCCCGACGTGTTACACTCTATCAGGTCTCTTCTCTCCACATCTACTAATGTCACGCCTCATGAGCGATTCTTCAAATTCCGGCGTCGCTCTACACATGGGACGTCTCTACCGTCATGGTTGGTGGCTCCAGGCCCGGTGCTACTCCGGAGGTTCGTCCGGTCTGCCAAAAACGACCCTCTCGTTGACGAGGTGGAGTTAACGGAGGTAAACCCCACGTATGCGCACGTACGGTACCCTGATGGCTGGGAGACCACCGTCTCGCTCCGAGATCTGGCTCCCTGCCCAACCGGTCACACGGGCCCGAATGATGAAGGATCCCCCGACAATGATATCAACACTCCGCACCCCTATGAAAATGACGCCCCGCTTGGGACATCGGGGGATCTGCCGGCAACGCTACCGGATCAACTCAGGGAGCTGGACGCTCCCCGTAGGATGGCCACCCGAAACCAGGACGCCGGACAATCTCCAGCCACGACCCGGGATGAGGCCAGCTCAGCACCTGTGGGGACCCGCACCCGGAGTCATGATATTCCCAGTCCTCCACAGGATGATCAAGATGACGCGGACTCTACTGACTTACCGGTACGGGCCAAGCGACCCAGGGACCAGGACACGATCCGGGGAGACGTGCCTTCCGGTCACAAGCAGAGAGCTAAACGTCTACGGCTATTTCTGGTCCGCCTAGTCCGTTAAAGGAAGACTGGACTTCCAAACCTTTTAGGGAGGAAGAATGTCATAAATCGCAAGTAACAACTCAGGAAGTACTACTGGGCGGCCAGCTGGGGCGCCGTCCAGGGAGTATAAATACTCAGGCATGGGCCCACCTTGGGCAGAGACAATCTGGAAACAGGAAGCTAGTGACTGCTAACTAGACCTCCATGTTTTGTTACAAGTTGATTAAAGCCTTGCTTTATGTTTAAGTGCGTAGTGAGTCTTTATTACGTCAGATGGTATCTGTGTTGATGATCTGGCGTGTCTTGCAGAGGTTGCCGTGGCAGGGTTGTGAGGTGTCATGGTCGCTGTTCTCCTGAAAGCTGGGTAATTTGCTGCGAACGATGGTCTGTTTGAGGTTAGGCGGCTGTTTGAAGGCGAGTAGTGGAGGCGTGGGGATGGCCTTAGCGAGGTGCTCGTCATCATCGATGACATGTTGAAGGCTGCGAAGAACATGGCGTAGTTTCTCCGCTCCGGGGAAGTACTGGACGACGTAGGGTACTCTGTTAGTTGTGTCCCGTGTTTGTCTTCTGAGGAGGTCTATGCGATTTTTCGCTGTGGCCCGTCGGAATTGTCGATCGACGAGTCGAGCATCATATCCCATTCTTACAAGGGCGTCTTTCAGCATCTGTAGGTGTCCATCGCGTTCCTCCTCGTCTGAGCAGATCCTGTATATTCACAGGTCTTGTCCATAGGGGATGGCTTCTTTAACGTGGTTAGGGTGGAAGCTGGAGAAGTGGAGCATCGTGTGGTTGTCCGTGGGCTTGCGGTAGAGTGAAGTGCTGAGGTGTCCATCTTTGATGGAGATTCGTGTGTCCAAGAATGAAACCGATTCTGAGGAGTAGTCCATGGTGTGTTTGATGGTGGGATGGAACTTGTTGATGTTATCGTGTAGTCTTTTCAGTGATTCTTCGCCGTGGGTCCATAGGAAGAAACTGTCGTCGATGTATCTGGTGTATAGCGTTGGTTGGAGGTCCTGTGCAGCGAAGAAGTCTTGCTCGAACTTGTGCATGAAGATGTTGGCGTATTGGGGTACAAATTTGGTTCCCATGGCTGTTCTATGTGTTTGGGTAAAAAACTGGTTGTCGAAGGTGAAGACATTGTGGTCAAGGATGAAGCGGATGAGTTGTAGGATGGCGTCTGGAGATTGGCTGTTGTTGGTGTTGAGTACTGAGGCTGTCGCAGCGATGCTGTCATCGTGGGGGATACTGGTGTAGAGTGCCGAGACGTCCATCGTGGCGAGGAGTGTTCCTGGTTCAACTGGTCCATGGGTGCTGAGTTTCTGTAAGAAGTCTGTAGTCTCGCGACAGAAGCTGGGGGTTCCCTGTACGATGGGTTTCAGGATGCCCTCGACGTATCCAGAGAGGTTCTCACACAGGGTTCCGTTGCCTGATACGATAGGACGTCCGGGTGTGTTGGCTTTGTGTATCTTTGGGAGGCAGTAGAAGTCTCCCACGCGGGGAGTACGTGGGATGAGAGCGCAGAGGATGCTTTGAAAGTCTGGATCGAAGGTCTTGATCAGTCTATTGAGTTGGCGGGTGTGTTCTTTGGTCGGATCTGCGGGTAACTGTCTGTAGTGTTCCTGGTTGTCCAGTTGTCGGTATGCTTCTTTGCAATAGTCCATTCTGTTCTGTATGACGATGGCTCCTCCTTTGTCCACTGGTTTGATGACGATGTTGTGATTGGTATTGAGAGCGTGGATGGCGTTGCGTTGTGCTCGGGTGACATTCTGGACTGTCTTGTGAGTGCGGCTGATGAATCTGGCGTTGATGCATCTGCTGACAGCTTGAGCAGACGAGGAGGAACACGATGGACACCTTCAGACGCTGAAAGACGCCCTCGTAAGAACGGAATATAACGCTCTACTCGTCGATCGACAATTCCAACGGGCCTCAGCGAAAAATCGCAAAGACCTCCTCAGAAGACAAACACGGGACACAACCAACAGAGTACCCTACATCGTCCAGTACTTCCCCGGAGCGGAGAAACTACGCCATGTTCTTCGCAGCCTTCAACATGTCATCGATGACGACGAACACCTCGCTAAGGCCATCCCCATGCCTCCACTACTCGCCTTCAAGCAGCCGCCTAACCTCAAAAGTACCATCGTTCGCAGCAAATTACCCAGCTGTCAGGAGAACAGCGACCACGACACCACACAACCCTGCCACGGCAACCTCTGCAAGCCATGCCAGATCATCAACACAGATACCATCATCACACGTGAGGACACCACCCACCAGGTACATGGTACATACTCATGTGACTCGGCCAACGTTGTCTACCTCATACGTTGCAGGAAAGGATGCCCCGGAGCATGGTACAGCGGCAAGACCATGCAGACACTGCGACAACGTATGAACGGACACCGCACAACAATCGCCAGGCAGGAGTGTTCCCTCCCCGTCGGGGAACACTTCAGCAGTCAAGGACATTCAGCCTCCGATCTTCGGGTAAGCGTTCTCCAAGGCGGCCTTCGAGACACACGACAACGCAAAATCGTCGAGCAGAAACTGATAGCCAAGTTCCGCACCCATGAGGACGGCCTCAACCGGGATCTTGGGTTCATGTCACGCTACATGTAACCCCACCTGACGTAGAGTCATCCAGACTCGAGTCGTCGTTGGCTTGTTCTCTCTACACAGATGCGGCCGGACCTGCTGTGATTTCCAGCAAAAAAAGTTTTTTGTTTTCCATACAGACCCCAGCATCTGCCACATTGACCCCTTGTGACCCCACCTCATTGTCTTTGATGTCATGTTTTCCTGACTGACCTGTTTGGACACCATCCACACCTTTGATTGCCATGATTATCTCTCTGCCGAGGTGTGATAAAGGGCAGTTGGAAAGATTAACTGTAATCATCTGGCAGTGTTCTCTGACTATATATGCTGTGCCTATATGCATCTCTTCACTTCACCTGACGAAGGAGCAGTGCTCCGAAAGCTTGTGATTTCAAATAAAGCTGTTGGACTATAACCTGGTGTTGTGCGACTTCTCACATTTGTCCAGCCCAGTCCAACACCGGCATCTCCACATCAAAGAAAAAAGAAAGACTCACATTTATATAGCGCCTTTCACAACCTCAGGACGTCCCAAAGTGCTTTACAGCCAATGAAGTATAGTCACTGTTGTAATGTAGGAAATGCAGCAGCCAATTTGTGCACAGCAAGCTCCTACAAACAGCAACGTGATAATATTGAGGGATAACTTCCCCCGCTCGTCTTCAAAATTGTGCCATGGGATCTTCTACGTCCACCTGAGAGAGCAGACGGGGCCTTGATTTAACCTCATCCAAAAGACGGCACCTTTAGTACTGTACTGGAGCGTCAGCCTAGATTTTTGCATCAAGTCTCTGGAGTGGGAACTTGAACTCACAAACCTTCGGGACTGCAGAAGGCGAGGGTGCTGTCCACTGAGCCACGGCAAAGTGTGACAAACGCTACTCTTTAGAACTGTGCTTTGGCGCAAGGGGCTGCTTCAGTTGCACAGCCGACCCGAGGACTGAAAACCCCAGCCCAACAATTTACCCAGCGTCGACAGCTCTCTGTTGTTACACCATGGAATAAATTTCACCGTAAAGCATTGATTCGCCTCGCTTCATTCACCTCAAAACCAGAAGCTGTATCCTCCCAGCGGCTGAGAAACACCACAGTGGCGAACGACGACCCAGTAGTTCTGGCAACTCTTAAAGAGCCCTGCGGAACCTTCGCTATCTCTTGGTGAAAAAAACTGCCTCGCACAGATTAGTGTGCCTTTAATTCTCGCTGTCATTCAAAAGCTTCGGTCTACTCAATCATTCTTTTTTTTAATCCCAAAATACTAAAGTTAATGAGGTTGAAAGAACCATAACTGGATTCTGGGAAGCAAGCTAAATATTTTGGCTTTGGTTGGAAGATTAATCCCACTGTCATGGAACTGGGGACTGAGAGACTTAGCAGAACAAAGGGGGCCATTCTGATGATAACAATACAACACTCGGATCAAACCAACTGAATTATCCGGAGGTTAAACTATGGGACAATATGGGATGGTGTCGTGGCTGGGATCGTGCCGATAAAACTTAGGACCGATTATGATGCGCTGCAGCCTTTCTTTCTGCAGTTATCGTGGGGTACGGGTATCTGAGTGGCAAAAATCCCAAAACAGCTTAATATAGGCCATGATACAAGTGCCATTGCCTAGAAATTCAATTTGAGATTGTTAACGCTGATGCTTTGAAATTATGCACTGTGAATATTAACACAGAAATGATGAACTCATCTCCATAGAATTATTTTGTCTGTTGTTTGCACTGAGGCATTGGTGCATAAATAATATCACACAGCACGATTTCAACACATAAAGGCTCTTATCTTACATTTCTGAAAAAAAAATAATTAAAAGATTCCTTATTTGCATTTGTTTATTTGCCACATCTCTCTCTCTCTTTCTCTTTGTCTCTCTCGCACTCTCTCTCCAGCTCTCTATCTTTGCCTCATTTCTTTCTTACGCTTAAAGGCATCAGCCTCGGCTCAGTGACAGTACTCTTGCCTCTGTCTCAGATGTCCCAGGGGGGAAAAATTCATTTGGTTGGCGCCTCCCGTTTATGCCTCCGGGTGGCGCTAACGGGGCGCCCGCAACTTAGCGCCCGAGCGCGGCGATTTTAGCGCCGCTCGCGAAATTGACCAGTCGTTTTGCGGCGGCGCTAAACACTACCGCCACGATCTCCTGCGCCCACAGATCATGATGTCATGCAAGCGTGCAACGCCCCGGTAGCGCCCCGGACCGGATATTGAGTCGCGCCCCCTGCCTTAGCACCTGCTGCTAGGAACGACAGGTAGAGGGGAACGTGTCCAAGTCGGGAAAGGGCTGGGGGAGCGCTATTTAAAGGCGGGCACTTCCTGCTTTTTCTTGTCCGCAAAATTTTTGATACACGCAGGTTCAGAAGGAGAGAGACGTCTGGAGAGATTTAATGCTGTCCTAAGGAGTTTTGGTCCTCAGCACCACTTTTGAGGTTCCTAAGCGCCGAGTTCTTTCCTTGGGCCTATCCATTAGTGCTTCCAACACAATTGCTTTCGAGGTCTCTCCAGGCCGAGATTCAAGGCTGCAATGAGCAGGGAGTGGCTGGCCAGCAAGATGGCCCCTCCCCATTAAGAACTGGACGGCGCCAGTCTGTCTGGCGTCCATGGTAACTGGCATCGCCTGAGCTTCGGTAGCGTTCTGAGGTAGCGCCTCGCTCCCTGACGTTTGTGCCTTAAGAGAGGTGTGTAGCGCCTGATTTAGCGCTCAAATCACCTCCAGGGGCGATAGAGGCGAATTTTGCAGTCGGAGGCGATAATTAGTACCGGGCGCTAAACCTTGCACCCGGCCGATATTAGCGCCCCAAGTGTTTAAACCCCACTCTCGAAGCTTGAGCCTGTGATCTAGACTTGCACTGAGGGAGCGCTGCACTGTCGGAGGTCACTGGATGAAACATTTAAATAAGGCCGGTTCTGCCAGCTCAGGTGAGTCTCAAAAGATGCCAAGGCATTATTCGAAGAAGAGCAAGGGTTGTCTCTGGGTGTCCTGGCCAAGATTTGTCCTACAGCAAACCCCACTAAAACAGATTGTCCCAGAAATTTGGAAGCACCCATTTATGGTCGCTTGAGGAGGGGTGAAGGGTAAATACCCTACGCCAGATGGTGAGGTCCGAGGCTCCTGAGATCTCGGGCCTCCTTCATTGTCGTAGAGTCGGCGCAACAGTCCGGCGGAGATAACTGGAGGAAGACTGAAGAAAAATCAGGCCGCTGCTAATGTCATAGCAGCCCTCAGGTAAGTTAGTCGAGGGGGTCGGGATCGGGTTGGGGTGCCTGGAGGTGTGGGGGGTCAGGGGTCGAGAGTCGGGGTGCCTGGAGCGTGGGAGATGGGGGTTCCGGTGGGGGGGGGAGTGGGCATAAGCAAAGGACCGAACTCCTGCTTCAGTTGTGGGTAAAGGACTGCTCTTATTTGTCCTTTAGCCAATATGGCGGTCGGCGCACTTCCAGCCGGAAGTGTGCCCATGCTTCCCGCCTGCCATTTTGGGGCCTTGTGTGTCCGCACAGCGCCCGAATCCTGAAGCAAGCAGGAGGGAAGGATGAAGAGTGTGTTAAGTGGGTAATTTGCAGGAGGTAGGGTCAGTGATGGTAATGATGGGTTGCTAGGAAGGGTAATGGGAAGGTGAAGGTGTAGGAGATGCAATGGAATTGAGGGGTGGGGGAAGCATGAGTGATTGAGTGAGGGGTTGGGAAGAGAGCCACTGAGGGCCACATTTTCTCACAACCTCCATGCCAAATACAGTTTGTAATTGTTGGTGGCTCCTTTCCCTACCACACCGCACCATGCCACCCACCTCCTACCATCTCTCTCTTAGCTGCTCCCCCTTTCTCTTACTCACCCGCTCTCTCCACCTTCTCTTCTTGCCCTCTCTCTGACCCAAGTCTCTCTCTTTCACTCACACTCCTTCTCTCTTTCTTTCACTGCCCCTCTGACCCAGTCTGCCTGACTCCCCCAGCTTAATGCGCTTTCTGAATCGGTGCAGTGAGAAAAAAAAGGAAAGAAGGACTTGGATTGATTTCACGACCTCAGGACATCCCAAAGCGCTTTACAGCCAATGAAGTACTTTTGAAGTGTCGTCACTGTTGTAATGTAGGAAACGCGGCAGCCAATTTGCGCACAGCAAGCTCCCACAAATAGCAATGTAATAATGACCAGATAATCTGATTGTTTTTAGTGATATTGGTTGAGGTATAAATATTGGCCAGGACACCAGGGAGAACTCCCTTGCTCTTCTTCGAAATAGTGCCATGAGATCTTTTACGTCCATCTGACCTCAGTTTAACATCTCATCCAAGAGACGGCACCCCTGACAGTGCAGCACTCCCTCAGTACTGCACTGGAGTGTCAGCTAGATTTTTGTGATCAAGTCTCGTGGAGTGGGACTTGAACCCACAACCTTCTGGACTCAGAAGGTGAAAGTGCTACCCACTGAGCCACGGCTGACATGAGAAAGAGCAGAGGAGGACAAACAGAGAAGAAAAAAGCAGAATTCGGGAGAGAGATGCAGAATATGAGAACAAGAGAGACTGAAGTGGAAGAGGAGAGAAAGAGCAACAAGAAGACAGCGGAGGCAGGCGAACAGGCCATATTGCCTGGCTTGCCGTGTGCAATGCCACAGATCAACTAGCAATCTATAAAATCCTTGAGTTGGTAATGCTGTCACACACCCAGTACATCAAAATCAATGGGTAACTGTAGTACGCTGAAACAAGCCTAGGAGCTGGTGGACCAGAGCTCAGTGTTCAAAACAAGTGAGTTTTATTCTCCCACGGCAGTTGTGTTTTTAAGTGCAGAGGTGAACAAAACAGAAACAAGGATTATCTTCCATCCTACACCTTCTCACTCTCAGCTCCTTCCATCTCCAATGCCCCTCAAACTGAACAATTTCCCTGCCTTTTATCCTTCCAGGCTGGGAGTCGTTCCTGGTTGACCTGAATTGCCTTTAAAGATTTCTTAAAGCTTTATCGCCTCTCCTTGGTTATTCTGACAGTTTATACAATTTCTTAAAGCTGCACAACTATAGCGGATACAGAGCTCTCACAAGCCTATGGCTCCCATATCGACCCTGTCTCACTCTGTCACATTAACCTTGTTAATGGTAATAGTATGCGCTGTGATTATTTGCACGGACACCTTTTGCGGCCTTCCGCGCGTGCGCGCGGTATACCGGAGCCGCGCATACGTATCCAATCCCCCTGCTGCGCATGCGGGCGGTATACCGGAGAAGGTCAGCAACTTGTTGGGGAGGGGAAAGGTGAGAAATCAGGGGTGGGGGGCAGGTTAGGAACTTGTTGGGGGGTGCAGGAACAGGTTTGGATCTGGAGAAGGTCCTAACCCGCGAGGGTGAGCCCTGTCTGTTCTCTGTGAGCTCTGTCTGGAGCCTGGCAGTCAGAATGAATGGCTTGAATTACACATTGCAAAGTACTTGATTACTTAGGCAGGGCCTAATTACACATTCCGGATAAACTGCTGGATGTGTCTTGTTCTCCAAGGGGACCAGTCAGAAATCTGGTCGTGTCCTCCAAGGGAACCAATCAGAAATCTGGTGTTGCAAATAGACGTGACCAACAGTATTACCTTGCTATTCTTACTGATACCAGAGGTGGTGCTGTACCCTCTCTCAACCTGTTACAACAGTCACAGCTGAAAGACATATGGGAATTTCACTAATATAATATAACTCAGTAATGGATTGATTGCCCCAAGTTTGATAGAATTTCCAACCATTTTACAACCATTATTTTTATGCGTTAAATGTTCATGATACTATTTCACATGGCATTTAACTTTTTACAAATTCACTGTGTTATGAGCAGGATTCTGTTGAATAATCTCGAACAGAGTATTAATTGTAACAAAAGCTTTGCAAAGCATAAACGGTTTTAAGACTTTGTTACTTTAACTCACTGCAGTTTGGAAAAATAACCAAAGATTATACAAAGCATCACTGGGTGTAATTTAGGCTGTAAAGAACAGTGCAGTTAACAATTAAACAGAAGCCTTCAATCAACAGCACTCCCAAATAAGCTATTAACTGATCTAGGGTTCACTTAGCTGGCAGAGAAATTATTTTCCGTTTTTAATTCCTGTTCTAGGTGTCAGCCGTGGCTCAGTGGGTAGCACTTTCACTTCTGGGTCGGAAGATTGCGGGTTCACAGTCCCACTCCAGAGACTTGAGCACAAAATTGAGGCTGACACTCCCAGTGGAGTACTGAGGGAGTGCTGCACTGTCAGGAGGTGCCATCTTTCGGATGAGACGTTAAACTGAGGCCCTGTCTGTCTTCTCAGGTGGCCCTATTTCAAAGAAGAGCAGGGAAGTTCTCCCCGGTGTCCTGGGCCAATGTTTATCCCTCAACTAACATCACTAAAAACAGATTATCCGGTCATTATCTCATTGCTGTTTGTGGGAGCTTGCTGTGTGTAAATTGGCTGCCGTGTTTCCCACATTACAGCAGTGACTACACTTCAAAAAGTACTTCATTGGCTGTAAAGCACTTTTAGGACGTCCTGAGATCATGAAAGGCGCTATAGAAATGCAATTTCTTTCATTTAACAACCCCGTTCACTTCAAGTGCAAGCTACATTATCCACACTCCAATTATTAGCTTTCCTAATTGCCCACCAGGCCTGTTTTGCATGAACTGTGCCTTACCTCATTGAGCAGGTCAGAGGCTGGGTATTCTGTGGCGAGTGTCTCACCTCTTGACTCCCCAAAGCCTTTCCACCATTGACAAGGCACAAGTAAGGAGTGATGGAATACTCTCCACTTGCCTGAATGAGTCCAGCTCCAACAACACTCAAGAAGCTCGACTCCATCCAGGACAAAGCAGCCCGCTTGATTGGCACCCCATCCACCACCTTAAACATTCACTCCCTCCACCACTGGCGTACCGTGGCTGCAGTGTGTACCATCTACAAGATGCACTGCAGCAACTCGCCAAGGCTTCTTCGGCAGCACCTCCCAAACCCGCGACCTCTACCACCTAGAAGGACAAGGGCAGCAGGTGCATGGGAACACCACCACCTCCAAGTTCCCTCCAAGTCACACACCATCCTGACTTAGAAGTATATCGGCCGATCCTTCATCGTCGCTGGGTCAAAATCCTGGAACTCCCTCCCTAACAGCACTGTGGGAGTACCTTCACCACACGGACTGCAGCGGTTCAAGAAGGCAGCTCACCACCACCTTCTCAATGGGCAATTGGAGATGGGCAATAAATGCTGGCCTTGCCAGCGAGGCCCACATTCTGTAAATGAATATAAAAAAAGAACTAATACACGCATAAACGGTTTGCTGCCACACTTCCGGCGAAGATACGGGGACGGAGTTGGAACTGCTCTGAGGCAATCCCCAGCTGTAACTCCTTCCACATCCATGGGACATCCCAAGGTGGTTCACAACCAATGAGTTATTTGCAAAGTGTAATCATTGGTGTTTTGTCGGCACGTACAGCAGCCAATTTGCACAACGCAAGGTCCCACCAACGGCAATGGCTTAACAGACCAGTTAATGTGTTTCTAGCGGTGTTGGATGATGGACAAATGTCGGCCAGGATGACGAGAGGTCCTCAGCTCTTTTTAAGTAGTACCACAATATTCTAAAGAAAGACTTGCATTTCTACAGCACCTTTCACGACCTCAGGACGTCCCAAAGCGCTTCACAGCCAATGAAGTACTTTTTGAAGTGGAGTCACTGTTGTAATGTGGGAAACGCGGCAGCCAATCTGCGCACAGCAAGATCCCACAAACAGCAATGTGATAATGACCAGATAATCTGTTTCAGTGATGTTGGTTGAGGGATAAATATTGGCCAGGACGAATTCCCCTACTCTTCTTTGAAATAGTGGCCATGAGACTTATAATTCCACCTAAGAGGGCAGACGTGTCCGCTCTCTCAAGTGGACGTAAAAGATCCCACGGCCACTATTTCGAAGAAGAGCAGGGAGTTATCCCCGGTGTCCTGGGCCAATATTTATCCCTCAACCAACATCACCAATAAACAGATTATCCGGTCATTATCACATTGCTGTTTGTGGGATCTTGCTGTGCGCAGATTGGCTGCCGCGTTTCCTACATTACAACAGTGACTCCACTTCAAAAAGTACTTCATCGGCTGTAAAGCGCTTTGAGACGTCCGGTGGTCGCGAAAGGCGCTGTATAAATGCAAGTCTTCTTCTTCTTCCGAAAGTTTTACTGCATTTACAACACCATAAAAATGCCAGCTGTTGTAATAGTCATTTAAATAAACAAAGCGCTTTCCTCCACACACTCATAGCCATTATCGCAAACTTGCCAGGACTGGGCGAGCAGAGCCCCTCGCCTGTTTAATCAGTCTCCATTCAGTGCCGACGAGTGTAGAGTTTGGGCTGAACTGAAGAGAAGGAGTTTGTAATACTGTAGCAGGAGAATGACAATAGCGTTTGTTATAATGAGGCTTGTCGCTGTACTGCGGGACCGAAGATCTTCGCATGGCCTGTTCCTTCATTCATTGACAAGTAAGTGATGTCAGAAGAGAGCCATGTGCGTCTGTCTTTAGCTAACCTTCCCGAAACCTGATTGTAAATTCTGATTACCTGGTGACAAAAGCTCGACCGCTGAGAGTTTAATCAGGGAGATCGGATGATCTGTTGTGTTTCAAAAATAATGCATCTCCACTGTGTCCACTAATGGCTCTTGAGGAGATAACATGTTTTGTCAATCGCAAGCATTAAGAAGCAAATCACAGGCATCTCATGTGCTATCAGCACTGCTGAAATATTGTCAGAACAACACAAGGCAACATCAGGACCTGGGATGTGTCATTAATAATAGATAGAGGACAATTTTCTGTTTGAAGTAGCTGAGATATATTGTGCATGTTCTTTATTACAGCACCTTCCTCAGTCTTGTGGTCCAAGTTCTCATCCTTTCCTGTGCTCCTCCAGCTCCTCCAACCCTCCGAGATCTCTGCGCTCCTCCAATTCTGGCCTCTTGCGCATCCCCGGTTTCCATCGCTCCACCATTGCCGGCCGTGCCTTCAGCTGCCCAGGCCCTAAGCTCTGGAATTCCCTCCCTAAACCTCTCCGCCTGTCTAGCACTCTCTTCTCCCATAAGACGCTGCTTAAAACCTGCGTTGGAAGCAGTTCAGAGAAGCTTTACTAGACTAATACCTGGAATGGGCGGGTTGTCTTATGAGGAAAGGTTGGACAGGCTAGGCTTGTATCTGCTGGAGTTTAGAAGAATAAGAGGTGACTTGTTTGAAACATATAAGATCCTGAGGGGTCTGAACAGGGTGGTTGTGGAGAGGATGTTTCCTCTTGTGGGAGAATCTAGAACTAGGGGGTCACTGTTTAAAAATAGGGGGTCGCCCATTTAAGACAGAGATGAGGAGAGATTTTTTCTCACAGAGGGATGTGAGTCTTTGGAACTCTCTTCCTCAGAGGGCGGTGGAAGCAGAGTCTTTGAATATTTTTAAGGCAGAGGTAGATCGATTCTTGGTAAGCAAGGGGGTGAAAGGTTATCGGGGGTAGGCGGGAATGTGGAGTAATCAGATCAGCCATGATCTTATTGAATGACGGAGCAGGCTCGAGGGGCCGAGTGGCCTACTCCTGCTCCTAATTCGTATGTTTGTATGTACCTCTGCTCTAATATCTCCTTATGTGGCTCGGTGTCAAATTTTGTTTGATCATCGCTCCTGTGAAGCGCTTTGGGACGTTTGACTACGTTAAAGGCGCTATATAAATGCAAGTTGTTGTTGTTGTTGTTGCTGTTGCTCCACCCCACCTCCAGTGACATGGGCAAGTGGGGTGGGGGGAATCGGGGTGTTCAAACACCCCCCCCAAAATCTCCGTGTTATTTAATTGCTCCACTCCTTCTATGGAAAGAGCGTGGCTTAGATCACTCGAGAGATCACAGAAACAACAGATGTTCTTCCAGAGCTAAGCAGTTCCGCGATTCAACCATTGAAAACCGATTAGTGGAACGTGGCCCTGGGATTATGCAGTTGAATAGTGGTGACGTTATCACTAGACTAGAGTCACACATAACCAGCCTTGGAGTTGGTGCCTCGGAGTTTTTGTCTGATAAGACTGTTTTTTTTTTCCTTTTCCATTTGGTTAATTGGATTAATGGAAGTAATAATGTTTCGATTTGAACCTTTTTGTTAAATTCCTATTTGGAAAAATAGACCTTTTGAAGTACTTTTGTTTGGTCTGAGAAGATCATGTTCAAACACCCCCCATCCCCCCCAACAAATCCGGCCTACCCCCACTACCTGTCTCAATTGCTAAACTGGCTTCGCCTGTCAAAAAACATGGAGTGGAGTATAGTACAGCTGATGTGATGGATATGTTGGACTCTAAGGGATACAAGAGATATGGGGATCGGCCAGGAAAGTGGAGTTGAGGTTGAAGATCAGACATGATCTTATTGAATGGCAGAGCAGGCTCGAGGGGCCTGAATGGTCTACTCTTGCTCCTAATTCTGCTATTTCTCCCAAATCCTGCTTTTTTTCTTCTCTCGCCTCTGAGTCAGAAGGTTGTGGGTTCAAGTGCCACTCCAGAGACTTGAGCATAAAAATCTAGGCTGACACTCCAGTGCAGTGCTGAGAGAGTGCTGCACTGTCGGAGGTGCCGTCTTTCGGATGAGACATTAAACCGAGGCCCCGTCTGCTCTCTCAAGTGGACATAAAAGATCCCATGGCACTATTCCGAAGAAGAGCAGGGGAATTCTCCCCGATATCCTGACCAATACTTATCCCTTAATCAAAATCACAGAACAGATTATCTGGTCATTACCACATTGCTGTTTGTGGGAGCTTGCTGTGCGCAAATTGGGTGCCATGTTTACTACATTAGAACAGTGACTACACTTCAAAAGTATTTCATTGGCTGTAAAGTGCTCTGGGACGTCCTGAGGTCATGAAAGGAGCTATATAAATGCAAATTCTTTCTCTTCCTTTGATGCCCCCTTCAGCATCCTTTTTAGAGCAGAATCCCAAAGATATATATTTGTAGAGTCAAGAGCCAGGGGGCGACTTCTGTGGACGTGGTTAGGATCTGGAATGCACTGCCTGAGAGGGTGGTGGAGGCAGACTCAATCGTGGCTTTCAAAAGGGAATTGGATAAGGACCTGAAGGAAAAGAATTTGCAGGGCTCGGGGGAAAGGGCGGGGGTAGTGGGACTAGCTGAAGTGCTTTTGCAGAGAGCCGGCACGGGCTCGACGGGCTGAATGGCCTCCTTCCGTGCTGTACAAAAAAACAAAAGAAAAAACTCACATCCTTCTGACTCAGAGGTGAGAGCGCTACCCACTGAGCCACGGCTCACACAGGAAGATCGGAGAGGAGGGTTTTATATTGTGTCCACCTTGTTCCTGACCAGTGACTGTAAAGATGGAAAATTTCTATTCCTCAATCACAGAAAAATAAACTAGCAAACCCTGTTTAAAAACGATGGTGTCTGGAAAGAACATTGGGATTAAAAAAAAAATGTATTTAATAAAAATGGGACGCTGTCTTGAAAGTTGCAGGCAGTGTAATCTTCTTTTTATGAACACCATTATTCCATTGCACAGTAATTTGAAGCACAGATGTAGTAAACATGAAATGAAAGTTTAATGGATCGATATGTTGGATAACACATCCATTCAGACTCCTGTAATTGCTCGACACCAGAGGGTATTTTATAGAGATCTGCACTACACATGTTAAATATATATTAATAACAATGTCAATATATCTTCTTAATAACGTAGGATTACATTACATAGGATATACAGCACAGAAACAGGCCATTCGGCCCAACCAGTCCATGCCGGCGTTTATGCTCCACTCGAGCCTCCTCCCGTCTTTCCTCATCTAAATCTATCAGCATAACCCTCTATTCCCTTCTCCCTCACATGCTTGTCTAATCGCTCCTTAAATGCATCTATACTATTGGCTTCAACCACTCCCTGTGGTAGCAAGTTCCACATTCTCACCACTCTCTGGGTAAAGAAGTTTCTTCTGAATTCCCTATTGGATTTCTTGGTGACCATCTTATATTGATGGCCTCTAGTTTTGCTCTTCCCCACAAGTGGAAACATTGGCCCAGAAATTGATCTCGCTCTGTTCCCGCGGGGGTAAGCCTTCCCCGCGATGTCTCACCTCGCTTGTGCTTTTTCAGATCCAGCTCGCACGAACTTGATGTTCCAGACATCAGCTGTGCTGGGCTTGCGTATCCCAGCGGCGTAGTGAATTCGTGCGAGCTGTGGGATCACGTGACTCAGTTAGAGCCAATGGCAGCACACCATCTTCCATTCATAAGTTTCACAGACCTGCTGTGAAATCTATGAATCTTACACCCCCCCAAAATAACAGCTAAACCTCAATTAAATTTTTTTAAAAAACCATCACATTAATAAAATAAGTATAGTTAATTAAATTAACCATTTTAAATAAAAAATAAATTTTTGAAAAAATTTAAAATCTTTTAAAAAGTTATAAAAATAAACTTACCTGTTTTTAAAGTCTCTAAAAAAGATATACCTGTAAAAAAAAATTCAAAAAAATACTTAATTCACTACTTACCTTCTTAAAAGCGGGTCTTACTCCTCCTTTTTACATTTCCAAAATCTTCCCTACTTACCTGCGCGTCCAAAGCATGAAGTGCACAGCGTGCGCACAGTCTGTAGCGCGCACGCGATGCACCCAGGACCCGCCCCCTTTTCAGAAGAGCAATTGCCGGTTTTCAGCGCATGCGCAGGGCATGCAGAAAACCGGCAATTGGAGTGGGAATACGCGAGAGTACGCAGTGCGTACTCTCGCGTCCCGGGATCAATTTTCGGCCCAATCTCTCTCTGTGTCCACTCTTACAAAACCTTTCATAATTTTAAAGACCTCTATTAGGTCACCCCTCAGCCTTCTTTTTTCAAGAGACATATATCATGTTGCAGCAATGAATATAACTCACGTGTATGACAAATGTGAGAGGAAATAGGTTGATAAATGTTAATCTTTGGTAAAATAGAAACTATGGCTGGTGTTAAATACAATAAAAGCAAATGTGTAGCAATGAAGCCTTTCAATTCTCAACAGTTAACATAACTTCGAAAAGCCTCTCATAGAATCAGAGAATGATACAGCACAGAAGGAGTCCATTCGGCCCATTGTGCCTGTGCCGTCTCTTTGAAAGAGCTGTCCGATTAGTCCCATTCCCCTGCCCTTTCCCCATAGCCCTGCAAATGTTTCCCCTTCGAGTATTTATGAGATGTGATGGTTTTCGAAGCTGTGTGGTCCTCTCTGTTTTAGACCCTTCGTGTTATCTTGTCAAGTGAGATTGTGCGGGCTCTTTGGTGTTGTGCGGTCCTCAAGAATATGCACTGAGTGAGAGGGGGTTTTCACCTCAGTAACAGCCTCAAGAACACTCACAACCATTCCAACGGAATGTAGTTCAAAGCTCATTGGGATTTTAAAAAAAATGTATTTAATAAAAATGGGACGCTGTCTTGAAGGATGAGGAAGGAAGTTCTTGCCATGGAGGGTGTGCAGCGAAGATTCACCAGACTGATACCTGGGATGGCAGGAATGACGTACGAGGAGAGATTGGGTCGATTGAGCTTATACTCGCTGGAGTTTAGAAGAATGAGAGGAGATCTCATTGAAACTTATAAAATTCTAACAGGGCTAGACAGACTGGATGCAGGAAAGAAGTTCCCGATGGCGGGTGAGTCCAGAACAAGAGGTCACAGTCTAAAGATAAGGGGTAAGCCATTTAGGACAGAGATGAGTAGGAATTTCTTCACCCAGAGAGTGGTGAACCTGTGGAATTCTTCACCACAGAAGGCAGTTGAGGCCAAGTCAGTAAATATATTCAAGAAGGAGTTAGATATATTTCTTAAGGCTAAAGGTATCAAGGGATATGGGGAGAAGGCAGGGACAGGGTACTGAGTTTGGATGATCAGCCATGATCTCATCGAATGGCGGAGCAGGATCGAGGGGCCGAATGGCCTACTCCTGCTCCTATCTTCTATGTTTCTATGTTTCTAAGCTCCCTCTATAGGCCCTTCCCCCTCACTGCACCACTGTGACATTTCCATCTTCCACACCAGCCATCTTTGAGTCTGAATGCATTTCGTAGGGATGAGCAGAAAATTGAATAAAAAAATCTCTGTTCTTCTGAATTCAGCTAGATAGGGTCTATTAGAGACCGAAGTTAGATGCTGATTTTTGGGCCATTTGGAGGCAATTTTAACCCAACTCACTCAACAGAAACCTGGCGGGTGGGCAGTTAAAGTCGCCCTGGCTCTTGCCTGTCCGAAAGCCGCCATGATCGCAACATCTGCAAGTTTAACCTGCTCTCATGATCAAAGACACATGCCCGGAGCCAACAGGGTCCTGCTTTGCATATGCATGTTGTGGCCCAATGACATCATTGTGACCCGACTGTAATTTTAACTCAGGCCTGAGCGGGGAATCCACCTGGAGTTAAAATTGGGGCCCTCGGAGGTTCCCAATTGCATATTGTAATGGCTTTTGGATGCACCACCACAACTTTTCTTCAATATATATTTATTCTCAGATGTGGACAACGTCGACAAGGACCCATTTATTGTCAGTCATTAGTTGTCCTGAGAAGAGCATCTAAAGGTGGTGGACCTTCTACTTTATGCACCTGGCTAGGCGACTTCAGACAGCATTAACAATCAACCACCTTGTGGCTGGCCTCCCACATTCCACCCTACGTAAACTTGAGGTCATCCAAAACTCGGCTGCCCGTGTCCTAACTCGCACCAAGTCCCGTTCGCCCATCACCCCCTGTGCTCGCTGACCTACATTGGCTCCCGGTTAAGCAGCGCCTCGATTTCAAAATTCTCATCCTGGTTTTCAAATCCCTCCATGGTCTCGCCCCTCCCTATCTCTGTAATCTCCTCCAGCCCCACAACCCCCCGAGATATCTGCGCTCCTCTAATTCTGGCCTCTTGAGCATCCCTGATTATAATCGCTCAACCATTGGTGGCCGTGCCTTCTGTTGACTGGGCCCTAAGCTCTGGAACTCCCTCCCTAAACCTCTCCGCCTCGCTACCTCTCTTTCCTCCTTTAAGACGCTCCTTAAAACCTACCTCCTAGACCAAGCTTTTGGTCACCTGCCCTAATTTATCCCTATGTGGCTCGGTGTCAAATTTTTTTGTCTTAAAATACTCCTGTGCAGCGCCTTGGGATGTTTTACTACATTAATGGCGCTATATAAATGCACATTGTTGTTGTTGTGTGGAACTGGTGACGTATAGGCCAGACCTGGTAGAGATGACAGGTTCCCTTCCCGAAATACCTCAGCGAATTATTTTCTTGCTAGCAGAGACAAGACCCTTTTAATTGCGTCTGAAACCAATTTTTCCAGCCAGTCAGCCAAACAGACATTTGATGCTCGCGGGGGCAGTGTTGTTGATATCTCTGTATAACAGGCAAGCACTCACACAGCAAGCCTCACCGGTATATGATGAACCCTGTGGCAAACCCCACTCAAGTATCCTCCATTTAATTCGATTAAAAAAATAAAACGTCGCGAACTTTGAAGGATTAAAAATGGTTTTAAAACGATGTATAAAAGCAGGGAAGTCAGGGAAGTCCTGCTACAACTGTACAGGGCGTTGGTGAGACCACACCTGGAGTACTGCGTACAGTTTTGGTCTCCTTATTTAAGGAAGGATATACTTGCATTGGAGGCAGTTCAGAGACGATTCACACGGTTGATTCCTGAGATGAAGGGGTTGACTTATGAAGAAAGGTTGAACAGGTTGGGTCTATACTCATTGCAATTTAGAAGAATGAGAGGGGATCTTATTGAAACATATAAGATACTGAGGGGGCTCGACAGGGTAGATGCAGAGAGGATGTTTCCCCTCGTGGGGAAATCTAGAACTCGGGGGCATGGGGGCGATTTTCCCACTGGAGGCGAGATGGAGTCGGGTTTCGGTTTGGGTGGGTCTGAAAGCTGCCTCCACTGATAGTTTTCAAAAAATTGAGATTTTCCCATGATTGCCACTTGATTTCAGAGGTGTGGGATGTCATTGGTCAATTAGTGTTTTGGGACTGAAACTCGCCTCTGCTGACATCACTTTTCCAGTCTGATTTTATGGCTTCTTGCTCCCTTGGCTCATTCCACAGCATTTCTGCCTATGCTGCACCACCTGCAACATATTCTGAGAAACCACTATGTCCAATTCCAAAGCAAAGGCCTCCCTGAGGCTCTCGGATGAGGCGCTGCAAATGTTGTTTGAGGGGATGACAGCTAGCATGGAGGTGCTCTTCCACTCATCTGGGAGGAAGAGGCCAAAGAAACATCTGTGGGTACAGCTGGCAAGGGATATAACCTCCAGATCTGTGTGCAGATTGGGAGAATGTTTATGTGTATTGATGAAATGCCATCAATGTTGGAAAGCATTAAATGATTTGAAGCCAAAATGTTGGCGTTATGGCATCTGTTCTTTCGCCTTAGGCAGCTCCACATTGCGGGCACCGCCACACTTGCATTGTCAGGTTGGTGGCCTGAGTGAAAGGAGGCCAGAGAGTCATGTCCATTGTCAATGGTGTCCTAGGATGGAACCAAGGACATGTGCCAGCTTGGGCAACCTATGCAAATCTGGCCAGGATAAGTTCATCCCTTGCATCCCGGGTAGCCATGTGCTCGCGTGCTGCTGCTGCTGCTGGTCGATACACCGGCGCTCTGACCTCCTCCTCCTCCTGCTCCTCCTCCTCCTCCTCAGCCTCCTCCTCCTCCTCAGCCTCCTCCTCCTCCTCAGCCTCATCTGAGGTCCATGCAGAAAAAAACGAATGGTTCCCATGCTGCTTGTAGATGCCTCCTTTGGGGAAGCGCTGATTGCAAGCGGGGAGAGGGTCTTCCAAGGAGGTCCCACAGTTGATGGAGTCAAGCTGCAGCACCTCCAACTTCGGAAAGCCTTCTAAAAGTGCTAAGAGACCTTTTAAAGCCAAGGTCTGGCACCTGCAAGTAATCCTTGCTGCAATAAACAATGTCTTGTTAGACCTGCAGCTGTGAGGAGGCCACCCACAAGTCAACCCTGCCAGGTTTACCTGGCGTGGTTTAGGAGGTGCGAGGGCCTCTCAAAATATGCTTAGAGAGGCCCTTAACGAGCATTTAGTGATCACAAGTATCACTATGGCCAGCTGGAGGCGGGACCGTTTCCCGACCTCCAAAACCGGCACCGGCAAAATCCCGCGGAGGCGGGTTCCGAACCCGCCCTCGTTGAATCTGATTTTCCCACATTTCCCACCTCCAAACCCGCCTCCTCCGATGGCAGAAAACTGCCCCCAAAGTTTCAGAATAAAGGGTCGCCCTTTTAGAACTGAGATGAGGAGGAATTTCTTCTCTCAGAGGGTCGTAAATCTGTGGAATTCTCTGCCCCAGAGAGCTGTGGAGGCTGGGTCATTAAATACATTTAAGGTGGAGATAGACAGATTTTTGCAAGATAAGGGAGTGAAGGGTTATGGCGAGCGGGCGGGGAAGTGGCTTTGAGCCCAAGATCAGACATGATCTTATTGAATGGCGGAGCAGGCTCGAGGGGCCAAGTGGTCTATTCCTGCTCCTATTTCTTTTGTTCTTATGTTTTGTCCCGTGAGGTACAATGCGCAGTAAATGGAGAAAAGGGCCAACTAGCCTATTCCTCCCTCCTGCGCAGTCTTTCTCTCTCTCTCGATCTGTCTCTCTCTCTCCCGTTAGTGTCTGCAGCAGTCCTACTCATTTACTACAAGACATGTTCCTGCCACCAGGCTGCGGAAATTACTCCATTTGTCAATGTCAGAGAGCCGGAGCGTCTGAGAGCAGTGAGCTGCCGCTATCTCTCCTTGGGAGCAGCACGCCGCATTCAACATCTGATGGTGCAAACCGTATTCTAGACAATCTGTAGGCAGCCTCGGGTATTTAATATTGCATGTCACTTGTTATATCCGGTAAGGTTTCCTTCTTATTTACTGGTTTTTATAAGTAGCATCTTTATGTTTTAACAGTTTATGTATGTGGGAGCAGGAGGTTTGATTGATTCAGTCACTGCGGGTTTGAACTTCACTCACCCACACAGCCTCTTCTGCATTTAGCACGTAAGGGAAGCGCAACATCTACAATGGGGGTCACGTCAGTCTTTCCATTCTGGCCTTTCAAGCAGCTTGAAAGTTGAAAGGAGCAGGAAAGGGGAAGAAGGAAGATGGATACAAGGTTTTAAAGTTCGAAAATATAGATTCGGCTGCCAAACAGTAAAACCAAATGGATATGTAAAAGTTAGAAAGACTAGCGTTTATATCGCGCCTTTCACGACCTCAGGACGTCCCAAAGCGCTTTACAGCCAATGAAGTACTTTTTTTGAAGTGTGGTCACTGTTGTAATGTCGGAAACGCGGCAGCCAATTTGCGCACAGCAAGATCCCACAAACAGCAATGTGATAATGACCAGATCACCTGCTTTTTGTGATGTTAATCAAGGGATAAATATTGGCCCAGGACACCGGGGATAACTCCTCTTCTTCGAAATAGTGCCACGGGATCTTTTACTTCCACCTGCGAGGGCAGACGGGGCCCTCGGTTTAACGTCTCATCCGAAAGACGGCACCTCCGACAGTGCAGCACTCCCTCAGCACTGCACCGGGAGCGTCAGCCTAGACTTTTGTGCTCAAGTCTCTGGAGTGGGACTATGACCCCACAACCTTCTGACTCAGAGGCGAGGGTACTACCCACTGAGCCAAATGTAGGGATTGGGAAAGAGAAAATGAGATGAAAGGGCACTGGGCACAATTAAACTGATTACAATTTTTTAGTTTCCATTAAGCTTGTTTTTAATGTACTTAGATTAGTAGTTTAGAGTTAATATTAACAATATATTAATAAATCAACCCCCTGACAGTTTTATTACTGTTAGTTTTTGTTCCAGAGTCGGGAGACGGGAATTGTCCTGTATCTGTTGATAGTCCAAGGGTTAAAAGACTGCTGAACAGATGTCTGATTATGAAGATCAATAAGGTTACAGATGATCAAGTATTTACACAATTATTTTTGGGGGTTTCAGAAATGTAGAGATTGTCTTTCTTGTTCCTTAGCAGACAAGATCAAATAAACCAGAGATGGAACCTAGCAGCCCAAACTGTGCCTCATCTGTTGGAAGTAGTAAGCTCAATAAGCTGGATCTTCTCTGGTTGCAAAGCTTATGGGGGAGAAATTCGGTATCGCCCCGTTTGGGGCGCAATTATCGGCCGGGCGCAAAGTTTAGCGCCTGGCGCTAATTATCGCCTCCGACTACAAACTTGGCTTCTATCGCCCCTGGAGGTGATTTGAGCGCTAAATCAGGCGCGACACACCTCTCTTAAGGCGCTAACTCCGAGGAGCGAGGCGCTACCTCAGAGCGCTGGCGAAGCTCATGTGATGTCAGTTAGCAATGGAACACAGACACACTGGCGCCGGCCAGTTCTTAAAGGGGAGGGTCGATCTTGCTCTTCAGCCACACCCTGCTCATTGCAGCCTTGAATCTCAGCATGGAGAGATCTGTACATCAATTCTGCTGGAAAGAACAATGGAGAGGCCCAGGGAAAGAGCTCAGAGTGCAGCCACAACAGTCTCTTCTAAATTGATGCAAGGAAGGTCAAATCAAAATGAACCTGCAAAGTGCTGCTCAGTACCCAAAACTCCTTCACACAGCATTGAATCTCTCCAGAAGTCTCTTTCTCTCTCTCAGAATGCGTGGTGCAAAAATGTCGCTGACAAATAAAGGCAGGAAGCGGCCGCCTTTAAATAGCGCTCCCCCAGTCCATTCCCGACTGCAAAACGTTCCCCTCTACCTGTCGTTGCTAGCGGCAGGCGGAAAGGCAGGGGGCACCATTCAATATCCGGTCTGGGGCGTTGCACACTTGACTGACGTCACGATCTGCGGGCGCAGGAGATCGTGGCGGTAGTGTTTAGCGCCGCCGCAAAATGTCTGGTCAATTTTGCGAGCGGCGCAAACATCGCCACGCCCGGGCGCTAGTTGCTTTGCACCCCGAACAGGAGGCGCTAACCAACCGAATTTTTCCCTCTATGTTCTTAAGCCTCAGAGGGGGTGCAATGACGGTTCACTAGATGGATTACTGGGATGAGAGGGCTGTCCTATGATGAGAGATTGTGTAGAATGGGCCTATACTGTCTGGAGTTTAGAAGAATGAGAGGTAATCTCATTGAAACATAAAAGATTCTGAGGGGGATTGACAGGGTAGATGCTGAGAGGTTGTTTCCCCTGGCTGGAGAGTCTAGAACTAGGGGGCATAGTCTCAGGGTAAGGAGTCGGCCATTTAGGACTGAGATCGGGAGAAATTTCTTCACTCAGAGGGTTGTGAATCTTTGGAATTCCTTACCCCAGAGGGCTGTGGATGCTGAGTCGTTGTGTATATTCAAGGCTGAGATCGACAGATTTTTGGGCACAAAGGGAATCAAGGGATATGGGGATCGGGCAGGAAAGTGAAGTTGAGGTCGAAGATCAGCCATGATCTTATTGAATGGCGGAGCAGGCTTGAGAATCCATATGGCCTACTCCTGCTCCTACTTCTTATGATTTTGTGGATGGTATATTGTTTCTTTGGTGGCATTGGCCAGGACTATGGGTAATAAACAGAGTGGTTGAGTAAGGGGACCATTGATACCAAAGAACAATGGGTGGGTGACCACCACCCAATGACCACTTGCCAGCTGATAGCTGAACCTTTCCTCACCTCTAACCAGCCGCTTGTTAATGAGGCCTGGGAATGAAAATATCCTGGGCCTGTTTTCCGGCCCCGCCCGTCCACCCAAAACCCACCCAAAATCAGGGTTGGTGTTTGACGAAAGAAAACTACTAGGCACTTGGTCTAAGCGTTAAACAAAGCTTTAATCAACTGTTTTACAACATGGAGATCTAGTTGTGTCCTTTACTAGTTCCGGTTAAGAATGTCCTGCGCAAGCTGGGCCCGTGCCCGAGTATTTATACTCTCCCTGGACAGCGCCACCCGCAGGCCACTCAGTATTATTTCATAAGTCATGAATGACAAGATTCATGTCAGTGTTTCCTAGCACTTTAATGTAAATAACCATTGTTGGACACACAGTTCTATTTCCTAAGACAAGCAATCAAATGTTACTTTACAATTCTCAATATCATGCTAAAATTAGAAGCAGGCTTAATGAGATAACAAGCTTTATTTCAATACCTTTGGGTAAAGATTGATATAATTGAGATGTCTTGTATTTCCCAGTTTCATTATTCAAGTTCAGTGATCCCTCTTTCTGTTTCTGAATCATATTTTGGCAAAATTAATATGATTTTTAAATCCCTTTTGTGGAAAAACGAGAAAAGACGGATTCATATTACAAGGCTTCTAAAGCACGGACTTCAAGCTCCGCCATCCTTCAAAATACAGATTAGCCTTTCAGATCAAGCCGTTGCTTTGCTGGTTCCATTCTCCTCAATGTTCTGAAGAGAAGCCAAGGGCAATGGTCTATTTCCACCGTGGAAAAAAAAACCAAAGGAAGACCGGCTGAGTATATGATCTAAAGTTTTGCAGTCAAGGAGAAAATGGTTTCAGCGGATGTGGAGAAATAGGGCATTAGCAATTTTAACATTACTACAATCTCAGCCGTGGCTCCGTGGGTGGCACTCTCTGCCTCTGGGTCAGAAGGTTGTGTCCCACTCCAGGGACTTGAGCACAAAAATACCAGGCTGACACTCCAGTGCAGTACTTGAGGGAGTGCTGCACTGTCGGAGGGTGCCGTCCTTCGGGTCAGATGTTAAACCGAGGCCCCCGTCTGCTCTCTCAGGTGGACGTAAAAGATCCCACGGCCACTATTTCGAAGAAGAGCAGGGGGGTTATCCCCGGTGTCCTGGTCAATTTTTATCCCTCAATCAACATCACTAAAAAACAGATGATCTGGTCATTATCACATTGTGGTTTGTGGGAGCTTGCTGTGTGCAAATTGGCTGCTGAGTTTCCTACATTACAACAGTGACTACACGTCAAGAGTGCTTCATTGGCTGTAAAGTGCTTTGGGACGTAATGAGGTTGTGAAAGGCGCTATATAAATGTAAGTTCCTTCTTTTTCTATCTTTTCTTGCTCCTAACTATTTTTGAAGAAGAGCAGGGGAGTTCTCCCCGGTGTCCTGGCCAATATCTATCCCTCAATCAACATATAAAAACAGATTATCTATCACAGACCTTCTCTTTTGTTCTTTCCTCCCCTCCCCGCTTCCCCTGCCCCTACACTTGCTTAAAACCTGTTCCATCTCCAACTTTTTCCAGTTCTGACGAAGGGCCATCGACCTGAAACGTTAACTCTGTTTCTCTCTCCACAGATGCTGCCTGACCTGCTGAGTGTTTCCAGCATTTTCTGTTTTTATTTCAGATTTCCAGCATCCGCAGTATTTTGCTTTTGTGTGAGCCAGTCACAATTGCTGGTTGTGGGAGCTTGCTGTGCGCAAATTGGCTGCTGCGTTTCCTACAGTACCAACAGTGACTACACTTCAAAAGTACTTCATTGGCTGTAAAGTGTTTTGGGACGTCTGGTGGTCATGAAAGGCGCTATAGAAACGCAAGTCTTTCTTTCAATTGAGCTGCTAAGACCCACCATGCAGGACCAAGGTGAGAAAGACTATAAGAGTGTGATAAGTTTGAGTTTTGAAAAGGTGTACATTAAAGGCGGGTGGCCAGGCTACAGGTCAGGGTTTTTTTTTCCCTCCCAGAAGCTGGCAGCTGTCCTTCATTCTGCCAGTGCATTTCACACTTCTTTCAGCCTCAACCTGTCACATTAACACCTCCTCTTGCCTTGATCATCTCTCAATGTCTCTCAATGTCTCTTAATCTCTCCTTTTGTTCTTTCATCCCCTCCCCCTTTTCTCAGCTTTATCCTTGCCTTAAATCTATTTCATTTCCTGCTTTTTTCTCAGTTCTGACGAAGGGTCACAGACCTGAAACGTTAACTCTGTTTCTCTCTCCACGGATGCTGCCTGGCCTGCTGAGTTTTTCCAGCGTTTTCTGTTGTTATTACAGGTCAGGGTCTTTTTTTTAAATTTGTTCCCAGGATGTAGAAACACTGGCAGGGCCACATTTATCACTCAGCCCCTGTTGCTCTCAGAAGGCCTTCTTCTTGAAGCAAGTGTTTGTACGACTGGCGAAATACCGTGGATGCCGGGACTCTGAAATAGAAACAGAAAATGCTGGAAACGCTCAGCAGGTTTGCGGGGAGAGAAGCAGAGTTAACGTTTCAGGCCGATGACCTCTCCACAGAACTGGAAAATGTGAAGAGATGGAACAGGTTTTAAGCAGGTGCAGAGCCAGGGAAAGGGGGGAGGGCAGGAAAGATCAAAAGGGAAGGTCTGTGACGGAGTGGAAGGCAGGAGAGGTTAAATGACAAATGGGGCGAGGCAAAAGGAGATGGTAATGGGACAAGTAAAGAAACAAAAGTTGGGTCTAGAGGAGGTGTAAATGGCAACAGCAGAATCATTACCGCTCCACTCCTGCTCTGGCCTCTCTATCCTTGGCCTCCGACATCGTTTCAATGAAGTTCAATGTAAGCTCGAGGAACAGCACCTCATCTTTCGATTCGGCACTTTACAGCCTTCCGGACTCAACATCGAGTTCAACAATTTCAGACCGTAACCATTGCTCCCATTTCTTCGGACAGCTGGTCCTACCTCTGTGACCTCACCTGCCTTAAGATCTCCTTATGTGGCTCGGTGTCAAATGTTATTGGATAACGCTCCTGCGCGGCGCCTTGGGGCGTTTTACTGTGTTAGAGGCGCTGTATCAATGCAAGTTGTTGTTGTTGTTATTGTTGTGGGGACTGGAGGTGCAGACTGGCTCTTCCTGGCCCACGAAGGAAAGATTTAGAACTTGCCGTAGAGGGCCTCGTTGGTGGGGCAGCCGCGGTGGGCACTCCTGCTGGAGTCCGGCAAACCAAGCGGCTTTAAAAGGGGCAATCGCCCGAAACGGGAAATGAAGCCGTTCCATTTTAACGGCCCACCCGCTCCTTTCCCACCGATCAGGGACAGTTAAAATTCCCCCTTCTGTCTCTCTCTCTTATTTGTTGTATCTCAGAGGGGGCAGCAATTAAAATGATGACGTTTTCTGATTATCCACAAGGCACCAAGTGATTATTAGAAGGTTTTGTTTGCTTTCAAAATTCAGTTCATTTGATTTTTTTTTTTTAAAAGACTTCAAATTAGGATGAGGAGAGACACTGGGGTAAGTTTGCACCTTTGCAGCCTGGGTGTTAATCCGGTGGAGCAGATCCACCCCCCATTTATCGAACTCTCCCAATTTTCAATTCGATCGACTTGAATGGAATGGTAATTGGACGGGTTCTATAATGAGTTGGCAATCCGCTCCACCAGATTACTGGGCGTGGGATGGAGATAAAAATTTGTCCCACTCCATCCGTGGCTTGCTCGCTCTCTCTCTCTCAGTTTAAAAACAAGACACATCTTGAAGTTCTGGAGTACCGTATTTACAATTCAAACACCACCTAGACACAGATCAGCCATGATCTAATTGAATGGCGGAACTGGCTTGAGGGGCTGAATGGCCTCCTCCTGCTCCTGTGTTCCTGAATCTCCAACAGGTGCGCAAATGAGTACAGTCCGTCCGTGCAGCAGAGGGCGCACTTCTGCTTCGCCTCCCTGATGATGCGAGAATATTTCCGTGCGGTTGGTGCCAGTGTGGCGATGCCACTGCCGATGGTTGGTGGGCATCTTCGTGGGTGCCGTCAGTGCCAGCTGATAATCACTCTGTCATCACCTGGTGCGGCTGCAAGAAAGGAATATTGCGATTTTGTGTCCTCTGACGGCATCTAGTGAGACCACACCTGGAGTATTGTGTACAGTTTCGGTCTCCTTACCGAAGAAGGATATACTTGCCATAGAGGGAGTGCAGCGAAGGTTCACCAAACCGGTTCCTGGGATGAGGGGATTGTCCTATGAGGAGAGATTGAGGAGACAAGGCCTATATTCTCTAGAGTTTAGAAGAATGAGAGGTGATCTTGTTGAAACATACAAAATTCTCACAGGGCTTGATAGAGTATCATAGAATCATAGAAAGTTACAGCACGAAAGGAGGCCATTTTGGCCCATCGTGTCCGCACCGGCCAACAAAGAGCTATCCAGCCTAATCCCATTTCCCAGCTCTTGGTCCGTAGCCCTGCAGGTTACAGCATTCCAAGTGCACATCCAAGTACTTTTTAAATGTGGTTAGGGTTCCTGCCTCTACCACCCTTTCAGGCAGTGAGTTCCAGACCCCCACAACCCTCTGGCTGAAGAAACTTCCCCTCAAATCCCCTCTAAACCTTCCCCAATTACTTTAAATTTGTGCCCCCTGGTTTTTGACCCCTCTGCTAAGGGAAATAGGTCCTTTCTATCCACTTTATCTATGCCCCTCATAATTTTATACACCTCAATAAGGTCTCCCCTCAGCCTCCTCTGTTCCAAGGAAAACAGACCCAGCCTATCCAGTCTTTCCTCATAGCTAAGATTCTCTACTCCCGGCAACATCCTTGTAAATCTCCTCTGTACCCTCTCTAGTGCAATCACATCTTTCCTGTAATGTGGTGACCAGAACTGCACGCAGTACTCTAGCTGAGGCCTAACTAGTGTTTTATACAGTTGAAGCATAACCCGCCTGCTCTTGTATTCTATGCCACGGCTAATAAAGGCAAGCATTCCGTATGCCTTCTTAACCACCTTATCTACCTGGCCTGCTACCTTCAGGGATCTGTGGACATGCACTCCAAGGTCCCTTTGTTCCTCTACACTACTCAGTGTCCTACCATTTAATGTGTATTCCCTTTCCTCGTTAGCCCTCCCCAAATGCATTACCTCACACTTCTCCGATTGAATTCCATTTGCCACTGTTCTGCTCACCTGACCAATTTATTGATATCTTCCTGCAGTCCACAGCTTCCTTCTTCAGTATCAACCACACAGCCGATTTTAGTATCAGCTGCAAACTTCTTAATCATACCCCCTATATTCAAGTCTAAATCATTGATATATACCACAAAAAGCAAGGGACCTAGTACTGAGCCCTGCGGAACCCCACTGGAAACAACCTTCCAGTCACAAAAATCCCCATCAACCATTACCCTCTGCTTCCTGTCTCCGAGCCAGTTTTGAATCCAACTTGACACTTTGCCCTGGATCCCATGGGCTTTTAACTTCGTGACCAGTCTGCCATTTGGAACTTTATCAAAAGCCTTGCTAAAGTCCATATAGACTACATCAAACGCACTACCCTCATCTACCCTCCTTGTTACCTCCTCAAAAAATTCAATCAAGTTTGTCAGACACGACCTTCCCGTAACAAATCCGTGCTAACTATCCTTGATTAATCCGTGTCTTTCTAAATGAAGATTTATCCTGTCCTTCAGAATTCTTTCCAATAATTTTCCCACCACCGAGGTTAGGCTGACTGGCCTATAATTACTCGGTCTATCCTTTTCTCCCTTTTTAAACAAGGGTACCACATTAGCAGTCCTCCAGTCCTCCAGCACCACACCTGAAGCCAGAGAAGATTGAAAAATGATGGTCAGGGCCTCTGCTATTTCCTCTTTTGCTTCGCTTAACAGCCGGATACATTTCATCCGGGCCTGGGGATTTATCCACTTTTAAAGCTGCTAAACCCCTTAATACTTCCTCTCTCCCTATGTTTATTTCATCTAATATTTCACAGGCCTCCCCCCTGAGTAGCTGCAGGGTGGCTGTTTCCCCTGGCTGGGGAGTCTAGAACCAGGGGGTCACAGTCTCAGAATAAGGGGTCGGCCATTTAGGACTGTGATGAGGAGAAATTTCTTCACTCAGAGGGTGGTGAATCTTTGTAATTCTCTACCCCAGAGGGCTGTGGAGGCTCAGTCGTTGAGTATATTCAAGACAGAGATCGATAGGTTTTTGAATATTAAGGGAATCAAGGGATATGGGGATCGGGCAGGAAAGTGGAGAGGAGGTAGAAGATCAACCATGATCTTACTGAATGGCGGAGCAGGCTCGAAGGGCCAAATGGCCTACTCCTGCTCCTATTTCTTATGTTCTTATGTCTCTTTGCTGCCCTGGAAAAATGTTCCAGAAATAAAGCTGTTTGGAATGAAAGAAAGATGGATGACAAAAGGTCCAATCTACTAATCATCCAACGTGCTTCCATTACGAATGCCAATCCTGATGAGTAATAGGTCCCTTATTAAGATTGGAATATTTATGGATTTTAAACCCTGGACATATGAGTTCCAATCTACCACCAGATCCCGACTGCTCCTTTTTCCGAAGGGGATTGCTTCACTAATGATGGCAGGTCATTCTCTCTCAAAAGTGACAGCTATAATAAAAATAAGTTTCATTCATGATCTACGCTAGCAGATGATTGAATCTGTTTACACCCTGGTTCAGAAGGAGTGAGCGACGGTCTCCTAAATTATTAGCAGGCCGCCGAGTGAGTCAGGGTTGATCAAGCACCATTCGATCACTGCACAATTACTGCCAGAGAATGACATGCATTGAGTGGAAATGCAGACTCCAGTGAGCAGCACAAAGCCTTTTTTCAGCCCCGTGCCACAATTACCAAATCTAAGTTGTGAATTCCAGGGTGTTTCCGGCGTCAGCCGGGGGCTCAGTTGGCAGCACGCTCGCCTCTGAGTCAGACGGTTGTGGATTCTAAGCCCCACTCCAGGGACTTGAGCCCAAGAATCCAGGCTGACGCTCCATTCGGTGCCGCACGGTCGGAGGTGCCGTCTTTCGGATGAGATGTTAAACCAAAGCTCCGTCTGCCCTCTCAGGTGGATGTAAAAGATTTAATGGCACTGTTTCAAAGAAGAGCAGGGGGAGTTCTCCCCGGTGTCCAGGCTGATATTTATCCCTCAATCAACATCACTTAAATTGATTATCTGGCCATTATCACATTGCTGCTTGTGGGAGCTTGCTGTGCGCAAATTGGCTGCCGTGTTGTCCTACATTACAACAGTGACCACACTTCCGAAAGCACTTCATTGGCTGTAAAGCGCTTTGGGACGTCTGGTGGTCGTGAAAGACGCTATATAAATGCAAGTCTTTCTTTGTTTATGGCGCTTGTGAGCTGAGTTAACAACGGATATTTCAGTTATATTCAATTGCAAAGTATGACAAAGTATTTACAGTACAGAAGCAGGTCATTCGGCCCAACAGGTCCATGCTGGTGTTTATGTTCCACACGAGCCTCCTCCCACCCCTCTTCAGTGAATCCCATCAACATATCCTTCTATTCCTTTCACCCTCAAGTGTTTATCCAGCTTCCCCATAGATGCATCTATGCTAGTCTCAACTATTCCTTCTGGTAGTGAGTTTTTTTTTTATTCATGGGATGTGGGCGTCGTTGGCAAGGCCAGCATTTATTGCCCATCCCTAATTGCCCCTTGAGAAGGTGGTGGTGAGCCGCCTTCTTGAACTGCTGCAGTCCATGTGGTGAAGGTGCTCTCACACAATGTGCTCTGCAAGCCGCGCGACCACGCAGCGATCTGCAGCTTAAACTGGCCGCGCACCCGAAAAAAAAATGAAGGGGAACATTGCGCTCACAGGGCTGTTGGGGAGGGAGTACCAGGATTTGACACAGCGGCGATGAAGCAATGCGGATATATTTCCAAGTTAGGATAGTGTGACTTGGAGTGGAGCGTGGTGTTCCCATGCGCCTGAAGCCCTTGTCGTTCTAGGTGGTAGAGGCTTCATAAATTGCCGCATAGAGTACAAAAGCAAGGAAGCTATGATGAATTTTTATGAAACACTGGTTCGGCCTCAACTGGAGTATTGTGTCCAATTCTGGGCACCGCACTTTCGGAAGGATGTGAAGGCCTTAGAGAGGGTGCAGAAAAGATTTACAAGAATGGTTCCAGGGATGAGGGACTTCAGTTATGTGGGTAGACTGGAGAAGCTGGAGTTGTTCTCCTTAGAGCAGAGAAGGTTGAGAGGAGATTTGATCGAACATAATGGCCCAGAAATTAAAGACTGAGTGTTGACGCAGGGGTAAGGCTTCCCCGCGATCTCTCACTCCGCGTTGGCTTTTTCAGATCCAGTTCTAGACATCAGCTGGGCAGTGCTTGCGTATCCCACCAGCGTAGTGAATTCGTGCGAGCTGTGGGATCACGTGACTCAGTTAGAGCCAATGGCAGCACACCATCTTCCATTCATAAGTTTCACATACGTGCTGTGAAAGCTATGAATCTTACACACCCCCAAAATAACAGCTAAACCTCAATTAATTTTTTTTTAAAAACCATCACATTAATAAAATAAGTATAGTTAAATAAATTAACCATTTTAAATAAAAAATTAATTTTTGAAAAAATTTAAAATCTTTTAAAAAGTTATAAAAATAAACTTACCTGTCTTTAAAGTCTCTAAAAAAGATATACCTGTTAAAAAAAATTCAAAATAATACTTAATTCACTACTTACCTTGTTAAAAGTGGGTCTTACTCCTCCTTTTTTCATTTCTAAAATCTTCCGTCCTTACCTGCGCGTCCAAAGCACTAAGTGCACAGCGTGCGCGCAGCCTGTAGCGCGCACGCGGTGCACCGAGGAACCGCCCCCTTTTCCAAAAACCAAGTGCCGATTTTCAGCGCATGCGCAGTGCATGCAGAAAACCGGCAATTGGTGACAGAATACGCGAGAGTACACAGTGCGTACTCTCGCGTCGCGGGACTAATTTTTGGGCCAATAAGAACATAAGAACATAAGAAATAGGAGCAGGAGTCGGCCATTTGGCCCCTCGAGCCTGCTCCGCCATTTAATGAGATCATGGCTGATCTGATCTTGGGCTCAGCACCATTTCCCTGCCCGCTCCCCATAACCCTTCACTCCCTTTTTGTTCAAAAATCTGTCTATCTCCACCTTAAATGTATTCAATGACCCAGCCTCCACAGCTCTCTGGGGCAGAGAATTCCACAGATTTACGACCCTCTGAGAGAAGAAATTCCTCCTCATCTCAGTTTTAAATGGGTGCCCCCTTATTCTGAAACTATGCCCCCGAGTTCTAGATTCCCCCATGAGGGGAAACATCTTCTCTGCATCCACCTTGTCGAACCCCCTCAGTATCTTATATGTTTCAATATGATCACCTCTCATTCTTCTAAACTCCACTGGCGGTGTTCAAAATCATGAGGGGTCCAGAAAGAGTGAGACTGTTCCCATTGGCGGAAGGGTCGAGAACACAGAGGACACAGATTTAAGGTGATTGGCAGAAGAACCAAAGGCGACATGAGGAAAAACTTTTTTACGCAGCGAGTGATTAGGATCTGGAATGCACTGCCTGAAAGGGTGGTGGAGGCAGACTCAATCGTGGCTTTCAAAAGGGAATTGGATAAGTACCTGAAGGAAAAATATTGGCAGGGTTTACGTGGAAAGGACAGGGGAGTGGGACTAGCTGAAGTGCTCTTGCAGAGAGCCGGCACGGGCTCAACGGGCCGAATGGCCTCCTTCTGTGCTGTAACCATTCCATGATTCTATGATTCTAGATCACGGGTTTGGGAGGTGCTGTCATAAATGATGAACAAATATAGTCTCCGGATATGCAATGTGGATTTGATAAATGTGTCTTATTGTGAGGAAGATAGAGTTGGTTATCATGTGACGCTGCTGGCAAAGAACAAAAAGAAAGAGAGACTTGCATTTCTATAGCGCCTTTCATGACCACCGGACGTCCCAAAGCGCTTTACAGCCAAAGTACTTTTTAAAGTGTAGTCACTGTTGTAATGTAGGAAACACGGCAGCCAATTTGCGCACAGCAAGCTCCCACGAACAGCAATGTGATAATGACCTGATAATCTGTTTTTGTTATGTTGTTTGAGGGATAAATATTGTCCCCTGCTCGTCTTCGAATGACAACCTAGGTGACGGGCAGGTATGGGGAACCACCATAATTGAAAGGAGTAGGAGAGAAGATGGTACAGGGTCAATTTTAACTTACGCCGCCGGCAGGAAACAGGGGCGATGGCGGTCCAAAAAATCGCAGTGCTGCATTTAGCTCCTTGTCGAGGAAGAGGCGGAAGAGGAGCAGGAGCAGCAGCAGGTTGGGGAAGGACAGCTGGGGCCCTGAAGGGACCACGTACAAGGAGGGCTGCTTGCCGGCATCCTTACCCTGCCCATATGGGCCCAGAGTAAGTTACCTCCAATTGTCCGAGGAGCAGGAGGCTACATTTCCCTATTTGGGGGGAAGAAGAGTGGGGGAGCTCTCATCGATGTCCTGGCTAATATTTATCCCTCAACCAACATCACTAAAAACAGATTATCTGGTTGCTGTTTGTGGGACCTTGCTGTGCGCAAACTGGCTGCCGATTTGCCAGTGACGACAGTTCAAAAAAGTTCTTCATTGGCTGTAAAGCACTTTGCTGGACACCTAAAACAGGCATTAGGCCCCTTCAGTATGTTAATGGGGGGCGTAAAGCCTGTTGACGAATCTCTTTTTCACATTTAGAAGGAATCTGCTGCTTGGGAACTCTGCCAAAGGTCGTTGGGAAACAATAGCAACCCTACTACAAATAAATACAATGCAAGCAAAATATCTCCCTGCTGTGCCTCCGGGTGTTTGTCAGCCTCTGCTCGTTGTGCAAGCTGCCAACAAGCAAGGCTGGGAAACTGGACTCTAGACCCGTCTGATTACAGGAACTGCCTTTGGAAAACAAGTCTTTGAAAAGACCGGTCGCTTTACAGAGTCCTTAAATATTTGCTCCCTCACAAATTACCGATTAAACAAGTTGCCGAGAAGGTTTTCAAAGGCGAGAAATGGAAAGCGCGAAGCTGCTTCCGGGGATGGCTCCTTTCTGCTGGCTCGATCTGCAGACACTCCTGATATTCCTGGCGGTGTTTTTACTGGTGACCGTCGTAATCCAAGCGAGAAAGACCAGCCACCTCCCTCCAGGGCCCTCTGCCTGGTCGCTTATTGGAAATATCTTCAATCCTGACCAAAGTGCTCCCCATGTCAGTGTGACTGAGGTAATGGCTGCGCGGGGGATTGGGGGGTGGATCTTTTTGACTCTTTGCGACAGTGTAAAACGCGTGAAAGCGAATCGACAGCCCGTCTTTACATCTCTCCCGATTATTATTATTATTGGACTCAACGGAAATAATACTGCCGCGAGCTCGCCCCAGCTGTTCAGTTGTTAAGAACATAAGAACATAAAAAACAGATCAGGAGTAGGCCAATCGGCCCCTCGAGCCTGCTCCGCCATTCAATAAGATCATGGCTGATCCAATCTTGGCCTCAACACCACTTTCCCGCTCTCTCCCCATACCCCTTGACTCCCCTTGTAGTTCAAATGTCTGTCAATCTCCATCTTGAATATATTCAATGACTCCGCCTCCACAGCTCTCTGGGGTAGAGAATTCCAAAGATTCACGACCCTCTGAGAGAAGAAATTCCTCCTCATCTCCGTCTTAAATGGGCGACCCCTTATTCTGAAACTATGCCCCCTCGTTCTAGATTCCCCCCACTAGGGGAAATATCCTCTCAGCATCCACCCTGTCAATCCCCCTCAGAATCTTATATGTTTCAATAAGATCCCCTCTCATTCTTCTAAACTCCAATGACTATAGGCCCAACCTGCTCAACCTTTCATCATACGTCAACCCCTTCATCCCAGGAATCAACCTAGTGAACCTTCTCTGCACTGCCTCCAATGCAAGTATATCCTTCCTTAAATATGGAGACCAAAACTGTACACAGTACTCCAGGTGTGGTCTCACCAACGCCCTGTACAGTTGCATCAAAACTTCCCTACTTTTATACTCCATACCCCTTGCAATAAAGGCCAACATTCCATTAGCCTTCCTAATTACTTGTAGTACCTGCATGGTTCATGTACTAGGACCCCCAAATTCTGGCCAAAGTGGACTGGGATCAGCTACTTGTAGGAAAATCCACATCAGAGCAGTGGGAGTCATTCAGAAAGGAAATAGAGAGAGTACAGCGCCAACATGTTCCCATGAAGGTCAAGGGTGGGACCAACAAGTCCAGGGAACCCTGGATGTCAAGGGATATACAAGAATGGATTAGGAAAAAAAGGGAGGCTTTTGGCAGATACAAAGGACTATAAACAGTGGAAGCCCTAGAGGAGTATAGAAAGTGCAGGGGGGTACTTAAAAAAGAAATTAGGAGAGCGAAGAGAGGGCATGAAAAAGCACTGGCAGGCAAAATAAAGGAAAATCCCAAGGTGTTGTATAAGTATATTAAGGGCAAGAGGATAACCAGGGAAAGAGTAGGGCCCATTAGGGACCAAAGTGGCAATCTGTGTGTAGAGCCGGAAGATGTAGGTGAGGTTTTAAATGAATATTTTGCATCTGTGTTCACTATGGAGAAGGATGATGTAGGCATAGAAATCAGGCAGGGGGATTGTGATATACTTGAACAAATTAGCATTGAGAGGGAGGAGGTACTAACGGTTTTAGCGGGCTTAAAAGTGGATAAATCCCCAGGCCCAGACGAGATGTATCCCAGGCTGCTGTGTGAGGCAAGGGAGGAGATTGCAGAGGCTCTGACACAAATTTTCAGAACCTCTCTGGCCACAGGGGAGGTGCCAGAGGACTGGAGGACAGCTAACATAGTACCATTATTCAAGAAGGGTAGTAGGGATAAACCAGGGAATTACAGGCCAGTGAGCCTAACATCAGTGGTAGGGAAATTATTGGAAAAAATTCTGAGGGACAAAATTAGTCTCCACTTGGATTAATCAAGAATAGTCAGCATGGCTTTGTCAGGGGGAGATCATGTCTAACCAATTTGAAAGAATTTTTCGAGGGGGTGACTAGGTGTGTGGATGAGGGTAGTGCAGTTGATATAGTCTACATGGACTTCAGTAAGACTTTTGACAAAGTCCCGCATGGGAGACTGGTCAAGAAGGTAAGAGCCCATGGGATCCAGGGCAATTTGGCACATTGGATCCAAAATTGGCTTAGTGGCAGGAGGCAGAGGGTGATGGTCGAAGGTTGTTTTTGTGACTGGAAGCCTGTGTCCAGTGGTATACCGCAGGGATTGGTGCTGAGTCCATTGCTGTTTTTAGTGTACATTTAGATATGAATGTAGGAGGTATGATCAGTAAGTTCGCAGATGACACGAAAATTGGTGGAGTGGTAAATAGTGAAGAGGGAAGACTCAGGCTAAAGGACGATATAGATGGGTTGGTCAGATGGGCAGAACAGTGGCAAATGGAATTTAACCCTGAAAAGTGTGAGGTGATGCATTTTGGGAGGACTAACAAAGCAAGGGAATACACAATGAATGGTAGGACCCTAGGAAGGACAGAGGATCAGAGGGACCTTGGTGTGCATGTACATAGATCCCTGAAGGCAGCAGGACAGGTAGATAAGGTGGTTAAGAAGGCATATGGGATACTTGCCTTCATTAGCCGAGGCATAGAATATAAGAGCAGGGAGGTTATGATGGAGCTGTACAAAACGCTAGTTAGGCCAAAGCTGGAATACTGTGTGCAGTTCTGGTCGTCACACTATAGGAAGGATGTGATTGCATTGGAGAGGGTGCAGAGGAGATTCACCAGGATGTTACCTGGGCTGAGTGTTTCAGCTATGAAGAGAGACTGGACAGGCTGGGGTTGTTTTCCTTAGAGCAGGGAAGGCTGAGGGGGGACCTGATTGAGGTGTACAAAATTATGAGGGGCATAGATAGGGTAGATAGAAAGGAACTTTTCCCCTTAGTAGAGGGGGCAATAACCAGGGGGCATAGTTTCAAGGTAAGGGGCAGGAGGTTTAGAGGGGATTTGAGGAAAATCTTTTCACCCAGAGGGTGGTTGGAATCTGGAACTCACTGCCTGAAAGGGTGGTAGAGGCAGGAACACTCACAGCATTCAAGAAGCATTTGGATGAGCACTTGAAACGCCATAGCATACAAGGCTACTGACCAAGTGCTGGAAAATGGGATTAGAATAGACAGGGCTTGATGGCCGGCGAAGACACGATGGGCCGAAGGGCCTCTTTCTGTGCTGTATAATTGTATGGGGGAAAAATTCAGTTGGTTTGCGCCTCCCGTTAGCGCCTTAAGAGGGCGCTAATGGGGCGCAAAGCAACTAGCACCCGTGCGCGGCGATGTTTGCGCCGCTCACGAAATTAACTAGACATTTTGCGGCAGCGCTAAACACTACCGCCACAATCTCCTGCGTCCATAGATCGTGACGTCAGTCGAGCGTGCAATGCCCCGGTAGCGCCCCGGACCAGATATTGAGTGGCGCCCCCTGTTTACCGCCTGCCGCTAACAACAACAGATTGAGGGGAGCGTTTTGCAGTCGGGCAGGGACTGGGGGAGCGCTATTTAAAGGCGACCGCTTCCTGCCTTTTTTTGTTGGCGACATTTTTGAACCACGCATTCTTAGAGAGAGAGAGAGAGACTTCTGGAGAGATTCAACGCTGTGTGAAGGAGTTTTGGATACTGAGCAGCACTTTGCAGGTTTATTTTGATTTGCCCTTCCTTGTATCGATTTAGAAGAGACTGTGGGGGCTGCACTCTGAGCTCTTTGCCTGGGCCTCTCCATTGTTCTTTCCAGCAGATTTGATGTACAGGTCTCCCCAGGCCAAGATTCAAGGCTGCAATGAGCAGGATGTGGATGGAAAGCAAGATCAACCCTCCCCTTTAAGAACTGGCCGGGGCCATTGTGTCTGTGTTCCATTGCTGACTGACATCACATGAGCTTCACCAGCACTCTGAGGTAGCGCCTCGCTCTTCGGCCTTTGCGCCTTAAGACAGATGTGTAGCGCCTGATTTAGCGCTCCAATCACCTCCAGGGGCAATAAAAGTCAAGTTTGCAGTCGGATGCGATAATTAGCGCCAGGTGCTAATCTTTGCGCCCGGCCGATAATTACGCCCCAAACGGAGCGATACTGAATTTTTCCCCCATTCTGTCTCAGCACTGAATTATCAACAAAGATTCACTCTTATAGAATCACAGAATCATAGAAAGTTACAGTACAGAAGGAGGCCATTTCGGCCCATCGTGTCCGTGCCGGCCAACAAAGAGCTATCCAGCCTAATCCCACTTCCCAGCTCTTGGTCCGTAGTCCTGCAGATTACAGCATCCCAAGTGCATATCCAAGTACTTTTTAAATGTGGTTAGGGTTCCTGCATCTACCACCCTTACAGGCAGTGAGTTCCAGACCCCCACAACCCTCTGGGTGAAGAAATTTCCCCTCAAATCCCCTCTAAACCTTCCCCCAATTACTTTAAATCTGTGCCCCCTGGTTTTTGACCCCTCTGCTAAGGGAAATAGGTCCTTTCTATCCACTCTATCTCGGCCCCTCATCATTTTATACACCTCAATAAGGTCTCCCCTCAGCCTCCTCTGTTCCAAGGAAAACAAACCCAGCCTACCCAGTCTTTCCTCATTGCTAAGATTCTCTACTCCCGGCAACATCCTTGTAAATCTCCTTTGTACCCTCTCTAGTGCAATCACATCTTTCCTGTAATGTGGTGACCAGAACTGCACGCAGTACTCTAGTTGAGGCCTAACTAGTGTTTTATACAGTTGAAGCATAACCCCCTTGCTTTTGTATTCTATGCCACGGCTAATAAAAGCAAGCATTCCGTATGCCTTCTTAACCACCTTATCTACTTGGCCTGCTACCTCCAGGGATCTGTGGACATGCACTCCAAGGTCCCTTTGTTCCTCTACACTAGCCGTGTCACCATCTCATTCAGTCAACCTCTTGCTGCTCAGACTTTTTTTAAATTCGTTTGTGGGATGTGGGCGTCGCTGGCAAGGCCAGCATTTATTGCCCATCCCTAATTGTCCCTTGAGAAGGTGGTGGTGAGCCGCCTTCTTGAACCGCAGTAGTCCGCGTGGTGAAGGTACTCCCACAGTGCTGTTAGGGAGGGAGTTCCAGGATTTTGACCCAGCGACGATGAAGGAACGGCCGATATGCTTCTAAGTCAGGATGGTGTGTGACTTGGAGGGGAACTTGGAGGTGGTGGTGTTCCCGTGCGCCTGCTGCCCTTGTCCTTCTAGATTATTGCACAAACATATACTTGGTGATGGAACTCATCTTTCTCTTTCCTCCTGTTACGAAATAGCTCTCCAAGAAGTATGGGAACATTTTCACAACCCATATATTGTGGATTCCTATCATTATTCTGAATGGGTTTGATGCCATTCAAGAGGCGCTGATCCAACATGGCAGAGAATTTGCTGGGCGACCATGCTTGCGTATAAATGATCTTTTGTCAAAAAGTCAAGGTAATAAGTTCTTGGAATTTCATTTATTCTGATGGAGTGACTGGAATGAGTTAAAGTTTCCCCAATACAATAAAGAAAGACTTGCATTTGTATAGCGCCTTTCATGACCACCGGACGTCCCAAAGCGCTTTACAGCCAATTAAGTACTTTTGCAGTGTAGTCACTGTTGTAATGTCGGAAACGCGGCAGCCAATTTGCGCACAGCAAGCTCCCACAAACAGCAATGTGATAATGACCAGATCATCTGTTTTTAGTGATGTTGGTTAAGGGATAAATATTGGCCCAGGACACCGGGGAGAACTCCCCTGCTCTTCTTCGAAATAGTGTCATGGAATCTTTTGCGTCCACCTGAGAGAGCAGACGGGGGCCTCAGTTTAACATCTCATCTGAAAGACGGCACCTCCGATAGTGCGGCGCTCCCTCAGCACTGCACTGGGAGTGTCAGCCTAGATTGTTGTGCTCAAGTCTCTGGAGTGGGACTTGAACCCACGACCTTCTGACTCAGAGGCGAGAGTGTTACTAATTGAGCAATGTTCCCTTTAATCTGCGTGGCCGCGCAGCGCTCTGCAGCTCATGCGCAGCTGGCTCACCGGCTTTTAAACAGGAAAATCCGCGCCTGTGCGGTATTTTGAATGGGCCGCTCAGCCCCTTAAAGGGGCGGCGCACCAAAAAAAAAAAATTAAAGGGAACTTTGCAATTGAGCCGTGGGTTACACCCCACTGCTACCCAATTCCTGCCAGTAATGATTGTCGTGTGAGATCTCAAAACTTAAGCGAACTACTTAAATGTTTTAGTTCAGGAGAAGCCACTCGTGGATCACTATTGTGGCTTTTCTCCCGCACCTCAAAATGGAGGTAACGGAAACTGGTTATTATTATTATTTAATCCACTGCTTTCCCCCTTTCTGTCAGGCATTATAGCAGCCCCCTATGGGAGGTCCTGGAAACGGCAGCGCAGATTTGCACTGATGGTTTTGCGAAACTTTGGTTTGGGCCAGTTGGCCTTCGAGGACAAAATTCTGCGAGAGGCCCAGTATTTGATTGAAATCCTCAGAGCATCAGAAGGTAAGAGTCTGTCCGCTATCTCGCCTTAGTTTGCCATGACTGGGGCACAGCAGCCCTCTGTAGTGATACATTGGATATTGGTGCAAGATCTGTTGGCTTTGTTCGACTGCCAGGCCTTGCAACGGGCCTCCAGGACCTCCCGTCGTTCTAATGCTACTGCTGGAAGTGTTGAGCTATCTTTCCCCTTCAAGCGCTGATTGACCTGTTGTGAATTTATTTCTTCCCATTGTTACTTCATTTCCCATACTACATAAAAAAAAGGATATAGAAGCACTGGAATAAGTGCCAAAAAGATTTCCAGGGATGATACTGGAAACGAGAGGCTACAACTATCATAAAAGACTGAACAGGCCAGGGCTCCTTTCTCTAAAAAAAGAGAGAAGACTGAGGGGTGACCTAATAGAGATCTTTCAAATGATGAAAGGGTTTGATAGGGTAGATGTGCAGAAGATGTTTCCACTGTTGCTGAGTCCAAAAACTAAGGGCCATAAATATAAGTAGTCACTAATAAACCGAATAAGGAATTCAGGAGAAACTTCTTTACCCAGAGAGTGGTGAGAATGTGGAACTCGCTACCACAGGGAGTGGTTGAAGCGAATAGCATTTAAGGGAAAGCTAGATAAGTACATGAGGGAGAAAGGATATAAGAAAGAAAGACTTGCATTCATATAGCGCTTTTCATGATCTCAGGATGTCCCAAAGTGCTTTACAACCATTGAAGTACTTTTGAAGTGTCGTCTTCTTCTTCTTAGGCAGTCCCTCGGAACCGAGGATGACTTGCTTCCACATTAAAAATGAGTTCTCAGGTGACTGATGAGTCCAATGCGGGACCCTACAGTCTCTGTCACAGGTGGGGCAGACGGTGGTTGAAGGGGCGGGTGGGTGGGGTGCTTGGGTTGACGTGCGCTCCTTCCGCTGTTTGCGTTTGGCTTCCGCTTGCTCCCGGCGAAGAGACTCGAGGTGTTCGGCGCCTTCCTGGATGCTTCTCCTCCACTTTGTGCGGTCTTGCGCCAGGGATTCCCAGGTGTGGGTGGGGATGTTGCACTTTTTCAAGGAGGCTTTCAAGTGTAGTCACTGTTTCAATGTGGGAAACGCGGCAGCCAATTTGTGCACAGCAAGCTCCCACAAACAGCAATGTGATAATGACCAGATAATCCATTTTTTAGTGATGTTGATGATGGGGTGAGATAAAGTAAAGTGGTAGGAGGCTCGTGTGGAACACTGGCGTAAACTAGTTGGGCCAAATGGCCTGTTTCTGTGCTGTAAATTCTATGCTTTAAGGGACATGCTCTCTGAGGAATGTGTTGAGGAGATACTTGCCAATGAAGCCTCAAAGCCCCAGCCTCAGGTATTAGAGAAATGCTTGCTCTTCCAAACCATTCAGAACCGCTTCCTGGGACTCCTAGGCATGGTTCCCTCAAACGTCATTAATGATCCCGAGCTTCAAGCCAACAGACAAGAATTTACAAATTTTTGCGGTACCATCAGGACTAATTTCAGGATCAAGGAGGCAAATCCAACATCCATTCTCTGGGCAGGGCTTGCTAATCAGCACACATCTGGCAGGTACAAGTACCTCAGATACAAGTACCTCAGATACAAGTGGATGCTTTGCTTTATTCATAATCCACAGATAAGATCCCTTAATGGACAGAGAAAAAGATAGTTTTTAGTTCCATTGTTTTGTGGTCCCCTAAAAGATCTGAATGTGTGACAGACTTAAGACAATGAGGTTTTCCCAAACGATATTTTACTTGGATAAAATGTTGGTGAATTGTTACAGTAATGTTACTAACTTGCTGTCGATGTGTACAATGGGAACTAATTACTTTTTTCAGTGCTAACCTCAGGAATGTTACAGCACATTACAACATGATGTGATGGCGGACAGGAGTGCACCTGACATTCTCCTCACACATTAAGCTTCCAATTTCGATCGCGCCACTCTGTGCTGTTGCCGAGGCACTTCCCCACAAAAAAGAAAAAATTAGAACTAGTTTTAACAGTTCTAATTCGGTTAGCACCGCTTTAAGATCCAACTGAATCTCAAGTGCTTATAGCACTCAATTCTCCAGTGAGGTTCGAGAACTCTCCAATTCTCCAACCTCAATTCTATAATTGTTTACAATTTACAGGTGCAAACTCAGGTGAGTCATGGGATGACACCACTGATAAAAGAGCAAAATTATGTGTAAGTCTAATTTAAAGGGATGAGGACAATTAAAGGGGTGCTTCACCAGGAGGAGTGGAAACATTTAGAAAGTTTCTGGAAGGATTAAAAGTCATCTCAACCCATCAGCAACCTTTGTTAGTCAAGGGTATTAAGGGTTGTGGAACCAAGGCAGGTAGATGGAGTTAAGCTGCAGATCATCCGTGATCTAACTGAATGGTGGAACAGGCTCAAGGGGCTGAATGGCCTCCTCCTGTTCCTATGTTCCTTTGCCAAGGCTGAAAGGGCAGGCCACGATGAAGGGAAAGAGACCTGTAGGTTTAGGCATAAATCTCCTGAAAAGTGATGGTGCAGTGCAACACTTGCCTCCTCTTCAATGACTACTGTATGAGATACTTGGGAGGAGGGCTTTCCTCTGTGCCACTTTACAGCAACATCCCACTGCCATGTTTCAGGCTTCAACTGATCTACCGTACATCTACTGCATATCTCCCCAATACATGGGCCCTGAAATTCGCCTCTCCGGCTTGCCGCGGGGGTAAGGATCGCGCGCGCACTTACCTACCGCGCCTGCCGTTGACCTCTGGGCCCACGGGAACTTCAGCTCCTGGGCCTGCTCCAAGTGCCGGCACGCAGTGCTTGCGTGTCCCAGGGGCGCAGTTAGTGCGATGCGTCCCCTGGGATCACGTGGGCCATGGAGAGCCAATGGCAGCAGACCATCTTTCATTCATAGATTTGACAGGAAGACCTGTCAAATCTGTGAATTGAAATCGGCCCCAAAAGAACAGCTAAACTTCAAATAAATTTTTTAAAAAACCATCACATTTATAAAATAACTATAAGTTAAATAAATTAACTACTTTAAACAAAAATGTAAATTTTTGAAAAAATTAAAATACTTTTTAACAGTGCTAAAAATAAACTTACCTTTCTTTAAAGTATCTAAACCTGTTGAAAAATGTTTTAAATTATAATTAATTAACCACTTACCTTGTTGAAAACGGGTCCTGCGCCTCCTTTTTAAAAGCGCAGGTTCTTCAATACTTACCCTCCCATAGAAACCTGAAAAAAAATCTAAGTTTGCTGCGTGCGCGCAGCCTCTAGCGCGCACGCGGTTCACCTATGAACCGCCCCCTTCACCAGACCGGAAGTTCCGGTTTCCCGCGCATGCGCAGTGCATGCAGGAAACCGGCACTTCAGGAGGCCTTACGGGTGAGTACACAGCAGCGTACTCACCCGGCAAGGGACGAATTTTTGGCCCATGAGCTTTTGTAAACACCCGGTGCATCTGCGGTGGGGTGGGACCCTTTCCCCATCTGTCAGTGTCGGCCGTGGCTCAGTTGGTAGCACACTCGCTTCTGAGTCAGAGAGGTCGTGGGTTCATAGTCCCACTCCGGGGACTTGAGCACACAAAGCTAGGCTGACACTCCGAGGGGGTGCTGCACTGTCGGAGGTGCCGTCTTTCAGGTGAGACATTAAACCGAGGCCCTGTCTGCTCTCTCTCGGGTGGGTGTAAAAGATCCCATGGCCACTATTTCAAAAAAGAGCAGGGGGAGTTATCCCCGGTGTCCTGGCCAATGTTTGTCCCTCAACCAAAATCACTAAAACAGATTATCTGGTCATTATCACTTTGCTGTTTGTGGGACCTTGCTGAGTGTAAATTGGCTGCCACGTTTCCCACATTACAACAGTGACTATACTTCATTGGCTGTAAAGGGCTTTGAGACGTCCGGTGGTCATGAAAGGTGCTGTAGAAATGCAAGTCTTTCTTTTTCTTTATCTCAATTGCCCACTGCTGACCAATTCCCTGGGGTAAAGGCAATTTGCCTATTTCTGGCATTCTCCCAGTTGGACTCCCACCTCTGTGAAATCCCACCAGGGCTTGTATGGAAAATGCCGACGGCAAGTCTTGGAAGCTTGCTGCAGCGTAGTGTGGTCCATGGCGTCTACGATTAGCCAACAAAACCTGTGATCGCTTACATTGGCTAAGTAGGCTTAGACTTTCTTCGTGTCTGTCACTGGTCGGGTGCAAATGACATAGAATGACATAGAATTTACTGCACAGAAACAGGCCATTCAGCCTAACTGGTCCATGCTCCGCATGAGCCCCCTCCCACCCTACTTCACCTAATCCTATCAGCATATCCTTCCATTCTTTCTCCCTCATGTGCTTATCTAGCTTCCCCTTAAATGCATCTGTGCTAGTCACCTCCACTACTCCCTGTGGGAGCGAGTTCCACATTCTCACCAATCTCTGGGTTAAGGAGTTTCTCCTGAATTCCCTATTGGATTTATTACTATCTTATATTTACGGCCCCTAGTTTCGGTCTCCCCCACAAGTGGAAACACTCTCTCTGTCTCTACCCTATCAAACCCTTTCATAATCTTAAAGACCTCTATTCGGTCACCTCTCAGTGTTCTCTTTTCCAGAGAAAAATGCCCCAGGCTGTTCAATCTTTCCTCAGGGTTATAACCTCTCAGTAATCGTATCATCCTTGTAAATCTATTTTGCACCTTCCTCAGTGCCTCTATATCCTTTTTATAATATGGAGGCCAGAAATGTGCACAGTACACCAAGTAAATAATGGGAAATACGTTGGATGGTGTATAAGAACATAAGAACATAAGAAATAGGAGCAGGAGTAGGCCATTCGGCCCTTCGAGCCTGCTGCGTCATTCAATGAGATCATGGCTGATCTTCTGCCTCAACTCCATTCACCGGCCCCATCGCCATATCCCTTGATGCCCTTACTAGTCAGAAATCTATCGACTTCTGTTTTGAATATACCCAATGACTGAGCCTCCACAACCCTCTGGGGTAGAGAATTCCAAAGATTCACCACCCTCTGTGTGAAGAAATTTCTTCTCATCTCAGTCCTGAATGGCCTACCCTTTATCCTGAGGCCGTGGCCCCTGGTTCTGGACTCCCCAGCCAAGGGAAACATTCTCCCAGCATCCACCCTATCAAGCCCTGTAATAATTTTGTATGCTTCAATGAGATCCCCTCTCATTCTTCTGAATTCAGGAGAATACAGGCTTAGTTTACTCAATCTCTTCTCATACGACAGTCCCGCCATCCCAGGAATCAATTTCGTGAACCTTCGTTGCACTCCCTCTATGGCAAGTATAACCTTCCTTAGGTAAGGAGACCAAAACTGTACACAGTACTCCAGGTGTGGTCTCACCAGGGCCCTGTATAATTGGAGTAACACTTCTTTACTCCTGTACTCAAATCCTCTTGTAATGAAGGCCATTTTCATGCCGATTCAACACACCCACCCACATTTGGACAAACACATTCAACTTCCCCTGTCCTTGCTGGCAGAAGATCCTGGAACTAGTAGCATAGACTGGGGGAGTTGGCAGAGTGGCTTCCTGAGAGATTTCTGTCCCGGTCCACTGGAGTTACACAGAGGACCAACAGAGAACTCTGGCCCATGGGCTGAGCAGAACACTGGTTCTAAATGAACGGGACTGTGAGGTGACGAAATCTCAAAGCCCTACTTCACCCGGGCCGCTGCTTTTTGTAATAGCGGATGTTAAGCGACCTCCTTTCTCCTCTGGTTCACAACAACACGTTTCGAGTAAGCACGAGACTTCGTAGTGGAATATACGGAACAGACTTTACTGATACACAGTAAAGGTGATCGGACTTTACCGGTTTCTGTATCTCTCGAGCACATTCTGAGATACTATTGAAAACCATGCTCCTTTATACACCATATTTTGACTACAGCAAAGGAAAATGTCAAAATGACACATCTATTTCCTAAATCCTCTGAACTCCCTTTTAATCCCCAAGATGTCCAACATACATCTTTTCAGGAGGTCTAACAGCGGAGCCGTGCTTTCCTGAATCAGATTGACCCACCTTGTGATCTTGTGTAGGTCTGCCCGTTGATCCCCACGCTATCGTCACCAGTGCTGTTTCTAACGTGACTTGCACAATAGTCCTCGGCAAGCGCTTCCATTATGAAGACAAGACCTTCACGCGACTGGTCGAGTTGTTTGATGAGGCGCTGAAGCTTCAGGGAGGATTCTGGACAATGGTAAAAAAAAAAATATTAACTTCGATAAATTCTCTTCTTTTTTCAGGGATAAGAGCACAGCTTCCTCGAAATGCAGGTGTCAAAGAACTGATTTGTAGGCCCTGATTTTGAAGTGGGGGGAACGGGTACGGTGCAAGCCCACAAAGCGGATGGCCCATCCGGGAAGATCAGGGTGGTGGAGGTCCGTCCGATCTGAATGGCCAGGCCTTATTTGAGTCAATGCGAAAAGAGCCCCAGCCTGTTGAGCCTTTCCTGCTAGTTATAACCTCTCAGTTCTGGTATTACAATAGTCCTATTTCTGAGTTAAACCCAATCAATGTAGACCTTCTTTTTCAAAAATGTAGGTCTTGTCCCTGATTACTGTCCTACATATTTGGATCAGTGCCACTGTGGGAATTCATCTGGCTTCAATAATGTTACATAAGAACGTAAGAAATAGGAGCAGGAATAGGCCACTCGGCCCCTCGAGCCTGCCCCGCCATTCAATAAGATCATGGCTGATCTTGGGCTCCCCCAGCCCGCTCCCCATAACCCTTCACTCCCTTATCTTGCAAAAAATTGTCTCTCTCCACCTTAAATGTATTTAATGACCCAGCCTCCACAGCTCTCTGGGGCAGAGAATTCCACAGATTTACGACCCTCTGAGAGAAGAAATTCCTCCTCATCTCAGTTCTAAAAGGGCGACCCTTTATTCTAAAACTGTGCCCCCGAGTTCTAGATTTCCCCACGAGGGGAAACATCCTCTCTGCATCTACCTTGTCGAGCCCCCTCAGTATCTTATATGTTTCAATAAGATCACCTCTCATTCTTCTAAATTCCAACGAGTATAGGCCCAGCCTGCTCAACCTTTCCTCATAAGTCAACCCCCTCATCTCTGGAATTCACCGAGTGAATCGTCTCTGAACTGCCTCTGAACTGTTGCGAGTGACATTGCTATGTATAAATATGGGACATTGATCCTGTACACCCACAACGGTTGAGCTTTTTATCGGAATGACTTAACCTGTCCTGCCATGGAACGACTTGTCCACAGTTACAATCTCCTCTATTCTCCTTACACCACAAACAGAAGGTGCCAGTCCTCGCATTACCATGTGATAGGTTGCCGATTTGCTTCTGTGACTCCTCACACTGCAGCTTCCCAGTCTTTGGGGTATTTCCTAGGGCTGTGGATGCTCAGTCATTGGGCTGGATTTTGAAGTTGGAGTCGTGTCGGGGTCGGGAATCACACATTCTGGCTTGTGAACCCGCCTCCATCGAGATGTGGCCAACCCACTGTATTTTCCCTTGATTGACCTTGTTGAGCCCGACCAGTGGGCTCAGCAGGCCAATTAAGGGCCACCCGGCAACGTCACAGACTGACATTTCATCTGTCAAGAGCTTTTGACAGATGAAATATCAGCGTTTGACAGCTCTGTGAAGCTGTCAAACACTCACAATATGATTTCTAACTTCAGTCCTTCCTCTCAGGCTGAGTTAGAAATCATAGAAACATAGAAACTAGGAGCAGGAATAGGCCATTCGGCCCGTCGAGCCTGCTCCACCATTCAATACGATCATGGCTGATCATCCAAATCCAGTACCCTGTCCCTGCTTTCTCACACAGAATCCCCATCGAGCCTGCACCGACACATATCCCACCCTATCCCCGTAACCCCACGTATTTAATTCCCCCTAACATATCCCTTCCTATCCTATCCCCGTAACCCCACATATTTAATCCCCCCCTAACACTAAGGGTCAATTTATCATAGCCAAATCAACCTAACCCGCACATTTTTGGACTGTGGGAGGAAACCGGAGCACCCGGAGGAAACCCACGCAGACACGGGGAGAATGCGCAAACTCCACACAGACAGTCACCCGAGGCCAGATTCGAACCCGGGTCCCTGGCGCTGTGAGGCACCAGTGCTAACCACTATGCCACCGTGTTGCCCACACATTCCACCACAGAAAACAGAAGGCTGCAGTTTTTGACAGGTCCACAGCTTTCCTGCTTTCTGTGCCGGTGAGATTTCTAACTCCCGAGAACTGAAGGGCTGACACCTGCAGGAGGAAGTTAAGGTAAGTAAAACTTTTTCCAACACTTAGCACTCACCTTACACACTTACCTCTGCACACATGCACCCATCACTCACCTGCCCACCGGACATATCGACCCCTCCAACCCCTGCAGACCCACGGCCCGCCCCGATAACTTGGAGTGTTTGCCACCTGTCGGGAAGCCCACACTTTTCTTTTTAAAATAGGGATTATGCAAAAAACTGCCTGTTAACTACCTGTTAACAGGCAGTTAATTGTCACTAATCCCTTCCCGCCTCGGGGAGTCGGGTTCCAGCACAGGTCGGGTACCCGCCGCCAGAGAAACTGGCATGGAGGCGGGTTGGAGGCGGGATGGGGTCGGGACCCCCGAATCTGCAACTTTAACCCCCCCCCCACCCCGCCTCCAAACCCAATGAGTTTATTCAAGACAGAGATACATAGGGGTAAAAATTGGGTAGCACCCCCTTGGGGCTCACGGAGAGCAGCCGGCACCCCGCAGGGTGGGGGGGGGCTTCACGGGGGCCGTGGACAGCAACTGGGGCAGGTGCTGGCAGGCGGCCAGCAACAAAAAGTGGCCGCCCGGCACCTCCCCTTTAACTAGCGCCGCGCCGGCCGCAGGTAGGCCCCCCCCCCCCCGACCCCGTAGCGTCCGGTGGTAAGTCGGGTGGCGCCACCCAATATTACAGCCGGGCGCGAGCGGGGCGCTGCGCACGGCGATGACGTCACCGCCGGCGGCGCAGTGCCACACGGCATTAACGGTTAGCGCCGCCGCTAACCTCCCGCTGAATTTCACGGGAGGCGTTAGCGGCGCCGCGCCCAGGCGCTAGTTGATTTGCGCCCCGTTAGCGCCAATCAACCGAATTTAGCCCCCATAGATTTTTGGACACTAAGGAAATCAAGGGATATGGGGCTAGGGCGGGAAAGTGTTGAGGTCGAAGATCAGCCCTGATCTTATTGACTGGCGGAGCAGGCTCGAGGGGCTGGATGGCCTACTTCTGCTCCTATTTCTTATGTTCTTATGTAAGAGAATAGAAATGGCATGAGTGCCATGCCAGGCACCTTTTAGCCCCCTCCTGGGGCCTGTTGGCAGACGTTTGTCCATCTAAAGGCCCGTTGTGATCAGGCTCTTTCCCCATGTGAGCTGGACAAAGGTTTGGCCCAACCTCAACGGCCCCACCCCCACCCCGATCACTGTGTTCCAATAAAACTCAGTCTTGTGCCAAGGTTGCATCGGCCTCTTAAAATGGCCATTCTAAGCATTAAAACCTTGCAACTTGCTGTCAAAATAGAAAATGAATCATGCTTGTGTTTTCTGCTAGGTGTGTACCGCAGTTCCTATCATCCATCATTTCCCGGGGCCTCATCAGAGGTTATTTGAAAACCAGGCTTCAATTGAAGCCGTGCTTCAGGATTTCATCGACCAGCACAAAGACACACTGAATGGTGACAAGATCCGGGATTTTATTGATGCCTATTTACTGGAAATGGCAAAGGTGAGCGCAGCGCGTAAACCTGTCTGTTGGTGGTAGTTGCTGCAGATCAGAACATTGTCCCCTTAAGTCTTGGATTGTGCCCATGCTCGACTGACAGCATGAAATTCTTTCCACTTTATTGATTGACTCAATGGTAACTCAGCTCAGTTTCGAGTAGGTGGGAGTCAGGGCACTAAGCTGCCCACAATGCGCCACTCACTAGAAACAAGCTGGCAGTCGAATTCAGAGCCGCGGTTAGTGTGGGACCGAGAAGTGCCAAGGGAATGTTGCAAAGCAGGGGTTAAGGCATATTGTTGCGGCAGAGCACTGGATGCTTTAACTAACTTTAACACATTAACTAAGTTCTTGGGGGGAAAAATTGGGTCGCGCCCCCTTTGGGGTGCTAACTTCGTCGGGTTAGCGCCCCGGAAAAGTTAGCGTCCCCCGCGCCAGAAATTGAATGGTAGCGCCCCAAGCAGGAGGCGGGGCGCTGCTGGAAGCGCTCCCCCTCCCTCTTGGGGCGCTCCCTTTGAATATCACGGCGCTACGCGCTGCAGCGCCTCGCACGTCGGCACGTAGCGCCGTGTTATTACAGGCCTAACGCCCCTGATTAAAGGGGAGGGGCCTAGTGCAGCGTGCACCGGGGCCCTGCTGGACCACCGGGGAGCGGGGTGCCGGCACCCCGCGGAAGAAGGCGGAAGAAGGCGGGAGGGGGCAGCTGCTGGCAGGCGGCTCAAAAAAAATGGCAGCCCGGCACCTGCCCTTTAATTATCGGCGCCCCGGCCGCAAGCACATCGTCCGGCGGTAGGTCAGGGGGCACGAGCGAAGTTTGCGAGCGGGGCGCTGCGCACGGCAATGACGTCATCACCGGAGGCGCAGCGCCGTGGGGGTCGCTACCGGCTACCGCAGCCGCTAACCTCCCGCTGAATTTTACGGGAGATGTCAGCAGCGTCGCGCCCGGGCGCTAGGTGCTTTGCGGGCGAGGGCCGCTAACGGGAGGCGCAAAGCAACCGAATTTTTCCCCCTTGTTCTTTTTGTGATTTGGTTGAACTTTGTAGAGATATTGGCCCGGATTTTCTGGGGCCTTTGACGGCGAGTTCCGGAATTTGCAATCTGTCAAGTTTCAGCTTGACAGAACCACCGCCTCCCCTGGAAATGGACATCCGCTGGCGGAGACCCAACTACTGCCCAGCAAATGCCCGTGAAACCCTTTCGCCTGGTAAAAGCAACTGTAGGGCCTTCTTTTACCAGCGTAAGAGTTTAAATAAATATTAAAATAATTATTTTTTAATTATTTAAACATAAAAAACTTTAGAATTAGTTACAGGTTACTTTTAGCCCCATTACATTTATTTTTCAAAAAATAAAAAAAAAATTCTAATGTTTAATTTAATTGTATTTTAATTAAATTTGAACATGTAAGGATTGATTTTTATTTAACTGGTGTATAATTGTGTTTTTTGGGTGATTCCTATTCATGTTCAGGGAGATCCCGTACGTAAATGGAATCCCCGTAAGCATAATAGGGATACCCCTTTTTGATTGGTTGGCCTGGCCCACGTGATCCCAGGGGCGCTTGCGAACCGCCTGCGCCCCGGGATACGTGGGCCTTTATGCAGGCCTACGCCTGCAGGCCCAGGACCGCAAGTTCGAACCTGCAGGACCGATCAGGTAGGTTCGTACTTTTCTCGCGGTTCAGAGGCATTCGCCCAATATCTGTTTTATTTGTTCATGGGATGTGGACATCGCTAGCAAGACCAGCATTTATTGCCCATCCCTAATTGCCCCTTGAGAAGGTGGTGGTGAGCCGCCTTCTTGAATCGCTGCAGTCCGTGTGGTGAAGGTACTCCCAGAGTGCTGTTAGGGAGGGAGTTCCAGGATTTTGACCCAGCGACGATGAAGGAACGGCCGATATACCTCCAAGTCAGGATGGTGTGTGACTTGGAGGGGAACTTAGAGGTGGTGGTGTTCCCGTGCACCTGCTGTCCTTGTCCTTCTAGGTGGAAGAGGTCGCGGGTTTGGGAGGTGCTGCCGAAGAAGCCTTGGCGAGTTGCTGCAGTGCATCTTGTAGATGGTACACACTGCAGCCACGGTGCGCCGGTGGTGGAGGGAGTGAATGTTTAAGGTGGTGGATGGGGTGCCAATCAAGCGGGCTGCTTTGTCCTGGATGGTGTTGAGCTTCTTGAGTGTTGTTGGAGCTACACTCATCCAGGCAAGTGGAGAGTATTCCATCGCACTCCTTACGCAGATAGGGTTAGATGAAGAAAGTTGGTGGGAGGCTGGTGTGGAGCATAAACGTCGGCATAGACCAGTTGGGCCGAATGGCCTGTTTCTGTGCTGTAGACTCGATTTAATTCTAAAGGCACAATCATGTTGTTATTAGCCCACTATGCCGCTTCTTGCCCTCGGTATATTAGCACTCTAGTTGGCAGTAAGATTGGCTTATAGTTTGGTAATGTTGGCAGGTACTTGAACAGAGGGACAACATTTCTTTTTCAGGAACGTGACTTCCCTGATACTTGTTTGATTGAAGGAAACCTGCTGTATAATATTTACGACCTCTTCCTCGCTGGGACGGAGTCCACAACGACTACTCTTCGCTGGGGGCTGCTCTACATGATGGCTTATCCAGATATACAAGGTAAAACCAAGCCTCCAACAAAAAGTAGAAAGGTGTTCAATGGGGATTCCTAAAAATCCAAAGCACAATAAAGTGCTCTTATCAATGACGCTCAGCCACCTTTGGTTGAAAAAATGAAAGATTTGCCTTTCACGACATCCCAAGGCGCTTTACAGCCAATGAAGTACTTTTTTGAAGTGTAGTCACTGTTGTAATGTGGGAAACACGGCAGCCAATTTGCGCACAGCAAGCTCCCACAAACAGCAATGTGATAATGACCAGATAATCTGTTTTAGTGATGTTGATTGAGGAATAAATATCAGCCAGGACACCGGGGATAACTCCCCCTGCTCTTCTCCGAAATAGTGCCACGGGATCTTTTACGTCCACCTGAGAGAGCAGACGGGGGCCTCGGTTTAACATCTCATCTGAAAGAAGGCACCTCCGACAGTGCAGCACTCCCTCAGTACTCCACTGGGAGTGTCAGCCTAGATTTTGTGCTTAAGTCCCTGGAGTGGGACTATGAACCCACAACCTTCTGATTCAGAGGTGAGATGTGCTACCCACTGAGCCACGGCTGACACTGTTGCTCTAGTCTATGTTCTAGGACGGCCTGGGAGCAGACATTTTGTGCGGCATCATGAATCGCAATACTGCATTAGGGGTAGATTTTCCTAATCATGGGCCTTTCGTTGATGCTGCGTTAGTTTTACAGGCGCAAAACAGTCACCTCAGCATCCAATATGGCGGGTGTTGTGGGCGTCCTGCATGCCACACTGGAACTGCGCCGCCTGCCATATTGGTAAGGGCATGAAGGATAGGCGTCCAGGGCTCGCACCTGTTTCACGCCCCTTCCTGAAATTGGACTACCCTGAACGCAGCCAAGTCTACCTGTGGCCTAACCGGAGTTCTTAAAGGGACTGCTGCAGGCCGCTACCAAAAAGGTAAGTTTTTAAAACAAATACCCACCTGGGTTTGGAGCTGGGGGGAGCAGGAGTGCCGGTGTACACCTCCAGTCTCCACTGCAGAGTCCCGAAGGCCATTACTGGCCCCCGCTCTGAACCCTCTCGATCACCTCCCCTTCATCCCGATCACCTCTCTCCCTCCTGATCACCTGCCCCTGTCTCGATTGCGCTCCCCACCCCCCATAACCCACCCCCCCACGCATGACCTACATAAAGGCCGCCGCTGGCGACGCAGCGGGATGGGATTTAATCCGCGCTTGCAGCCCGCCGGCCTAGTTTAAATGAGAGCTGATATGGATTGTGCCTCGGGCCTACCCGTTCAGGCACAAGGGTCGATCCCCACGCCCGGTTCGTGTCAGCGAGCTGGCGTTAATCCAAATTCACCCCCACGGTGTCAGCGACGAGAGGTTTATGGAGTCACCCGCGTCATACGGACACAAGAAATCGGAGCAGGAGGAGGCCAATCGTCCCCCTCGAGCCTGCTCCGCCATTCAATGGGATCGTGGCTGATCTTCGACCTCAACTCCACTTTGCCACCCGATCCCCATATCCCTCGGTCCCCTCAGTGTCCAAAAAATCTATCGGTCCCAGATGTTGCACAACGCGTGGCTGCTTCCAAGTATCTGTATAAGCGATTGTGCAACTTCCCTTGGGATTGCCGACGGATAGTCAGGACAAAGCGACTTTTCCTCAGAGTGCATCAGTGAATCGGCGGCTCTTCAGATGGGGATCGGTAGCTTGTCGAGCTCAGGAAGCTCCAAGGAGTGCTGGACATGTCCAGCTGCAGGTGTCACTGAGTTAGTAGGTAGCTTTATAACGGGGAAAAAAACCTATGGAGATGCCAGCTTGAATCATGACAGAATTAGAATGCCCAAGTAAGGAATACTCCATCTGTATTGCAAACTTAATGGCCCAGAAATTCGCCTCTCCGGCTTGCCGCGGGGGTAAGGATCGCGCGCGCTCTTACCTACCGCGCCTGCCGTTGTGTTTTGGGCCCACAGGAACTTCGGGTCCTGGGCCTCTCCCAACTGCCAGCGCGCAGTGCTTGCGTGTCCCAGGGGCGCAGTTAGTGCGATGCGTCCCCTGGGATCACGTGGGCCATGGAGAGCCAATGGCAGCAGACCATCTTTCATTCATAGATTTGTGTCAAATCTGTGAATTGAAATCGGCCCCAAAAGAACAGCTAAACTTCAAATAATTTTTTTTTAAAAACCATCACATTTATAAAATAACTATAGTTAAATAAATTAACCACTTTAAAGAAAAATTTAAATTTTTGAAAAAATTAAAATACTTTTTAAAAGTGATAAAACTAAACTTACCTTTCTTTAAAGTATCTAAAAAAGATAAATCTGTTGAAAAATTTTTTAAATTAGACTTAATTAACCACTTACCTTGTTGAAAACGGGTCTTGCGCCTCCTTTTGTATAGCGTAGATTCTTCAATACTTACCCTCCCGTAGAAACCTGAAAAAAAACCTAAGTTTGCTGCGTGCGCACAGCCTCTACCGCGCACGCGGTTCACCTCTGAACCGCCCCCTTCACCAGACCGGAAGTTCCGGTTTCCCGCGCATGCGCAGTGCATGCAGGAAACCGGCACTTCAGGACGTCTTACGGGTGAGTACACAGTGCGTACTCATCCGGCAAGGGCCGAATTTTTGGCCCATTAATATTATACAATTCTGGAAATAAAATGAGAAAATAGTCTGCTTTCTATGCAGCACAGAAGGAGGCCATTCGGAACATCGTGCCTGTGCCAGTCTTTAAAAGAGCTATCCAACAAGTCCCACTCCCCTGCTCTTTCCCCATAGCCCTGCAAATTTTTCCACTTTAAGTATTTATCCACTTCTCTTTCGAAAGTCTCTATTGAATCTGCTTCCACCGCCCTTTCAGGCAGCGCGTTCTAGATCACAACAACTCACAGTGTAAAAAATGTTCTCCTATCTCCCCTCTGATTCTTTGGACAATTACCTTAAATCTGTGTCCTCTGATTACTGACCCTTCTGCCACTGGAAACAGTTTCTCCTGATTTACTCGATCAAAACCCTTCATGATTTTGAACACCTCTATCAAATCCTCTTAACCTTCTCTGCTCTAAGGAGAACAACCCCAATTTCTCTAGTCGCTCCACGTAACTGAAGTCTTTCATCCCTGGTACCATTCTCACAAAATCTCCTCTGCACTCTCTCTAAGGCCTTGACATCCTTCCTAAAGTGTGGTGGCTAGAATTGGCAGAACACTTCCGACCCAGTTGACCGCGCACTGACCCCCACCACTGACTCCGGCTAAATTCCCAGGATCCGCCTATTTAGATAACTGTCAGCTCCTGCTGGAGACACAGCAGAGATGGCGGAACATTCTGGAAGTAGCGGTAGGGATCCACTGGAGCAGAACCACCCCACCCCCACCACCCCCGGCTCAATTTCTATCCCCCACCCACTCCAGATCTGTCCAAGAATCAAGTGCAATGGCCTGGAAAATTGGCAGCCCAGGTTATTTGTTTCGATTTGTTCTCTGTTCTGCTTTGCAGAAAAGTGCCAGAAGGAGATAGACAAGGTGGTCGGCTGGTCCCGTGCCCCATCCACGGAGGATAGACCCAGCATGCCGTATGTCAACGCTGTTATTCATGAGATCCAAAGATTTGGGAACATAGTACCATTTTCAGTCGCCCACGCAACAACACAAGACACTAAGTTTATGGGATACACAATCAAGAAGGTGATTCATTCTTTCCTATAACTATGTTTTTCCCTGATTATTATTTTTAATGGTTACATAGAATTACATCGAATTTACAGCACAGAAACAGGCCATTCGGCAAAACTGGTCCGTGCCGGTGTTTCTGCTCCACACAAGCCTCCTCCCACCCTACTTCATCTCACCCGATCAGCATATCCTTCTATTCCTTTCTCCCTCATGTACTTATCTGGCTTCTCCTTAAAGGCACCTATACTATTCGCCTCAACTACTCCATGTGGTATCAAGTTCCACATTCTAACCACTCTCTGGATAAAAGAAACTTAGAAGAATAGAAGAAACATAGAAGATAGGAGCCAGGAGTAGGCCATTCGGCCCTTCAAGCCTGCTCCGCCATTCAATGAGATCATGGCTGATCATCCAAATTCAGTACCCTGTCCCTGCTTTCTCCCCATATCCCTTGATCCCTTTAGCCTTAAGAACTATATCCAACTCCTTCTTGAATATATTTAATGATTTGGTCTCAACTGCCTTCTGTGGTAGAGAGTTTCTCCTGAATTCCTTATTCGGTTTATTGGTGACTATCTTATATTGATGGCCCCAGTTTTGATCTCCCCCGACAAGTGGAACCCTCATCTCTACATCTACCCTATCAAACCCTTTCATAATCTTAAAGACCTCGATCAGGTCACCTATTTACGACCCCGAGTTTTGGACTCCCCAGCAAGTGTCTATGTCTAATCAGTCTTGGTTCTAAAGACTAGTACGGGCTTATCACAAATGCAAGAATCACATTGAAAACCTGGAAGTGTTTTGTCTATCTCCGTCCCTCATTTTACCTTTCTCCGTCCCCACACAAGAGGACAAGGGTTGTCGAGCTCCCAACAATGTCATCTGAAGTGACCAGGATTGATTGGATTTTCCCTCCCTTCCTCGGGTAAAACACCTCCCCAGGGACAACTGAGAGCGGAAAGTTATGGAAAAAAAAGAAAGGCTTGCGTTTATATAGCGTTTTGCGTGACCTCAGGACGTGCCGAAGCACTTTACAGCCAATGAAGTACCTTTGAAGTGTAGTCACTGTTGTAATGTAGGAAACGTGGCAGCCAATTTGCACACAGCAAGCTCCCACAAATGGTATTGTGATATGGACCAGATAATTCTGGTTTTCTTTTTAATGATGTTGGTTGAGGGATAAATATTAGCCCAGGAGAACTCCCCTGCTCTTCCTCAAAATATTTTGTGATCAATTCTGATGAAAGGTCACTGACCTGAAACGTTAACTCTGTTTTTCTCTCTCCACAGATGCTGCCTGACCTGCTGAGTATTTTCTGTTTTTATTTCAGATTTCCTGCATCCGCAATACTTTGCTTTTGTTTAAGCAAATATTAATTGGCTAATGATAGATGACCACGATGTATATGATACACATCTAAAAATATTTACAACATCGACATAAGAACATAAGAACATAAGAAATAGGAGCAGGTATAGGCCACTTGGCCCCTCGAGCCTGCTCCGCCATTCAGTAAGATCGTGGCTAATCTTGGGCTCAAAGCCACTTCCCCACCCGCTCCCCATAACCCTTCACTCCCTTATCTTGTAAAAACCTGTCTATCTCCACCTTAAATGTATTTAATGACCCAGCCTCCACAGCTCTCTGGGGCAGAGAATTCCGCAAATTTACGACCCTCTGAGAGAAGAAATTCCTCCTCATCTCAGTTCTCAAAGGGCGATCCTTTATTCTGAAACTATGCCCCCGTGTTCTAGATTTCCCCACGAGGGGAAACATCCTCTCTGCATCTACTCTGTCAAGCCCCCTCAGTATTATATATGTTTCAATCAGATCACCTCTCATTCTCCTAAATTCCAATGAGTATAGGCCCAACCTGCTCAACCTTTCCTCATAAGTCAACCCCCTCATCTCTGGAAATAACCGAGTGAATCGTCTTTGAACTGCCTCCAATGAAAGTATATCCTTCCTTAAATAAGGAGACCAAAACTGTACGCAGTACTCCAGGTGTGGTCTCACCAATACCCTGTACAGTTGTAACAGGACTTCCCTGTTTTTATACTCCAACCCCTTTGCAATAAAGGCCAAAAATCTACTCCAAAATGCACCAAATAAAATGTCAAAAAATCTCCAGGGAGCGTGCACCCATATCCCCAGAAAAATGAATGACCTGTATGATGTACAGTGTGCCCACATCATGCGATCGCCCGCCTTTGCATTGAATGTCCCAAGGTACTTTGCAGAGACAGAGCGGAAGCCAAGTATCCATGTGAGAAGAATTAGAGGCTCCCAAAGGCAAGGTTGAAGATGTAGGTTATTTTGAGGAGACTTTGGAAGATGGGGAGAGAGAGAGAAAGGCAGAGGGATTTGGGGAAGACCTGTACAGTTTAGGATCCAGCCCTGATGGCTCGTCTACAATGATGGAACATAGAAACATAGAAACATAGGAGCAGGAGTAGGCCATTCGGCCCTTCGAGCCTGCTCCGCCATTCAATATGATCATGGCTGATCCTCTATCTCAAAACCATATTCCCGCTCTCTCCCCATACCCCTTGATGCCAGAAACGGGAGGGGTTGCAAAGTGGACTTTAAGATAAGCAAACCCGTCACCTTTTTCATGAAGTCCTGTTCTGGTTCGAATCCTATGTCTTCTTTGGTGTATAACATTTCACACCAAGCGTGTTGTACACAATGCAAACAGAGATTGCAACGGTGTTCTCTGGGGCGTAGATGCTTAAGGCGGAATGAGTTTGTTGTTTCATTACACGCCAGATTGGAAAATCCAGGCTACAGAGTTAATAACATGTCCAAGAAGTGAGTGTAGTGTCTCTATTTAACCATGTACCTCAATGTTGTTGCGTTCTGTGATTTCAGGACACTTTGATTCTACTGAACCTGTCATCAGTCTTGTTTGAGGAGACCCGCTGGAAACATCCAAACCAGTTCAATCCGGAAAATTTTCTGAATGAAAATGGAGACTTCTTCAAGCCAGATGCATTCATTCCATTCTCAATGGGTGAGTAGTGCGTTGTTGCTGGCCTCAATTCTTATTTCAGATTTGCGTGGCTTCATTTGATTTTCATCTTACCTCTATCCCATTGGGCCTCCAACTGGACCAGTAGGAATGGACAGCACACTATGAAGGTAAAATGCTGAAGGTGCCGCTCAGAGGTTGACGGATCTCTACTCTTCCAACATGCTGTTGTCAATATTGTCTAATTTGTAATGTATAGTGTTGTAGGTGTGTTACGACCCTCTAGCAAGAGGATTTGAAATATGGTGTGAGCACTTTAACTGCTGCTGAGCTTTGCTAAACTCATCTTCTTCCATCTCGAATCACCAATAGGTCTACGAGCGTGCCTGGGAGAAAAATTGGCCAAAATGGAGCTCTTTCTGTTCTTCACCTCACTCCTTCAGAACTTCGAGTTTTGCTGGCCTGACGAAACCTCTTCTCCAGACCTGAAAGGCCTCTATAAAGTTGTGCTAACACCACGGCCATATAAGATGCAAATAAGGTGCAGAAAGGCACTGAGCGATGACCTGTGACCTCCGAGTTAATGCACCGGTGATGAGGCGAAGTCAGCTTTGGAGAAGTCTGGAGATTACGTGATAGGAATGGGGCTGATGGTGTGTTTATCTCGTGACCTACAAAGCAAGGAATGATTTATGTACAGAGGAACAGGAGTAGGACATTCAGCCCCTTGAGACGGTCCTGCCATTCAATTAGACCATGGCTGATCTGTATCTAACTCCATTTATCCGCCTTTGATCCAGCAAGTTCTACATTTCCACCACCCTTTGTGTGAAGAAGTGCTTCCTGATGTCACTCCTTAATGGTCTAGCTCTAATTTTAAGATAAGAACCTAAGATTTAGTTCCCTTGCTTTTTGTGGTATATATGATTTAGGGGGAAAAATTGGGTGTTGCCCCTTTTGGGGCGCTAATTTCATCGAGGTGCTAATTTTAGTGCCCCGAAAAAATTAACACCCCTCCACCGGAAATTCATTAGTAGCGCCCCAAGCAGGATGTGGGGCGCCACTGGAATCGCTCCACCTCCTTCTTGTGGCACCACGACTGAATATCGCGGTGCTATGTGCAGCAGTGCCATGCGCGTCGGCACGTGGCGCCGCATCATTGCAGGCCTCCCTCCCCTGGTTAAAGGGGAGGGGCCTAGCGCAGCGCGCACCGGGACCCTGCTGGACCACCGAGGAGCGGGGTGCTGGGAAAACATCCCGGCACTCAAGAGGAGCGCCGGGCTGAGCGATCGCGGCCGGCACCCCGAGGAAAAAAGGCAGTCGGCCCAAAAAAAATGGCCGCCCGACACCTGCCCCTTTTACCAGCACCGCCGCCGTCACTGCAGAAACGCCCCCCTGACCCTGTCGGACATATCATCCGGCGATAGGTCAGGGGGCGCAAGCGAAGTTTGCGGCCAGGGCGCGAGCGGGGCGCTGCGCTCAGCAATGACATCATCGCCGGCGACGCAGTGCCGCGGGGCGCTACCGGCTACTGCCACCGCTAACCGCCCGCCGAATTTCGCGGGAGGCGTCAGTGGCGCCGCACCTGGGCGCTACGGGATTTGCGCCCCGTTAGCGCCCCCGGGGGTGCTAACGAGAGGTGCAAATCAACCCAATTTTTCCCCCTTCGACTTCAATGCAGGAGGCATGATTAAGAAGTTTGCAGATGATACCAAAATTGGCCGTGTGGTTGGTAGCGAGGAAGAAAGCTGTAGACTGCAGGAAGATATCAATAGACTGGTCAGGTGGGCAGAAAACTGGCAAATGGAATTCAATCTGGAGAAGTATGAGGTAATGCATTTGGGGAGGGCGAACAAGGTAAGGGAATACACAATAAATGGTAGGACACTGAGAAGTGCAGAAGAACAGAGGGACCATCGAGTGCAGGTCCACAGATCCCTGAAGGTAGCAGGCCAAGTAGATAAGGTGGTTAAGAAGGCATATGGGATAATTTCCTTTATTAGTCGAGGAATATAAGAGCAGGGAGGTTATGCAGAACTGTATAAAACACTAGTTAGGCCACAGCTACAATACTGCGTGCAGTTCTGGTCACTACATTACAGGAAAGATGTGTGTACTGGAGGGGGTGCAGAGGAGATTTACAAGGATGTTGCCAGGACTGGAGAATTTTAGCTATGAGGAAAGATTGGATAGGCTGGGGTTGTTTTATTTGGAAAAGAGGAGGCTGAGGGGAGATTTAATTGAGGTGTATAAAATTATGAGGGGCCTAGATAGAGTGGATAGGAAGGACCTATTTCCCTTAGCAGAGAGGTCAATAACCAGGGGGCACAGATTTAAAGTAATTGGTGGAAGGATTAGAGGGGAGTTGAGGAGACCTTTTTCCACCCAGAGGGTGGTGGGGGTCTGGAACTCACTGCCTGAAAGGGTGGTAGAGACAGAAACCCTCATCACATTTTAAAAAGTACTTGGATATGCACTTGAAGTGCCGTAACCTACAGGACTACGGACCAAGAGCTGGAAAGCGGGATTAGGCTGGAGAGCTCTTTGTCGGCCGGCACAGACACGATGGGCCGAATGGCCTCCTTTCCCATTAGGTATTCTGTACCAGATTGGGGAGGAGAAAGTTAAACAGCCAAAAGTGTCCTACAAATCTGCTGGATTTACTTACAAATGCTGTAAACCTAATTGAACCACCCTGTGCACTTTTCCTCTTTCTGGATTCTCACTGTGTCGAAATCAAGACTCTAATTCATCCTTTCCTAACTTTAGCGACATCTAGAGATTACGTGATAGGGATGGGCCTTTTTTTATGTGTTTCTCTCATGAGTGAGGCTAGCATCATTCCTCATAAGCTGCAAAGCCATGTAGGGGGTGGTGGTTTGTGTCAGCTTCACCTCCGACTTCTGAGCGGTTCGAATCGCTCCCACCTCCCTTGGCTCTAGACCTTGGACTTATTTGGGGGTTGTGACAAAAAGTGCAGCAGACAACTGGTTTTGATGCAAGAACTTTGATCTTTATTCAAGAGAGTAAAACACAACACAACACTCTTAACACTCTAAAAGTGGGGAACACTTCGGTACAAACGAGGGAAATAACATTAGAAGAATACTTCACCCCTCCCAATCCCACTTTACTAGCTAAGTTGGGCTGTAGAGGACCAGGGATAATGCTCACCAAACGAATCCTTGACAGTTGAGCTGGTTCGCGGTTTCGGGGTTCGCTGGATTGGATTTATCGGGTGAGTACCCACTTTTCCTCTGTTAGAGATAGGGTTCAGAGTCTTTTTAAGTGAAAAGTTTCGTAAGGCCCTTGTTGCCGTGAGGTGTCTGATGGTCACTGGAACTGTTGCTCTGGTTTCTTGCGTGTCGGCCTGCTTCTGGAGCTGTTGGCCTTCTTTGTTGAACTTCTTTCTGTTGCCCCTCACCTTGTTGAACTGTTTTCTTCAGAGCTGTGGAACTGCCTTCTTGCAGAACTGTGGAACTGCCTTCTGCCGGACTGCTTGCTGATGAACTGTCACTGCTGACCTCCTGCTTGTTGTAACTGTGTAACTGCTCCACCCTTGAACTTGTAGAGAACTTGTTGTAACTGCTGAACTTACTTCTTGAGAAAACACCCTCAATTATACTAATTGAAGCTTCCTTATCTGCGCGCCAAATCAGATCCCGGTCATTGTTAGATTTTGGCGGGCTCGTTAACGGTAACTTGTTTGTTAATGTGTGAAGTGGTTTCGGGATGGCTCCATCCTGTCGATTTGCCACTTAATCGTAGTTGATTGTCCCCAAGTTTAGGGTTTCTTGATTGGGCCTGGGATTTCTATAGAGTAGGCTAAAGTGATCTGTTTTATTCATATTTTTAATGGACTCTGTAAATTGGGGTGGAGACTGCTTTTCCTCGGGTCTATTGTTAGGATGTTAATATCTGATAGGGGCCGATTAACTCCAAGTGAGGTCATGCAGTTCCCCAGACAGTTTGCATTAACTCCAATATCCGAACTGTCTTTACAGAGGTTGATCCCACCTTCCTTTACAGCCTTTTCTCCCTTAGAAGTCCAGACATGTCTTTTAAAATACCAAATCTTTGTTTTTGCTCTAAAATGTCCTTCAGTTTTTCCCAATGCATTTCACCACCCTGAAATAGTTAGAAAAGAGTCCAAAGTCTTTTTCCTTAGGGTTCATTTTCGAGTTTTGGGGGATCTGTGAATTTTGAGAATCTTACAGCCAGGAGTGATGGTCCTTCAGTCTTCCCTTCTTTTCTCTTTCAATCCAACAAGCTCGGTCACCTTGCCCTTCTCAGCTCCGTAAAATTGAACGTTTTATTTCTCTTTCTTGTCTCTCTCTTAATCCACTCTCTCTCTTTATTCCTCTTTCCGTCTCTAATTCGACTGTTTCCTTCTCTGTCGTTCCCTCTGCTTCTGTTATCTCTAGCGGTTTTTTTCTTGGTCAAGGAGATAGGCCATTGGGCACGGCGTTCACGAGGCCCCAGAGGCGACATTGGCATCGCTGCAGCGTTATGGTATCGGCGTTCCAGCGATATGCGGCGCAAATACAACGGTGGGTCCAATTAACGTCGTTCGTCTTTAGATCTACCATTGCAGCAAGTCCGGGCCCATTGTGTCATCTACTGATGAGAACTGGTGAAAGATTAGAGTGCTGATCCAAATCATGGTCCTTCTGATGCTTAACTTTAAGTAGAACTGGGAGGTTATACCTATCAGGAAAGATTGAACAGGCTGGGGCTCTTTTCTCTAGAAAAGAGAAGGCCGAGGGGTGACCTGATAGAGGTCTTTAAGATCATGAAAGGGTTTGATTGGGTAAATGTGGAGAAGATGTTTCCACTTGTGGGGGAGACCAGAACTAGGGGCCATCAATATAAGATAGTCACTAATAAATCCAATAGGGAATTCAGGAGCAATGTCTTTACCCAGAGAGTGGTGAGAATGTGGAACTCGCTACCACAAGGAATAGTTGAGGCGACTAGCGTTGATGCATTAATGGGGAAGCTAGATAAACACATGAGGGAGAAACGGATAGAAGATTATGCTGATAGGGTTAGATGAAGAGGGGTGGGAGGAGGCTCGTGTGGAGCATAAACACCGGTATAGACTAGTTGGGCCGAATGGCCTGTTTCTGTGCTATACATTCTATGTAAATTTGGTGATTTGAAAATGGTCATACAAGGTCTATATCCACCCTTTTGTTTCCACTTTCCCATTTACCTGTTTCCACATTAAATAACCGTGTTCTGACGCAATTTTATCCCCAAGACTGGTTGGTTTTGGGTCGGGTGAGAAGTTAAAATTTGAAACATTTCAAACCCGCCCACCTCCGGTGTTAACAGAGGCAGTACGGGTAGCGGGCGACCAATCCACTCTCGGGAGCGGGATCGGTCGGTAAAAGCTTTCAAGGATGCTGTGTTCCTCCACTTTTACATGCTATTTTTTTTTTAACCCAGTTCAACCAGGTTTCCCAGGCCTCGGGAAACCCGGCAGGTAAAAGGAAGCGAGTCGGGCCAGATCCATAAGGTAAGTGTCTTTACAGCATTGCTTGTGGGCCAGAAGAAGCAGGAGTGTTTCCTCCCAGCTCAACGAGCTTCCAGCTCCACGATCGCCAACTCTCCCCCTGATCTGCCCCCACCCCCACCTCCACACACACTCTCCCCCCCACCTCCCCACGATATCTCCCCCGCTCCCCCCCGACCATGATCTCTCGCCCCTGTGATCTCTCCCTCCCTACCTGCACGCTCTCTCCCCTCCCCACTATCTCTCCCACCACCCCCCCCCGACCACGAGCCCTAACCCTCCCCGACCATGATCTCTCGCTCTCGTGATCATCCCTTCCCTACCTGTTCTCTGCTCCTTAGTTGCGGCCTTGTGCCTCAGGCTTTCCCGCCCGCCAATCAGGCTGGCTGCCGGGCGGGAAACCTGGTGAAAAAATTTGAAATACGTCCTGCAGTTAATTTCTGCAGGCCGTCCGGGAAACCTTTACTAGTCCGGAACTCCACCCCTCTGCTCCCTCCCCGTCTCCCCGTAAACATCGGGGCCAATGCATGTTGTCAACACCACATTCTCCTCATTGTACAGTGCTTCAGATAATTCATACTTCAAAGATTGGCTTGCGTTTTTCTGCAGATACATAAGGATCGTCCTTCAATACCATTTATGTGCAGTTAGTGGAAATATACTCTAAAATTAAATGATTGAGGCATTAATTGCAGGATGTAGCATCATCGATAAACTCTCCATGTAATATTTCCCTCTGCTGCTTTAATATGGTTGATTTATCATTTGGTAGACTGAGCCTACACTATAATTATATCGTTCTTTACAACTAAAATTAATGCATATCTTTTTGCTAATGCGCCTCAGCTAGCCAACACTTCAAAACAGAATTTATGGATCATAATTTAAATGATAAACATTTAGAGAAGTATGGGACGTGTGTTGAAACCTTATCCTTCAGCATTTAGCAGGGCAAAGCCCTGCTGAAAGGTTGTTACCAGGGAAATGTTGAGCCGAGGCCCCATCTGCCTGTTAAATGTTAAATATCCCACGGAACCAGTTGAAGGTCAGAGAGTTCACGTAATTGTGTTGCAAGAAGGGCTTTGTACGTCCAACGGTGCGCTCTGAGGAACATAAAAACATAAGCAATAGGAGCAGGAGTCGGCCATTCGGCCCCTCGAGCCTGCTCCGCCATTCAATGAGATCATGGCTGATCTGATCTTGGCCTCAACTCCACCTTCCTGCACTATCCCCATAACCCTTGACTCCCCTGTAGCTCAAATATCTGTCAATCTCAGCCTTGAATATACTCCAACAGCTTTATTTGAAATCACAAGCTTTCGGAGCGCTGCTCCTTCGTCAGGTGAAGTGAAGAGATGCATATAGGCACAGCATATATAGTCAGAGAACACTGCCAGATGATTACAGTTAATCTTTCTAACTGTCCTGACCTGTTTGGACACCATCCACACCTTTGATTGCCGTGATTATCTCTCTGCCGAGGTGTGATAAAGGGCAGTTGGAAAGATTAACTGTAATCATCTGGCAGTGTTCTCTGACTATATATGCTGTGCCCATATGCATCTCTTCACTTCACCTGATGAAGGAGCAGCGCTCCGAAAGCTTGTGATTTCAAATAAAGCTGTTGGACTATAACCTGGTGTTGTGCGACTTCTCACATTTGTCCACCCCAGTCCAACACCGGCATCTCCACATCTTGAATATACTCAACGACTGAGCCTCCACAGCCCTTTGGGGTAGAGAATTCCAACGATTCACCACCCTCTGCGTGAAGAAATTTCTCCTCATCTCGGTCCTAAATGGCCGACCCCCTTATTCTGAGACTGTGACCCCTGGTTCTAGACTCCCCAGCCAGGGGAAAACATCCTCTTTGCATCTACCCTGTCAAGCCCTGTAAGAATTTTATATGTTTCAATGAGATTGTGTGGGGAGGCGAATGAAGATTGAAGTAAGAGTCTGGGGTGGGTGGGATGGGATGAAATTGGACCTGGCCAGGGACACAAGCTAGGCCTCAGCGCATCGGTCACCCGTTTCACGCCACGCCCCAGATTCAGTTCCATTCACTTCAATACAACTGAATAGCGGGCGTGTAGTATAATGGCCACTGACATGAATCTTGTCATTCATGTATGAAGTAATACTGGGCAGCCTGCTGGTGGCGCTGTCCAGGGGGAGTATAAATACTCGGGTATGGGCCCAGCTTACTTAGGACATTCCTCAACAGGAACTAGTGAAGGACACAACTAGATCTCCATGTTGAAAAACAGTTGACTAAAGCTTTGTTTAACTATTAGACCAAGTGTCTAGTAGTTTTCTTACCTCAGCCACCAAAAGCAATAACGCCTCATTTACGACTCCCTTCCATGTCCAATTTCACCCCCCTGGGGCTCTATGTGGGCTCAGTAGTTTATACAGAAGTATTCAATAATACTGATTGAATGTCAGCTGTGGCTCAGTGGGTAGCACAATCGCCTCGGAGTCAGAAGGTTGTGGGTTCCACATCCAACTCCAGAGACTTGAGCACAAAACCACTCGGCTGACACTCCCCGTGCAATGCTGAGGGAGTGCTGCACTGTCGGAGGTGCCGTCTTTCGGATGAGACGTTAAACCGAGACGTTAAACTCAGGTGGACGTAAAAGATCCCATGGCGTGATTTCAAAGAAGAGCAGGGGAGTTCTCCCCAGTGTCCTGGGCCAATATTTATCCCTCAATCCACATCACGAAAAAACAGATTATCTGGTCATTATCACATTGCTGTTTATGGGAGCTTGCTGTGCGCAAATTGGCTGCTGCGTTTCCCACATGACAACAGTGACTGCACTTGAAAAAGTACTTCATTGGCTGTAAAGCGCTTTGGGATGTCCAGTGGTTGTGAAAGGCGCTATAGAAATGCAAGTCTTTATTTTTATGGAGCAATGGCTTACTAGGTAAAGACTCCAATTGGTGTTGGTCTGTGTATGCACCCTCACATGGTGGGAAGGCTTGTGTGTTCCTAAAGGCCCTGAGCGCTATGCTGGCAGAAGTATAACTCCCAGTAGGGCCACAGGTTGAAAGGTCGGAGCCAGACCAAAGGCAGTCCACAGGTCCTAGTGGTAGGAGGTTGCGAGTCACGGTAACAATCTAGTCACGTAGAATTGCCTCTCAGTACGGAAACAGCCCAGGGACAAGGCGGGTCTATTACAGGCTTGCAATGTCATCAACTGTAGAGGATCACAGAATCACAGAATCCCCACAATGCAGATAGAGGCCATTTCGGCCCATCGAGCCTGCACCGACACATATCCCACCCTATCCCCGTAACCCCACGTATTTAATCCCCCAGCACTAAGGGTCAATTTATCATAGCCAAATCAACCTAACCCGCACATCTTTGGACTGTGGGAGAAAACCGGAGCACCCGGAGGAAACCCACGCAGACACGGGGAGAATGTGCAAACTCCACACAGACAGTCACCCGAGGCCGGATTCGAACCCGGGTCCCTGGCGCTGTGAGGCAACAGTGCTAACCACTATGCCACCGTGCTGCCCTCAAGGATCATGATCTACTGGTGGTAAGGCATGATGGTACTGCGATCGGAGTCAAATGTCTTGCTCCAGACAGACAACAGTGGAAGAAATGGGTTGTCCATGTGTCACCAGGGTCAGGGGCCTCGAGCTAACTAACTAACAATCAAGCTAACTAGCCAATTCATTCTACAGAAGAGAAAGTCCCCGGTCTGCGTTGGAGTTCATTCATCTTGGCTGGGATGGCAATAAGGCCGCAACAGTTGGCCTCAGAACCCCTGGATTGGGGAAGCGGGAGGAACTATCAGCCAGTGTTCCCCTCCTGAGGGTGATCCAATGGATTGCCAATGGTTCCTGTTGGAAAGTGTGTGTCTGTGCGTTGAGCTCGGGTAGGGATGCAATTAGACTCAGTTGTGATGCCCTCTGTGTTTGAATAGCCACTGACACTCACTGTCGAGGCTCATCCAGGCAGAATGGCCACTTGGTCACGGTGCTGCTGCCCTTGGGAAAGTGAAAATAAATAGATTGCCATTCGGCCCCACTGGTCTATGCCGGTGTTGATGCTCCACACGAGCCTCCTCCCACCCCTTCTTCATCTCACCCGATCCCTAACATTCTCATCCGAAAGACGGCACCTCCGACAGTGCAGCACGCCCTCAGTACTGCACTGGGAGTCTCAGCCGAGATTTTGTGCTCAAGTCTCTGGAGTGGGACTTGAACCCACAACCTTCTGACGCAGAGGCGAGAGTGCTACCCACTGAGCCAAAGGCTGACAAATAGAAGTAATAGATTTAGAACTCTCCAATCAGAGTCAGTGGGCTGGATTTTGTCAATGGGGACGTGATGGAGGCGGGACTCCCACTTTTTGGGTTGTAGTCCCGCTCCATCGACTTGTGGCCAACCCACTGTACTTTCCCTTGATTGACCTTGTTAAGCCCGCCCAGCGGGCTTAGCAGGCCAATCAAGGGTCCCTTGGATACAGGTGACGTCAGCCATTGAAATTTCATCTGTCAAGAGCTTTTGACAGATGAAATTTCAGCATTTGACAGCTCTGTGAAGCTGTCAAACACTGACAATATGATTTCTAACGTGAGTCCCTGTACTTAGACTCAGTTAGAAATCAATCCAGCACAGAAAGCAGAGGCTGCAGCTTTTGACAGCTCAGCGGCAATTCTGCTTTCTGTGCCGGTGAGATTTCTGACTCCCGAGACCTGAAGGGCTGACACCTGCAGGAGGAAGTTGAGGTAAGTAAAACTTTTTTCCACACTTTACACTTACCTTACACACTTACCTCTGCACACATGCACCCATCACTCACCTGCCCACCGGACATATCGATCCCCTCCAACCCCTGCAGACCCACGGTCCGCCTCACTAAATCGGCGTGGTTTGGAGCCGTCGGGAAGCCCACACTTCAGGGCTAAAAATAAGGATTAGGCAATAAACTGCCTGTTAACTTCCTGTTAACAGGCAGTTTATTGGCACTAATTCCCTTCCCGCCTCAGGGAGGCGGGTCCCAGCACAGGTCGGGTACCCGCCTCCAGCGAAACTGGCATGGAGGCGGGTTGGGGGCGGGATGGGTTCGGGACCCCCGAATCTGCTATTTTCACACCCCACATGCCTCCAAACCCGCCTCCACGGGCCGGTGAAAATTCTGCCCAGTGTTTTACATTTTCCTGCTTCTATCTGGTTTTGATCTTCCCTAATGATAACCCTTGGGAACTCTGCTCCTTTACATCTTAACCGTGGATGTGCGAGCTTAGATTAGAGCCCTTCTGCTGATATGGTACTGATTTAATTTTTTTACCATAGGGACACGTTGTCTATTTGATCACTTGACGCTCGCTGTGCTGCATTCACTGCAGAAAGGGGGCAGCAGACAGAATACGTCACAGAGACTCCCTCTGATCCTGTTCAGTCAGGCCAGGCTGACAGCACTAATCCCCAGTGTAAACCAGGTCCGATCAGCGGGTACATGAGAACATAAGACGTAGGAGCAGGAGTTGGTCATTTGGCCCCTCGAGCCTGCTCCGCCATTCAATAAGATCATGGCTGATCTGATCTTGGCCTCAACTCCACTTCCCTGCCTGCTCCCCATAACCCTTGACCCCCTTACCTTTCAAAAATCTGTCTATCTCCACCTTAAATATATTCAATGACCCAGCCTCCACAGCTCTCTGGGGAAGAGAATTCCAAAGATTCACGACCCTCTGAGAGAAAAAATTCCTCCTCATTTCCGATTTAAAAGGTAGCCCCCTTATTCTGAAATTATGCCCCCTAGTTCTAGATTTCCCCGCGAGGGGAAACATCCTCTCTGCATCTACCCTGTCAAGCCCCTTCAGAATCTTATGGGGTAAAAATTCACTTGGTTGCGCCTCCCGTTAGCGCCTTAAGAGGGCGCTAATGGGGCGCAAAGCCGCTAACGCCCGGGCGCAGCGATGTTTGCGCCGCTCGAGAACTTAACTTGAGATTGTGCGGCGGCGCTAAAACTTACCGCTGCGACCACCTGCGCGCGCAGATTGTGACGTCATTCCATGGTGCAACGCCCTTGTGGCGCCCCGTAGCGGAAATTGAGTGGCGCCCCCTGCCTTACCGCCTGGCGCTTCCAACGACCAGAAGACTGGAACGCTATCAATCGCTGTGGGGCTGGGGGGGGCGCTATTTAAAGGGGGCCTCTTCCTGTCTTTTATTGTTGGTGGCATTTTTGAACTACGCATTCTGAGAGAGAGAGGGAGAGACTTCTGGAGAGATTCAACGTTGTGTGAAGGAGTTTTGGGTACTGAGCAGCACTTTGCAGGTTCATTTTGATTTGCCATTCCTTGTATCGATTTAGCAGAGACTGTGGGAGCTGCACTCTGAGCTCTTTGCCTGGTACTTTCCATTGTTCTTTCCAGCACATTTGATGTGCAAGTCTCTCCAGGCCGAGATTCAAGGCAGCAATGAACAGGATGTGGATGGAAAGCAAGATTAACCATCCCCTTTAAGAACTGGCCCGTGCCATTGCGTGTGTGTTCCATTGCTGACTGACATTACATGAGCTTCGCCAGCGCTCCGAGTTAGCGCCTCACTGCTCGGCCTTTGCGCCTTAAGAGAGGTGTGCAGCGCCTGTTTTAGCGCTCCACTCACCTCCCGGGGCGGTAAAAGTGAAGTTTCCTGTCAGTGCCGATAATTAGCGCCAGGCGCTAATATTTGCGTCCGGACGATATTTGCGCCCCAAATGGGGCGCGACCTAATTTCTACCCCTCTATGTTTCAATAAGATCCCCTCTCATTCTTCTAAACTCCAATGAGTATAGGCCCAACCTGCTCAACCTTTCTTCGTAAGACAACCCCTTCATCTCCAGAATCAACCTCGTGAACCTTCTCTGAACTGGCTCCAATGCAAGTATATCTTTCCTTAAATAAGGAGACCAAAACTGTACGCAGTACTCCAGGTGCGGTCTCACCAACACCCTGTACAGTTGTAACAGGACTTCCCTACTTTTATACTCCATCCCCTTTGCAATAAAGGCCAACATTCAATTTGCCTTCCTAATTACTTGCTGTACTTGCATGCTAACTTTTTGTGATTCATATACAAGGACCCCCAGATCCCTCTGTACCTCAGCATTTTGTAATCTCTCCCCATTTAAATAATAATTTGCTTTTTTATTTTTCCTACCAAAGTGGATAACCTCGCATTTTCCCACATTAAACTCCATCTCCCAGATTTTTGCCCACTCACTTAGCCTATCTATATCTCTTTGGAGATTCTTTGCGTCCTCCACACAATTTGCTCTCCCTAGTAAAGAGAGCAAGGATGAGATGATGCAGCTTCGCTCCGCTGTAGGACCCGGCACGAGCCTTGTTAAACCCACAGTGCGGTCAACTCCACGTTAATGTACACCCGATACGTGCTTACAACTCCCATACACCAAAAGGTATCGGCCCGGATTTTCCGGGGCCTGTGAGATTGACGTACAGCATCGTAAGTGCCGCGCAAGTCCCGGGTTTCCACAAGTGATGTACACGCACGAAAACTCAGAACTCGCGATCTGTAAGGTTTCTGCTTGACACATCGTACACATCCAAAGGAAATGGGCATTCCCTGGCGGAGAGTCAGGCTATTTGTCCAATTGCTGCCCAGCGAATACCCACCAAACCCTTACACCTGGTAAAAGCAGGCGTAAGGCCTTCTTTTTACCAGCATAAGGGTTAAAATAAATGTTAAAATACATTTTTTTTAAATCATTTAAACATTCCCTTACATTTAAGATTATTTTAGGTTATTTTTGTCCCATTTAAAAATGTTTAAAGTCATTTTTCAAAAACTTAAATTTTTATTTTAAATGTTTAATTCAATGGTTTTTTAATTAAGTTTGAACCTGTGATGATTCATTTTTATTTTGAGGTTGTGAAATTGTATTTTCTATGTGATTTCTATTCTGCTTATGGGGGATTCCGTACGTAAATGGAATCCCTACAAGCGTAATGGGGATACCCCCTTTGTGATTGGTTGGGCCGGCCCACGTGATCCCAGGGAGGCTTGCGAACCGCATGTGCCCCTGGGATACGTGGGCCTTTGCACAGGCGTTTAAAAAAATTGTTTATGGGATGTGGGCAGTCGCTGGCAAGGCCGGCATTTATTGCCCATCCCTAATCGCCCCTTGAGAAGGTGGTGGTGAGCCGCCTTCTTGAACTGCTGCAGTCCGTGTGGTGAAGGTACTCCCACAGTGCTGTTAGGGAGGGAGTTCCAGGATTTTGACCCAGCGAATGAAGGAACGGATGATATACTTCCAAGTCAGGATGGTGTGTGACTTGGAGGGGAACTTGGAGGTGATGGCGTTCCCATGCACCTGCTGCCCTTGTCCTTCTAGGTGGAAGAGGTCGCGGGTTTGGGAGGTGCTGCCGAAGAAGCCTTGGCGAGTTGCTGCAGTGCATCTTGTAGATGGTACACACTGCAGCCACGGTGCGCCAGTGGTGGAGGGAGTGAATTTTTAAGGTGGTGGATGGGGTGTGTGCGCCTGCAGGCCCAGGACCGCAAGAGTCCTGAAAGTCTGGAGCAATCGGGTAGGTGCGGTGTTTTCTTGCGGTTCAGAGGCGTTTGCCCACGGCAAGCCTCCGACTGCAATTTCCACCCCAATCTATTCACGGCGTTTTTCTGGACTTTCAAACTGACGAAAGCGTTACGCGCGTAAACAAAAAATAACGTGCATTTATATAGCGCCTTTAACGTAGCCAAGTGTCCCAGGGTGCTTTGCAGGAGCGTTAACAAATAAAATTTGACCTCAAGCCGCCTATAGGTATTAAGACAGGTGACCAAAAGCTTGGTCAAAGAGGTACTTTTTATGGGCGTCTTAAAGGAGAAGAGAGGGGTAGAGGGGCGGAGAGGTTTAGGGAGGGAATTCCAGAGCTTTAGGCCTAGACAGCGGAAGCCACAACCGCCAATGGCAGGGCGAAGGAAATTGGGGATGCACAAGAGGCCAGGATTGGAGGAGCGCACAGATCGCAGAGGGTTGTAGGGCTGGAGGAGGTTACAGAGATAGGGAGGGGGGGGGCGAGGCCAAACGGTCTTCACGCCGATCTTAGGTACAGTCGTGGAGCGGGAGAAGCTCCCAGGAACTTCACCCCGTGGTTTCCAGGAGCAGATTTCTGTATTTTACTCGTTTTCACTTGACTGTGGATAAACGAGGCAAGCGTGCTTCAGGAATAACTGGAGTAAAGATGGAAACTGTCTATTCTGACTGAACTTCAAAATGGACACCAGAGTCTGCTTGTCTTTGGAAAACAGCCAAGACTGATTGATCTGGTAATTAAGCAGAAAATGAACATTGTTTAACAAGCATGCGGCCGAGCTGACGTGTATCAAATCCCTAATTAGTACCAAAAGCTACATACCTTTGCATAGTGTCTTTGATCTTGGATAATGGGCTAGTTTTCTTTGTACAACAGCTAGAATTTTTTCCTGTACTCTTTAGTTCAGCTTCACTTGAGTCTGAATTGACAAAAGGCTTCCATATTTTGAAATATCACCTCGTTCGTGTATATTTTCTCCAAACGTTTTGCAAATTATTGAACAATATTCTCAAGAAGATAGCTTTAACCCCTTGTAGACTGATTCGATCTTGAATCTTTTCTTTGTACTATCAATTTTTGCGGGCTGTTTCTGCTCTTGTGTAATTCTCTTACTTGTAAATAAGCCCAACATCTAGTTTTAGCCTGAAAGGAATAATCTGGCAGTGCGCCTTTGGATTCAGGCAGAAGACCTTCGGGCCATAAACTCCGATCGGGAAGCACAACAATGGTTGCACAGAGGAAAGAAAGAAAGATAAGCTTGCATTTATATAGTACCTCTCATGATATGAGGACGTCTCGAAGCACCTTTGAAGTGCAGTCACTGTTGTAATGTAGGACATGTGGCAGCCAATTTGCGCACAGCAAGCTCCCACAAACAGAAATGTGATAATGACCAGATAATCTGTTTTTAGTAATGTTAGATGAAGGATAAATATTGGCCAGGACACCAGGGAGAACTCCCCTGCTCTTCTTCAAAATAGTGCCGTTGGATCTTCTACATCCACCTGAGAGGGCAGACAGGGCCTCGGTTTAACGTCTCATCCAATAGACCTCTGACAATGCAAAGGGCACCCTCAGTACTGCAATGAGATTTCAGCCTGGATTTCTGTGCTCAAAATTCTGGAGTGGGACTTGAACCCACAACCTGCTGATTCAGAGTCACGGCTGACACAGCAGATGGGGTTGAATTGTTACCTTTTGCCACAGTTCCAGTTCCACTATTGATTTTTTTTCAATTCGTTCATGGGATCTGGGCGTCGCTGGCAAGGCCAGCATTTATTGCCCATCCCTAGTTGCCCTTGAGAAGGTGGTGGTGAGCCGCCTTCTTGAACTGCTGCAGTCCGTGTGGGGAAGGTACTCCCACAGTGCTGTTAGGGAGGGAGGTCCAGGATTTTGACCCAGCGACGATGAAGGATCGGCGATATACTTCCAAGTCAGGATGGTGTGTGACTTGGAGGGGAACTTGGAGGTGGTGGTGTTCCCATGCGCCTGCTGCCCTTGTCCTTCTAAGTGGAGGAGGTTGCGGGTTTGGGAGGTACTGCCGAAGAAGCCTTTGCGAGTTGCTGCAGTGCATCTTGTAGATGGTACACACTGCAGCCACGGTACGCCGGTGGTGGAGGGAGTGAATGTTTAAGGTGGTAGATGGGGTGCCAATCAAGAGGGCTGTTTTGTCCTGGATGGTGTCGAGCTTCTTGAGTGTTGTTGGAGCTGCACTCATCCAGGCAAGTGGAGAGTATTCCATCACACTCCTGACTTGTGCCTTGTAGATGATGGAAAGGCTTTGGGGAGTCAGGAGATGAGACACTCACCGCAGAATACCCAGCCTCTGTTCTGCTCTTGTTGCCACAGTATTGATGTGGCTGGTCCAGTTAAGTTGATTAAAAAAAACCCCAGTGCTCATTGTCTTCTGTTTCAACTCCCCTCCCTCGGTGGGACAAAAAAATAGGAAAACAAATCAATACACTCACCCTGGGATCCATCAGGAGACAGAAAGCCACAGTGAGGAGGGAGGGTCGGTGGTGTTCGTTAATGGAAACAGTGCTGTACTTTGCCTGTGTAAGGCATGGCCGCACAAGTCAAAAGCAGCTCGTCAAAGGGCTTGTGCTTGAATCTGAAGCCTTTGCTCGGTCTCGCCGAGCATCAACATCTCCAGCTCAATTGTGCTGTGCTCCTTGCTCCCTCCAGTGCTGCCTCACAAATCCTAGCACACAGCTCCCTCTGATGGCCCAGGCAGGGCTAACTAACGCTGACGCCCATCCCCACTGAACAACACGGCATTTTCTTTTGGCCTTTTGCTGAAAGAACAAGAGGGGTTTTGGTTTTTATTCAGAAATACCGCGAGACCGGCTTTAAATACATTTCCGAGTGCATTTCCATTTTCAGCGCTGCTCTCCTCCGTTAAAGAAGGACTGGTGCGGTTTAATGGGCGCTGGGGAGGTCCTCCACCCACAAGCGATTCTGAATGCAACGGACCAATGTGTAGCCACGCAGGTCAAAGGTGCCAAGTTTAAAGGCACTCCTGCCAGGTTATATGGGACCAGCAAGCAACTCCAATTTTTTAAAAAGGGAGTCAAAATGACCCAAGTAATAACAGACCAGTGAGTTTGAGGTCCATTGTGAAAGAAAGACTTGCATTTCTATAGCGCCTTTCACGACCACCGGACGTCTCAAAGCGCTTTACAGCCAATGAAATACTTTTTGAAGTGTAGTCACTGTTGTAATGTGGGAAACGTGGCAGCCAATTTGCGCACAGCAAGCTCCCACAAACAGCAATGTGATAATGACCAGATAATCTGTTTTTAGTTATGTTGATTGAGGGATAAATATTGGCCCCAGGACACCAGGGATAACTCCCCTGCTCTTCTTCGAAATAGTGCCGTGGAATCTTTTACGTCCACCTGAGAGCGCAGACGGGGCCTCGGTTTAACGTCTCATCTGAAAGACGGCGCCTCCGACAGTGCAGCACTCCCTCAGCACTGGCACTGGAGTATCAGCCTAGATTTTTGTGCTCAAGTCCCTGGAGTGGGATTTGAACCCGCAACCTTCTGACTCAGAGGCGAGGGTGCTGCCCACTGAGCCACGGCTGACATAAAGCACCTGTCACGACCTCAGGACATCCCAAAGTGCTTTACGGCCAACAAAGTACTTTTGAAGTGCAGTCAGTAGGAAACACGGCAGCAAATTCGCGCACAGCAAGCTCCCAGAAACAGCAATGTGTTAATGACCGGATAATCTGTTATTTGGTGATGTTGATTGTGGGTACAATTATGGAAACCCTTATTAAAGATAAGATCATGGAGCATCTGGACAAAAATGAAAAATCATAAAGGAATGCCAATATGGGTTCATGAAGGGGAGGTTCTGCCCATCTAACTTAGTGGTATTCATTAAGGGTATGACAGAGGAGCCTGATCGGGGTAAGGCAGTGGATGTGGTGTACTTGGATGTCAGTAAGGCCTTTGAAACTTCCTCTCCTGGCCTGACAAAAATGTTTTTCAAAAATCAAAAAATATTTGGGGGAGGCCTCCAGCGGTCCCTTTGCTTGTTTTCAAATCCCTCCATGGCCTCGCCCCCTCCGTATCTCTGTCATCTCCTCCAGCCCCACAACCCACCGAGATCTCTGCGCTCCTCCAATTCTGGCCTCTTGCGCATCCCCGATTTTCATCGCTCCACCATTGGCGGCCGTGCCTTCAGCTGCCTGGGCCCTAAGCTCTGGAATTCCCTCCAAAGACCTCTCTCTCCTTTAAGACGCTCCTTAAAACTTACCTCTTTGACCAAGCTTTTGGTCCCCGCTCCTCATATCTCATCATGTGGCTCGGATAACGCTGCTGTGAAGTGCCTTGCTACATTAAAGGCGCTATATAAATGCAAGTTTTTGTTGTTTGCCCACAGCCGCACCCAAAACCTAATGAAACCATCTCACTACTAACGCTAACCTTGGAATCATTCTGATCAAATACTGCCCTGTTCAAAAGAACTGGTTCGAATCACACGTCCGCTGGTTTAATTACTCAGGCACCATTAATAAATTGGTAAATGGAATCAGATACCATTGACAACTTCCTGAACACAAGACTACAATTTCATTTTTTCTTTCTAACACCGCACTTTATTTTTCATGCTGGGTGGTTGTATAACTGTTGTATCAATGTTCTGTGCCATTAGTCAAACTGATCTAGATAAGACTTGAGCACATAAATCTAGGCTGAGGGAGCGCTGCAGTGTCGGAGGTGCCGTCTTTCGGATGAGACGTTAAACCGAGGCCCCCGTCTGCTCTCTCAGGTGGACGTAAAAGATCCCATTGGCCACTATTTCGAAGAAGAGCAGGGGGAGTTCTCCCCGGTGTCCTGGGCCAATATTTATCCCTCAATCGACATCACTAAAAAACAGATGATCTGGTCATTATCCCATTGTGGTTTGTGGGAGCTTGCTGTGCGCAAATTTACTGCCGTGTTTCCCACATTACAACAGTGACTGCCTGTCGAAAAGTGCTTCATTGGCTGCAAAGCGCTTTGGGACGTCCTGAGGTCGTGAAAGGCGCTATAGAAATGCAAGTCTTTCTTTTTGCATGAGGGAGAAAGGAATAGTAGGATATGCTGATAGGGTGGGAGGAGGCTCATGTGGAGCATAAACACCGGCTTGGGCCAGTCGGCCAGAGTGGCTGGTTTCTGTGCTGTAAATTCGATGCAATTCTATGATCTGGAATCTAAACGCTCCGAACATCCCAACTAGGGTTGCCAACCCTCCAGGAGTGCCCTGGAGTCTCCAGGAATTAGAGATTAATCTCTAGGACACAGCTGTGGGCAACACCCGGGAGAAAGAGCATAGGGGCGTTAAAAAAAGTTGTGTTTTATTTTTAAATTTTCCTTGAACACTTGTTTATTAGTTATAAAACGATCAGGCATGGGGGAGAAAAGGCAGTTTGACCGACAGTCAAGAATCAGCCAATCGGCTAATGAAGAGTCCAGTCGCTTTCCGATTGGTCCATCCTCACAGGACTTGCATTCCTGTGAGGATGGACATGTGGAGTGACCAATGGCAGGAGTGTGGGGGCGGGGCAGTGGGAGGTAGGCGGTCATGTGATGGCACCTCCAGGAACATCTCCAACCAGAGTTGACAACACGATTGCCGGTTGCCCCAGTGCAACCTGACGGCTGGGGTGGCCAGACACTGAACCTCATGCAGCGAGAACCCCGACTAGGGAAAAAAATGGTCCACTGGTGTACAGTGATTCAGTCGGCATCAGACTCGAGCTGTGGAGAAGCACAATCACATTCCAGTGGAGTCCACGAGATGAAGGAAAGTCTTCAACTTGAGTATCTTCATTCCTTCCCCTCTCGCATCCCCTGAAAGATATGTGTGTTCATTTGGCTTAGATGGCAGCACCCTCACCTCTGACTCAGAAGGTTTAACTTCTATGCCAGATGCTTGAGCTAACAGTCCAAGGTTTGTTCCAATAAAATCTGAGGAGATATATTGGCCTTGGAGGGGGTGCAGCGCAGATCCACCAGAATGATACCTGGAGCTAAAAGTGTTAAATTATAAGGACAGGCTGCATAGACTAGGCTTGTATTCCCTTGAGTTTAGAAGATTAAGGGTGATCTAATCGAGGTGTTTAAGATGAATAAAGGAGTTGTTTGGATAGATTAGGAAGATGGTTGTGGTGGTTGGAGGTCAATCATCACAGCCCCAGGACATCGCTGCAGGAGTTCCTCAGGGCAGTGTCCTAGGCCCAACCATCTTCAGCTGCTTCGTCAATGACCTTCCCTCCATCATAAGGTCAGAAGTGGGGATGTTCACTGATGACTGCACAGTGTTCAGTGCCGTTCGCAACTCCCCAGATAATGAAGCAGTCCATGCCCGCATGCAGCAAGACCTGGACAACATTCAGGCTTGGGCTGATAAGTGGCAAGTAAATTTTGCTCCACACAAGTGCCAGGCAATGACTATCTCCAACAAGAGAAAATCTAACCACTGCCCCTTGACATTCAACGGCATTACCATCGCCGAATCCCCACCATCAACATCCTGGGGGTCACCATTGACCAGAAACTTAACTGGACCAGCCACATCAATACTGTGGCAACAAGAGCAGGTCAGAGACTGGGTATTCTGCGGCGAGTGTCTTACCTCCTGACTCCCCAAAGCCTTTCCATCATGTACAAGGCACAAGTCAGGAGTGTGATGGAATACTCTCCACTTGCCTGGATGAGTGCAGCTCCAACAACACTCAAGAAGCTCGACACCATCCAGGACAAAGCAGCCCGCTTGATTGGCACCCCATCCATCACCTTAAATATTCACTCCCTCCACCTCTGGCGTACCGTGGCTGCAGATGCACTGCAGCAACTCGCCAAGGCTTCTTCAGCAGCACCTCCCAAACCCGTGACCTCTACCAACTAGAAGGACAAGGGCAGCAGGCGCATGGGAACACCGCCACCTGCAAGTTTCCCTCCAAGTTACACATCATCCTGACTTGGAAATATATCACCATTCCTTGATCGTTGCTGGGTCAAAATCCTGGAACTCCCTACCTAATAGCACTGTGGGAGTCCCTTCGCCACAAGGACTGCAGCAGTTCAAGATGGCAGCTCACCACCACCTTCTCAAGGGCAATTGGGGATGAGCAATAAATGCTGGCCTTGCATTTATCCTCCATTCATTTCAGTGGAGATTACTTGATTGCATAACTTGCTTAATGGCCCAGAACACTCTGCTCCATCACTGTGCAATTACATCCATGTCAGCAGTTCTTAACAGAGCAGAAAACACGTTAACTCGTGACACAAGATAGGTTCAAGTGAAGAGGACGCCATGTCCCATTGGGTCTCACCTTCCCTGAATACAAACACTGTCTTCCCATTGCAGCTTAACAGGACAAAAGCCAGATATTTCTGGGTCCTGCTCCAATTCAGATCTGTTTCTTGTATTATTATTAATTTATTAGGTAGAGTAAATAAGGAGAAACTGTTTCCAGTGGCATGAAGGTCAGTAACCAGACGACGCAGATTTAAGATAATTGGTAAAAGAACCTGAGGCGGCATGAGGAAAACATTTTTTTACGCAGCGAGTTGTTGTGATCTGGAATGCGCTGCCTGAAAGGGCGGTGGAAGCAGATTCAATAGTAACTTTCGAAAGGAAATTGGATAAATACTCAAAGGGGAAAAATTATCAAGGCTATGGGGAAAGAGCGGGGGAGTGGGACTAATTGGATAGCTCTTCTTCTTAGGCAGTCCTTCGGAACCGAGGATGACTTGCTTCCACATTAAAAATGAGTTCTCAGGTGACTGATGAGTCCAATGCGGGGCCTACAGTCTCTGTCACAGGTGGGGCAGATGGTGGTTGAAGGGGCGGGTGGGTGGGGTGCTTGGGTTGACGTGCGCTCCTTGCGCTGCCTGCGCTTGGCTTCCGCTTGCTCCCGGCGAAGAAATTCGAGGTGTTCGGCGCCTTCCTGGATGCTTCTCCTCCACTTTGTACGGCCTTGGGCCAGGGATTCCCAGGTGTGGGTGGGGATGTTACACTTTTTCAATGAGGCTTTGAGGGTGTCCTTGAAGCGTTTCCTCTGCCCACTTGGGGCTCTCTTGCCGTGTCGGAGCTCCGAGTAGAGCACTTGTTTTGGGAGTCTCGTATCGGGCATGCGGACAATGTGACCCGTCCATCAGAGCTGATCGAGCGTGGTCAAAGCTTCGATGCTGGGGATGTTGGCCTGACGATAACACTGACGTTGGTGCGCCTATCCTGCCAATGGATGTGCAGGATCTTACGAAGGCAGCGTTGGTGGTACCTCTCCAGTGCTTTGAGGTGCCTGCTGTATATGGTCCATGTCTCTGAGGCATACAGCAGGGCGGGTATCACTACTGCTCTGTAGACCATGAGCTTAGTGCCGGGTTTGAGGTCCTGGTCTCAAACACTCTCTTCCTCTTTGGATAGCTCTACCAAAGAGCCGGCACTGGTACGATGGGCCGAATGGCCTCCTTCTGTGCTGTATCGTTCCATGATTCTATGATTATGTACCATCTTGTCCTGTACGCGCTGTGCTGCTGTGTGGCCATGAATGACAAGCACTCAAAAACGATGTTATGGCTGCATGACTGCTTAACATGGGTGAGCAGGTCAAGAGTAAGAGGTTGTGAGAACATATTTTGCAACATGCACGTTTGGAACAGATGCTCGCTACAGGAATCTGCTGGGTAGCATTGCCCTGGAACTTTTCCTCAGATAAGAACATAAGAACATAAGAAATAGGAGCAGGAGTCGGCCATTCGGCCCTATGAGCCTGCCATATTTTTGCACATAACTGTCAGCTTGTCCTCAGCGGGTAGCGCTCTCTGAGTCAGAAGGCTGTGGGTTCAAGTCCCCACTCCAGAGTCTAGACTGCCACGTCAGTGCAGTATTGAGGGGGGGGGGCGCTGCACTGTCAGATGAAACGTTAAACCCCCGTCTGCCCGCTCGGGTGGACGTAAGAGATCCCATGGCACTATTCCGCAGAAGAGCAGGAGGTTGTCCTGGCCAGCACTTGTCCATAGAGGGAGTGCAGCGAAGGTTCACCAGACTGATTCCTGGGATGGCAGGACTGTCGTATGAGGAGAGATTGGGTCGACGAGGCCTGTATTCACTAGAGTTTAGAAGAATGAGAGGGGATCTCATTGAAACGTATAAAATTCTGACAGGGCTAGACAGACTGGATGCAGGGAGGATGTTTCCCCCTGGCTGGGGGGGTCGGTCTAGAACGAGGGGTCACAGTCTCAGGATACGGGGTAGGACATTTAGGACTGAGATGAGGAGAAATTTCTTCACTCAGAGGGTGGTGAACCTGTGGAATTCTCTACCACAGAAGGCTGTGGAGGCCAAGTCACTGAATATATTTAAGAAGGAGATAGATAGATTTCTAGACACAAAAGGAATCAAGGGGTATGGGGAGAGAGCGGGAATATGGTATTGAGATAGAGGATCAGCCATGATCATATTGAATGGCGGAGCAGGCTCGAAGGGCCGAATGGCCTACTCCTGCTCCTATTTTTCTATGTCACAGAATCACCACAGTGCAGATAGAGGCCATTTCGGCCCATCGAGCCATGCACCGACACATATCCCACCCTATCCCCACGTATTTAATCCCCTTAACACTAAGGGTCAATTTTTATCATAGCCAAATCAACCTAACCCGCACATCTTTGGGCTGTGGGAGGAAACCGGAGCACCCGGAGGAAACCCACGCAGACACGGGGAGAATGTGCAAACTCCACACAGACAGTCACCCGAGGCCGGATTCGAACCCTGGTCCCTGGCGCTATGAGACAACAGTGCTAACCACTATGCCACCGTGTTGCCCCTCAACCAACGTCACTGGATTTATCTCACAGCTGTTTGTCGGACCTACAGTACAAGAGTGACTGTGCTTCAAAAGTACTTCACAGGTTGTGAAGCGTATCGGGACGTCCCGAGGTCTTGAAAGGTGAGTTCTTTCTTAACTCATTTCCAGGTCCTTTGGGTGTTTGAGACAGCATTCAGTTTGGTGGCCACTTCCTGTCAGACATTCTGCACCGTACTCCTCGGGGGAGCTACTCTAATCATACTCACGTTAGCCAGCAGGACCTGTACTGCTGCATCAGTGCACCTGCCAGTGCCTCTGCTTGAGAAAGAAAGAAAGAACTTGGATTTATACAGGACACGATCTCAGGACATCCCAAAGCGCTTTACAGCCAATCAATTACTTTTGAAGTCTATTCACTGTTGTAATGTAGGAAACCACAATATAGAGAACTCCGTTACCATCTCAGATAGATTCCCAAATCATTTTCACACTCTCAGTTCTGCTCCCCTTCAAAGGGCTGCTGCCGCCCTTTAAATAGCTGCAGTGGCGCTCACACGTTCTGATGACGGGCGAGCAAGCTCTCAGACGCAGCTCCCCAAGTGGGCGGGAGCTCACTCGCGTATCGAATGAACGGCCGAAAGAAAATTCACATGGGAACGGTTGCAGGCAACAAGTAGGGTCTGGATGTTCCACTGTACACTGATCCCACCTCTGAATCGCACCAATCAGAATTTGTACCCTCTAAAGCCGCCTTTAAGTCCCAGGCCATATTTAGTAATATAACAACAGCAACAACTTGCATTTATGTAGCGCTTTTAACGTCGTAAAAACGTCCCAAGGCGCTTCACAGGAGCGTTATCGAACAAAATGTCACACCGAGCCACATAAAGAGATATTAGGGCAGGTGACCAAAAGCTTGGTCAAAGAGGTAGGTTTTAAGCAGCGTCTTCAAGGAGGAGAGAGAAGCAGAGGGGCTTAGATAAAAGATCTGTGTGTTGCGAAGTTGAACGTTCAACTTTTTAAAGTTAGAACTATATTAAAGCCATTCTTTCAGAACATCTAAGAATGTTTCCTAAACTGATAACATAATTGGCAAATTCAGGGTTAGGTTCCTCCTGAGGGTTTGGAAGATGGATTGGAATATAATCTGTCCTTTCAATAAAGTATATATGCCTCATACACCACTTAAAATGCCATTGCAAGGAGTGTGTGAAAGATTAGAATTGTTTTCAAAAGGCATAATTGTTTTTCAAGGGCTTTGTTCCTTCAAACCATCTATACATCTCTCTCTCCTTTCTATCATATTAAGAATATTGAGTTTGTGAACCCATGTTGCCTTCTACTGATCTACTGATGTCGCAAACTCAATATTCAACTGTTTTGTGGATGGTGAATCATTGAACTCCAAATTCATATATAAATCTAATTATTGATTGTCAGAGGCACAGGCTTTCGGATGAGGCATTAGATTGAGGCCCCGTCTATCCGTTCCGGTGGCTCAGGCAGATCAGAAAGGTCCCGAGGTATTATTTGAAGATGTTCCCTCAAACAACACTGATGCATTTTGGGAGGACTGACAAGGCAAGGGAATACACAGTGAATGGTAGGACCCTAGGAAGGACAGACGATCAGAGGGACCTTGGTGTGCATGTACATAGATCCCTGATGGCAGCAGGACAGGTAGATAAGGTGGTTCAAAAGGCATATGGGATACTTGCCTTCATTAGCCGAGGTATAGAATATAAGAGCAGGGAGGTTATGATGGAGCTGTACAAAACGCTAGTTAGGCCACAGCTGGAATACTGTGTGCAGTTCTGGTCGCCACACTATAGGAAGGATGTGATTGCATTGGAGAGGGTGCAGAGGAGATTCACCAGGATGTTACCTGGGCTGGAGCGCTTCAGCTATGAAGAGAGACTGGACAGGCTGGGGTTGTTTTCCTTAGAGCAGAGAAGGCTGAGGGGGGACCTGATTGAGGTGTACAAAATTATGAGGGGCATAAATAGGGTAGATAGAAAGGAACTTTTCCCCTTAGTAGAGGGGTCAATAACCAGGGGGCATAGTTTCAAGGTAAGGGGCAGGAGGTTTAGAGGGGATTTGAGGAAAAACTTTTTCACCCAGAGTGTGGTTGGAATCTGGAACTCACTGCCTGAAAGGGTGGTAGAGGCAGGAACCCTCACAACATTCAAGAAGCATTTAGATGAGCACTTGAAACGCCATAGCATACAAGGCTACGGACCAAGTGCTGGAAAATGGGATTAGAATCGACAGGGCTTGATAGCCGGCGCGGACACGATGGGCCGAAGGGCCTCTTTCTGTGCTGTATAACTCTATGACTTTGACTCTATCTATGACCACCAAAAAGAGATCAACTGGTCATCCATCTCATTTACTGTTTGTGGGATCTTACTGTGCACAATTCAGATGCCACGTTTGCCCACATGATAACAATAGCTACATTTATGAACTAACTTATTTGGTTGTGAAGCACTTTGGCATACCCTGAGATCTTGTCTAAAAAATATGACCAGACTTCCCTTCCTCTCCCTAACTTGCTCATTTTCAGCCTGGATCCCCTCGTGCTTGACCCTTCACCTTAACGAGCAATTTATTTGGATCAATTTACAACTACAACAACAACTTGTATTTATAGAGCGCCTTTAAAGTAGTAAAACGTCCCAAGGCGCTTCACAGGAGTATTAAAAGAGAAAATTTTTTGCACCGAGCCACATAAGGAGAAATTAGGGCAGGTGACCAAAAGCTTGGTCAAAGAGGTAGGCTTTAAGAGCGTCTTAAAGGAGGAAAGAGAGGTAGCGAGGCGGACAGGTTTAGGCAGGGAATTCCAGAGCTTAGAGCCTAGGCAACAGAAGGCACGGCCACCAAAGATTGAGCGATTATAATCAGGGATGCTCAAGAGGGCAGAATTAGAGGAGTGCAGATATCTCGGGGGGGTTGTGGGGCTGAGGAGATTACAGAGATAAGGAGGGGCGAGGCCATGGAGGGATTTGAAAACAAGGATGAGAATTTTGAAATCGAGGCGCTGCTTAACCGGGAGCCAATGTAGGTCAGCGAGCACAACAACTTGTATTTATATAGCGCCTTTAACGTAGTAAAACGTCCCAAGGCGCTTCACAGGAGTATTAAAAGAGAAAATTTTTTGGGCGAACGGGACTTGGTGCGGGTTAGGACACGGGCAGCCGAGTTTTGGATGACCTCAAGTTTAATCGTTGCATCCACTTAATCTTAGAAACTTCAAAGAGGTCACCTTAGGTCACTTTTGGGAAGGAAGCAAGGCAACCTCCTGAGCCCTTTCCTCATAAATCAGCTTCATTGTTACCTTAAATAAATACAGAAAAAGCTGGAAACACTCAGCAGGTTAGGCAGCATCTGTGGAGAGAGAAATAGAGTTAACGTTTCAGGTCGATGACCTTTCGTCAGAACTGGAAAAAGTTAGAGATGTAACAGGCTTTAAGCAAGGGACGGTCTGTGATAGGGTGGCAAGCAGGATGCTGGGTGAGAAAAATAGATGTACTCTCCATTCCCCAACAGTTGTCTACATCATGGAAATGTACATAAAGGATTCACTCCCTAACAAGAGGCAGGAATAATAACTAAAAGTAACATGTCCTGCTCACTTGAGAAGAGTGAAGCATTCCTCAGAGGAGACCGCTGCCTTCTGAACCTGCATTAGGTGGGTGAAGGACACGGTTAAAGTGACCTATCAGTATTGGCAATTACTCCCAGCCTTTTCTTTAACCCAATTGCAGTCAGCTGTAATCTTGTCTTTCAGCCCAGTCAGGAAGCAATATCTCTTATATAAGAGGACCAACTCTCCACAGGGTTGAAGTCATTTCCACTTTACTTAGCTGAACGGTTTGTAAAGAGTTTAGAAATTTATTTCCTGCCCGGTTAAGTTTTTCCCCACCAGATGTTTGCTCGGGCCTCAGGAGAGCAAACATCTGGCGTAGCGCACGCCTTCGTGAAAATACTCATCAAATACAGTCCTTTATTTCTCCAGTTCTGTCCACTGCCATCAGACCTCCTGCCTGTTGATTTAAAGCCTCTTTTCCCAGGGCAGTGGCCGTCTCAATGAAGCTGTATATTCGGAGAAATAACCTTTTAGTTTACAGGGAAAAGATGTCACGGTTTGACAGCAAGTGCTGCCATTTAGCTGACTCTTCTCCTGATAAGTTGTTCCTGGCAGTATAAGGATCGAAATTGGAATAGTGGACAGAGGAAATTCATGTGAATGTGCTAACCCAGTTTTAATTCATGTCAGTTTCTTTTTAAAAATATTTTTATAAATGAGTTAATTACATTAGAAAAATGCTTTTGGAACCAGTAGCAACTGCGTTGAATTGTTTTCTCACAAGATATGAGATAATGACCAGATAATCTGTTTTTGTTATGTTGATTAAGGGATAAATATTGGCCAGGACACCGGGGAGAACTCCCCTGCTCTTCTTCGAAATAGTGCCATGGGATCTTTTGCATCCACCTGAGAGAGCAGGCGGGGCCTTGGTTTAACGTCTCATCCGAAAGACGGCACTTCTGACAGTGCGGCGCTCCCTCAGCACTGCACTGGGAGTGTCAGTCTCGGTGCCAAATGTTGTCTGATAACGCTCCTGATAACACCTTGAGACGTTTGTTAAAAGCGCTATATAAATGCAAGTTGTTGTCGTTGTGCGGATATTTATGACGATTTTGCTATTGATAACTTATGCCAACATTTCCTGATTAGCATATTAGTTGAAACTGGCTAACGCATGCGGAAATCAATGTAAACAATGGGGGCCTGAGGAAAGTGCGAAACTCATGCCATGTTCATTCTTTATCCCTCAACTAACGCCAAACCAACTGAGACGATCATTATCTCATTGCTGTTTGTGCTCAAATTGGCTGCCGGGTTTCCCACATTACAACAGTGACCACACTTCAAAAAGTACTTCATCGGCTGTAAAGCGCTTTGGGTCATGAAAGGCGCTATATAAATGCAAGTGCTTTAAGTCCCTATTTATGTATGAAAATTAACGTTTGAAGACATCACACCTCCACTAGAGCATGTTTAAGAAAATATAATCATTGAAGCTTCTCAATTTTTAATGTAGCTCAAACTGATCCCATAAAACTACATTTAAAGTTACAGAAAATACAGTGAGGAGAAATTTAAAAATCACCTAAAGACCACCAGAAGTATGACTTTGAATCCTGCTGCACTGAAAACGTTAGGCCTAAATTTACAGTCCGCTCAGAATTGGAGTAAATGAAGGAAACTGGCATTCTCCAGTTTTTTGCATTGGGGCGGAGCTATGTTAATGAGCAGCAAACTTGAGCACAAAAATCTAGGCCGACACTCCAGTGCAGTGCTGAGGGAGCGCAGCACTGTCGGAGGTGCCGTCTTTCAGATGAGACGTTAAACCGAGGCCCCAAGTCTGCCCTCTCAGGTGGATGTAAAGGATCCCGCGGCACTGTTGGAAGAAGAGTAGGGGAGTTCTCCCTCGGTGTCCTGGGCCAAGATTTATCCCTCATTCAACATCACTGAAAACAGATTATCCGGTCATTAACACATTGCTGTTTGTGGGAGCTTGCTGTGCGCAATTTGGCTGCCGCGTTTCCGACATTACAACAGTGACCACACTTCAAAAGTACTTCATTGGCTGCAAAGCACTTTGGGACGTCCTGAGGTCGTGAAAGGCGTTCTATAAATGCAAGCCTTTCTTTTCTTTTCAAAGAGTATCGGCAGTGCTTTTGCTGAATTGGCGCAAAAGAATGAGGAAACTCGGGATTGTCGTAAAAAACGGGCAAACGACACTTGCGGCATTTCCTTGATCTTTTGCACTGAAAAGTGGCTTTACGCCAGACTTACGGCCCTGTTGCGCCGTAAAAATGAGGAACTTTGTGGCCTCGTTGTCGAGGATCATGCATTAAGCAAGGCCACCTGGGTGTGAGGTGCCACAAGGCAGTGACGCCTGTTCAATTGAAGCTCAGCGTTGAGTCAGAAGCTTCAGTACAGTAGAGGTGATAACGTGGGGTTGGGTTGTCAACTCTGGTTGGGCACATTCCTGGAGGTGTCATCACATGACCTCCTGCTTCCACCGCCCCGCCCCCACACTCCCGCCATTGGTCGCCTATCATGTCCATCCTGGCGATGCCCGGCCTGCCCACGGCCAATTGGAAACTGAATAGACTCTTCATTAGCCGATTGGATGATTCTTGACTGTAAGTCAAACAACTTTTCGTCCCATGGCCGATATTTTTATAACTAATAAACTAAAGAGGGGATTTGATAGAGGTGCTCAAAATCATGAGGGGTCGAGGGACAGAGTAGATAGAGAGAAACTGTTCCCATTGGCGCAAGGGTCGAGAACCAGAGGACACAGATTTAAGGTGATTGGCAGAAGAGCCAAAGGCGACGTGAGGAAAAACTTTTTTACGCAGCGAGTGGGTAGGATCTGGAATGCGCTGCCTGAGAGGGTGGTGGAGGCAGATTCAATCGTGGCTTTCAAAAGGGACTTGGATAAGTACTCGAAGGAAAAAGAATTTGCAGGGCTATGGGGAAAGGGCGGGGGGAGCGGGACTAGCTGAAGAGAGCCGACACGGGCTCGATGGGCCGAATGGCCTCCTTCCGTGCTGTAACCACTCTATGATTCTATGCTCCACAAAAAGAAATATTTTTTAAAAACAAGAGTTTTTTTTTAATGCCCCTATGAGCTTTCTCCCGGGGAGTTGCCCGCGGCGGTGATTAACCTTCAATCCTGGAAACCGATCCTGGAGGGTTAGCAGCCCTAAGAAGGGGCGGGGAGGGAGTAAAAGAAACTTAACTTGTAGTGCGATATCCCGAGCGCCCAGGGCATAAGAGAATGTGAAGGGAACTCTGCCAGTGCTCCGAGTTAACTTTTTACTCTGTTTACAGTAATAAGACAATGAAGAACTGTTTATACAACTTCAACATATGACATTGACACTCATGATTAGGCACTAATAGTGGTTAATGAGATGTTAAACTAACTGCAAGCAATTAACAAATTAGCACGTGCTTGAAGTGTACGGACTGCAATACTGTGCAGTTTGCCCCAGTTATATAATAATGTCCCTTTTCCATCCAAGTAGGGCTAACCAAGGATGATACCAGAAATGCGGGGGTGTATCTATCAGGAAAGGATGAGCAGGCTGGGTCTCTTTTCTCTTGAAAAGAGAAGGCTGAGGGGTGACCCTAATTGAGGTCTTTAAAATTATGAAAGGTTTTGATAGAGTGGATAGAGAGAGAATGTTTCCACTTGTGGGGAAGAGCATAACTAGAGGCCGTCAATATAAGATAGTCACCAAGAAATCCAATGGGGAATTCAGAAGAAACTTCTTTACCCAGAGAGTGGTGAGAATGTGGAACTCGCTACCACAGGGAGTGGTTGAAGCAAATAGTATAGGTGCATTTAAGGGGAGACTAGATAAGCACATGAGGGAGAAGGGAAAAGAGGGTTTATGCTGATAGAGTTAGATGAGGAAGGACGGGAGGAGGCTCGAGTGGAGCATAAACGCCGGCATAGACTGGTTGGGCCGAATGGCCTGTTTCTGTGCCATATATCCTATGTAATACTGTGTAATCCTATGCTGTGAGGTACTGGTCATGATGCGGAGATGCCGGTGTTGGACTGGGGTGGACAAAAATGAGAAGTCGCACAACACCAGGTTATAGTCCAACAGTTTTATTTGAAATCACAAGCTTTCGGAGCTTACACCCCTTCCTCAGGTGAAGTAAAGAAATACAGAGTCGACAAAGTATATATAGATAGAGAACAATGCATGTGTAACTTACAATGGCAGACGACTACATTTAAATCATCCTGACTGTTTATCTGCCGAGGTGTGACAAAAGGCAATCAGGTCAGCCAGGAAGGTACCACATCAAAGACATAGCAAGATACAACTGAGACAATGAGGTGGAGCCACAGGGGGTCCAATGTGTCAAAAGCCGCAGTCGGTATGGGAAACGATAAACTTTAAAATTTTTACTTTTTTACTGGGAATCACATCTGTGAACAAGCCAACGACGACTCGAGTCTGGATCACATCATGTATCGTGACATAAACCCAAGATCCCGGTACTGGTTCTCCTGTTGTTGGGAATTCATAAAAACATAAGAACATAAGAAATAGAAGCAGGATTAGGCCATTTAACCCCTCGAGCCTGCTCCGCCATTCAATAAGATCATGGCTGATCTTCGACCTCAACTCCACTTTCCCGCCCTATCCCCATATTCGTTGATTCCCTTAATATCCAAAAATCTATCGATTTCTGTCTTGAATATACTCAACGACTGAGCATCCACAGCCCTCTGGGGTAGAGAATTCCAAAGATTCACAAACCTTTGAGTGAAGAAATTTCTCCTCGTCTAAGTCCTAAATGGCCGACACCTTATTCTGGGACTGTAACCCCTAGTTCTAGACTCCCCATTTCCTCCGCAGTTACATTATGGAACAGGTTCTCCATCATAAGCAGGACGAGACAAACAACCACGGAGTGACAAACCTACACAGGACTCATGAATAAGGTCTTTGTTTCTGGCTGTTGGGGTTGTCTGAAGGGCTGAGGAAGACTCGCAAATGTCTACCAGGATGATACCGGGGCTAGAAGGGTTAAATTATGAGGACAGGTTGCATAGATTAGGCTTGTATTCCCACGAGTATAGAAGATTAAGGGGTGATCTAATTGAGGTTGATAGGGTAGATAGAGAGAAACTATTTCCTCTGGTGGGGGGAGTCCAGAACAAGGGGGCATAACCTTAAAATTAGAGCTAGGCCATTGAGGGGTGATGTCAGGAAGCACTTCTTCACACTAAGGGTAGTGGAAATCTGGAACTCGCTCCACAGCAAGCTGTGTTGTCTGCGCTGCCATCCTTTGAGTGAGGTCTTAAACCGAGGCCCCATCTATTTGCGATCTATCTATAGATGAGTGTTAAACTAGTTGAAGAGCATGCATTTCCACCAGTGTCTTGGCCAATCTTCCTCCCTCAACCAGCACCACCTAAAACCGATTAAGTGGCCATTCACATCATTGCAGTTGCTGTGATCTTTCTGTGCTCTGTAAGAAAATAAGCATGCGCTATAATCTTTTGCTGTAACTTGACCAAACTTAAAAGTTGACCAAATTTAATGTACCAGCATTCCTCGAGAGGCTTTCTGCTGAACAAATGTAAAATAAACTGAGGCGACTGTGAGCTGTGAAGGCTGCAAGCTGTTAATCAGTTAAGGAAGCGACAGACCCTGAGCAGGAACAAAGGGTTGGGCATTACAAAGACAGGAACATCTTCAGGCAAATGGTGTGAACGGCCTTGGGGCCCCGGGGTCATGAAACGAGACATCTGGTGCTGAAGGGAGGAAACAGACCTTGGGAGTTCTGCAAAACAGGACACGAGTTAACGAGTTTTGCACAATGTGTACTGTGGCCAAATGGTCGGCTGCCCACATCTGTAAATAACAACGGTCGGCAGACACGAGATTGACAGCTCAGACAACTTAAGCCTAACATTGGAGGATTGCCCCTCACAGCCCCTGCATGATGGAAATTTATGGAGAAGAACGAGAACTGTATAAAAGACAGTGACTAAAAGATATCAGCGCTGCAGTCGGAAGGAGGTGGCCTGGCCAGTCATCTCGACTACAAGGATTAGGCTGCAGTCGGAAGGAGGGGCCTGGCCAGTCATCTCGCCTATGAGGACCTACAATCAACGCTGGACTGATCATCAGTGGGTGGTTGTATGTACGATCTCTTGTAACATTGTTGGTGGATCGCTCGAATTCATAGCAATAGTGATAGGGGGTTTGAATCTGTCTTAAGGACAATAAAACCTTAAAGACGGAATTCGTGTGTCTCATGCAATTTCTCGTAAATCTCAAGTACGGATCAGTAACCTGTAGGTCTCAGGAGTGAAGTCTTCCAGCTCTGCCACATTTGCCTACAGAGAACTGTCTTTAAAAGTGGCTCATTATGAAACATTTGGAGAGGGTTCTGACAGTTACGCTGAAGTGATAGGTAGGTGCAAGCCTTTACTTTTTTAAAAAGAACTAAATTCATGATGTCGGTGAAATAAGAAAGCACAATTCAGGGAGAGGCTAGGCTTAATTTCAATTTAGACATTAAAAAAACTTACCATGAATTAAATTTCCCAAACTCGTTAATTTTTACTCGCACGAAAGCACTGTCACTTCTGACAATGTAAAACAATAATTAAATTATTTCCTCCCTGTAGTCCATAACAAATTGCAATTATGCTAAAGACTATGTAAATTAGCAAACCCAGTGATGAGTTTCCGCATTCTCTGAAAAGTGGCGTTCAATGAGATGCTGATTCAGTTCTGAATTCCAATTGCCCAAGTTTCTCTTTCACAACTCAATGTGTTGCTTTGGTAACTTGATTCCCGTTCCCCTGTTCTTTTCGGTCTTTATTTTTTGTGGAGGAGATTGGGAGTGGCTGTTGGTTCCATAATTGGTGCTCGTAATTATAAGAATAAGGAGCAAAGGCCTTTTGGTTCACTAGGCCTTCCCCTGTTGGTGCAATGATAGTGCGGCCTACCACAGTGTCAGTCGTGGCTCAGTGGGTCAGAAGGCTATGGGTTCACGTCCCTCTCCAGAGACTCCAGGCTGACATTCCAGTGCAGTGCTGAGGGAGCGCTGCACTGTCGGAGGTGCCATCTTTTGGATGAGACGTTAAACCGAGGCCCCGTCTGCTCTCTCAGGTGGGCGTAAAAGATCCTGTGGCCACTATTTTGAACAAGAGCAGGGGGAGTTCTCCCCCGGTGTCCTGGCCAATAATGATCCTCAACCAACATCACTAAAAACATATTATCTGGTCCTTATCCCATTGTTGTTTGTGGGACTTTTCCACTGCATTCTGTGTGATAGCCTGCGATCAATGTTTAGGGTAGTGGTCTGGCTACGCTCGCTGTAAGCAAACCGCATTCCCTCTATGATCCAGAAGCTGCGATCGCTCAGATTCTTGCCCCCACAGAACTCACGTAGATCCTAGTTGCCCAGGGCACCCTGCGCCCTCCCTTCACTCCTAGTTGCCCAGGACACACTGTGCCCTCCCTTCACTCCTAGTTGCCCAGGGCACACTGCACTCTCCCTTCACTCCTAGTTGCCCAGGGCACACTGCACCCTCCCTTCACTCCTAGTTGCCCAGGGCACCCTGCGCCCTCCCTTCACTCCTAGTTGCCCAGGGCACCCTGCGCCCTCCCTTCACTCCTAGTTGCCCAGGGCACACTGCGCCCTCCCTTCACTCCTAGTTGCCCAGGGCACCCTGCGCCCTCCCTTCACTCCTAGTTGCCCAGGACACACTGCACCCTCCCTTCACTCCTAGTTGCCCAGGGCACCCTGCGCCCTCCCTTCACTCCTAGTTGCCCAGGACACACTGCACCCTCCCTTCACTCCTAGTTGCCCAGGGCACACTGCGCCCTCCCTTCACTCCTAGTTGCCCAGGGCACACTGCGCCCTCCCTTCACTCCTTGTTGCCCAGGGCACACTGCGCCCTCCCTTCACTCCTAGTTGCCCAGGGCACCCTGCACCCTCCCTTCACTCCTAGTTGCCCAGGGCACACTGTGCTTTTCCTTCACTCCTAGTTGCTTTGCTCGCCAAAAATGCCAACATGCCACACTCGAGTTCGTTTCAGGTTCCAAACTGAGTTACAATTTTAATTTACAACAAATAAAATCCCGTACAGAATCACACCCGATGTCTGGCTGCTAAACTCTCAGACCATTGAAGGTGCAGCCAGTTCCTTCAACCGTAAGCAGTGTAATAGTAGTCTTTACAACGGTCTCTCACTCCAGACTTACAGTTCCCAGGAGGCATGGAACTGGTTTTCGGCATAGGCCCCAAATGCCACCAAAATATATATTTTTTAACGTTGTCTTCATGGGAAAGGAATGTTGGTCTGAGTGTAAAACGGACAGCAGATTCACCATCGCCCGGTTTGCGCTACTCCATAATTTTCCTTCTCTGAAGCAGTCCCCAAGCCTGGGGCTGAACCGTCCTGTTATATCCTTGATCGACCTGGAGATTGCATATGTGGGGGATTGGCAGCTGAAGATTGCAACCTTCTACGGTCTTTCAAAGTGACTTTTGCACAGAGTGCGTTGTTCACATCAGGTCTCCATGGCTTGATTAGAAAATAACTTGCATTTATATAGCACCTTTCATGACCTCAGGGCATCCCGAAGCACTTTTGAAGTGGAGTCACTGTTGTAATGTAGGAAACGCGGCAGCCAATTTGCGCACAGCAAGCTCCCACAAACAGCAATGTGATAATGAGCAGATAATCTGTTTTTAGTGATGTTGGTTGAGGGATAAATATTGGCCGGGACGAACTCCCCTGCTCTTCTAACGAAATAGTGGCATGGGATCTTTTGCATCCACCTGAGAGAGTAGAAAGGACCTCAGTTCAACGTCTAATCCAAAAGACGGTACCTTAGACAGTGCAGCACTCCCTCAGTACTGGCACTGGAGTGTCAGCCTAGATTTTTGTGCCAAACTGGGAATTGAACCCACGGCCATCTGACCCAGAGGAGAGAGTGCTCCCAACTGAGCCATGGCTGACACTCCAGGATGCTGAATGAGCTGAAGGGTCAGAACAAAAAACTAATAAAGCAGTACAGATACATGGGCGATGTCGAGCATCTTAGAGCCTCTGAACAAAGACTTGCCTTAGCTTTCAACTTATACGGGAAAATATACAATATATACGAAGCTGGACTAATTCTCATCGAAGTGACATGAACACTAAACCTGTCACGTAGAGCAAAGCGGTAATGGGCCAGAAATTCGGCTCTCCGGCTTCCCGCGGGTGCAAGGATTGCGCGCGTACTTACCTACCGCGGCTGCCGTTGTGCTTCGGGCCCACGTGGACTTCGGCTCCTGGGCCTCCTGCAGCTGCCGGCGCGCAGTGCTTGCGTATCCCAGGGGCGTAGTTAGTTCGAAGCGTCCCCTGGGATCACGTGGGCCATGGAGAGCCAATCGGAGCAGGGAATCTCCATTCATAGATTTTGACAGGAAGACCTGTCAAATCTATGAATAGAGATCGGCCCCAAAACCTCACTAAAACGTCAAATAATTTTTAAAAATCACATTTTTAAAATAACTACAAATTACATAAATTAACTACTTTAAACAAAAATTTAATTATTCAAAAAATTAATTACACTTTTTAACGGTGCTAAAAATAAACTTACCTTTCTTTAAAGTATGGAAAAAAGATAAACCTGTTGAAAAAATGTTTAAATTGTATTTAATTCACCACTTACCTTGTTAAAAGCAGGCCTTGCGCCTCCTTTTTCCCGCGCAGCTTCTCCGTACTTACCCTCACGGAGAAACCTGAAAAAAAAGCCGAAGTTCGCTGCGTGCGCGCTGCCTCTCCGACGCACGAGGTTGACCCTCGAACCCCTTCTTTCACGAGACCGGAAGTTCCGGTTTCCCGTGCATGCGCAGTGCATGCGTGAAACCAGCACTTCTGGTGCCCTTACGGGTGAGTACACAGCGCGTACTCACCCGTGGAGACCCGAATTTCTGCCCCAATATTATGTGTGAGATGTAAACGTCAACCTATTTCAATAGCAGTTACAGCCTTTTCCTATCTGCCTGCCTCAGACCTAGACCAGTGTTGAAGTGGGACCTCAAACTGGTGTTAGGCGCCTTATTTACAAATGCAAATTATGTGGGTAAAGTACACTTCCTTTCCCAATATGGCGAACGGCGCACTACAGTGTGAACGCACTTCCTGTCGACAGTATTGGGTTAATAGACCAGTTAGGGCCTAAAAAAAGGCCGTATTTATAGGCTGCAATCTCATAGCCTTTTAATCTCTATACATAATCTCATTGGAGATAAGGCAAGGTACATGGTGTTAGCCTAGGGTTCAATACATAGATCTACACCTGATTATTGTACTACTGATGTAAATCTGGGCCAAGACACACTTGCCACAAGGCCAGGTGTTTCTTGCCTCTCGCCTCTGGAGTCAGAAGGTCGTGGGTTCAAGCCTCCCACCCTAGAGACTTGAGCACATAACCTAGGCTGAAAATGCAGTGCAGTACTGGGGGAGTGCTGCACTGTCGGAGGGTGCCGCCTTTTGGATTAGACGCGAAACCGTGGCCCCCTCTGCCCTCTCAGGTGGACGGAAAATATTCCCATGACACTATTCGAAGAAGAACAGGAATTCTCAATCTGTCCTGGCCAATAATTATCACTCCACCAACATCACTAAAAACAGATTATCTAGTCATTTATCTAATTGCTGTTTGTGGGAGCTTGCTGTGCACAAATTGGCTGCAATGTTTCCCTACATTACAACAGTGACTACACTTCATTAGTGCTTTGGGATGTCCTGAGGTCGTAAAACGCGCTATATAAACACAAGTTCTTTCTTTCATTTATGTTAGTAACACGGTTACAAGCTAAATGTAATTATAAAGTACTTTACCAGGGTTTCTGGCTCTGGTCATTATCCAGTGACCTCTCCCCCAATCCCCCGCTTCTCAAAAGCACATGTCAGGTGAAGACAGGTTTAGGCTCCTGATAGCCCACCCCCATGATCAAAAAGCACGGCCCAATGCAAACTATCCAGCTCGGGTATGAAAGATGGCTACATGGGTGTGGTACTGCCCATGCCAGTCCCAATACAATTGCACCCACACATGTTGAACAGTATTCAGGAGAGGAGGAGAGAAAATTGGGACTGGGGAGAATTGGGATCAATCACTTCACACTTGCAGTTGTTAAGTTACCGAATGAACTGTCGATTGACACATAGAATCATAGAATAGAGTAGCACAGAAGGAGGCCATTCGGCCCATCGAGCCTGCTCCGGTTCTTTCGAAGAGCAATCCAGTCAGTCCCACTCCCCCCGCTCTTTCCCCAGATCCCTGCAACTTTTTCTCCCTCAAGTATTTATCCAATTCCCTTTTGAAGGTTACTATTGAATCTGTATCTACCACCCTATCAGACAGCGCATTCCAAATCCTAACCACACTTTGTGTAAAAAAGTTTTTCTCATGTCGCCTCTGGTTCTTTTGCCAGTCACCTTTAAATCTGTGCCCTCTGGTTATCGACCCTTCAGCCACTGGAAACAGTTTCTCTTTATTAACTCTTTCTAAACCCGTCGCGATTTTAGACACAGTGAATGCCGCCTTCGTTGAAGCATTCGGAAAACAACAACAGGGATTGGACGGAGATGGTCTCGCCTCAGAGAGGATGGGTTGACAAAAATGCAACAGGAATCTAAGCAGGGTGAGCACCTTGGTCCAACATGAGGGAGAACGGACTGGAAGGATGTGCTGATAGAGTTAGATTAAGAGGGGTGGGAGGAGGCTCGTGTGGAGCATAGACGTCGGTATGGACCAGAATGGCCTGTTTCTGTGCTGTACATTCTATGTAACATGGATTTTTCTTAATGTGTTTTCAAAAGCATTAGGAAAGTCCAAGGATGTGAATGGGGCTTTGGGCCCACTAAGGTTAGACAAGCGTGTAGTAAAGGCAGAGTGGTTTTAATGGGGGATTTTAACTTTCATACAGATTGCGATAAGCAGACTAGCACCTGTCAGAAAGGTAGTGAATTTCTTGAGTGTGTCCGGGATAGTTTTCTCCAACAATATGTCCTAGAGGCAACAAGGGGGCAAGCCACATTGGGGGAAAAATTCAGCTGCTTGCGCCTCCCGTTAGCGCCTTAAGAGGGCGCTAATGGGGCGTAAAGCAGCTAACGCCCGGGCGCAGCGCCGCCCACGCCTCCCGAAAAATTCAGCGGGAGGTTAGCGGCGGCGGCAGCCGGTAGCGCCCTGTGGCGCTGCGCCGCCGGCGATGACGTCATCGCCGTGCGCAGCACCCCGCTCGCGCCCCGGCCATGATCTTCAGTCGCGCCCCCTGATTTACCGCCAGACGCTATGTCCGACGGGTTCAGGGAGGCGTACGTGCGGCCGGGGCGGCGATATTTAAAGGGGAGGTGGCAGGCGGCCATTTTTGTTGCTGGCCGCCTGCCAGCACCTGCCCCCGTTGCTGTCCCCGGCCCCCGTGAAGCCCCCCCACCGTGAAGTGCCGGCTGCGCTCCAAGAGCCCGGCACTTCTCTTGAGTGCCGGGCTCTTTTGCCGGCACTCCCGATCCCTGGGGGCCCAGCTGGGCCCCGGTTCGCGCTGCGCAGGGTCCCTCCCCTTTAAGAAGGGGAGGAAGGCCTGCAATACCGCGGCGCGACGTGCCGCAGCGCGTGGCACTGCGGCACGTAGCGCCAGGATATTCCCTCGCAGCGCCCCAAGAGGGATGCGGGGTGCTTCCAGTGGCGCCCCGCTTCCCTCTTGGGGCGCAACCACTGAAGTTCCGGCGCGGGGCCGCTAATTTTTTCGGGGCGCTAAAAGTCGCGCCCCGGCGAGGTTAGCGCCCCAAATGGGGCGCGACTCAATTTTTACCCCATTAGATTTAGTAATGAGTAGTGAGCCAGATTTAGTTAACAGCCTAACTGTGCGTGAACATTTATCCAATAGCGATCACAACATGATCGAGTTCAAAGTAGCGTTTGAAAGGGAGAAACACGAAACAGCTACTAAGATTCTAGGTTTAGGTAAGGCCGACTTCAAAAGGATGAGGCAGAGACTGTCCACGGCAAATCTGTTAATGGGTAAAATGACTGAAGATCAGTGAGAGGTGTTCAAAAAAGAACTTACAGTGATACAGAACCAATTTATACCCCTGAGGGGCAAGAGCTCTACTTGCTAAAAAAAAAGCCGTGGATGACTAAAGAGGTAAGGGACAGCATAAAACTAAAGGAAAGGGCATACAAAAATGCAAAAAATAGCACAGATCCTGGCGAATGGGAAAGATACAAATAACAGCAAAGGGTCACAAAACAGATAGAAAGAGCTACAAAAAGGGAGTATGAAAAGAAACTTGCAAGGGATATCAAAATCAACAGAAAGAATTTTTACAGTTACATTAGGAAAAGGAGGGTGGTCAGGAGCAATGTTGGCCCCTTAAAAACCGAAAGCGGTGATATTGTCAGTGATAAGGAAATGGTGGACATGTTGAATAATTACTTTGCGTCAGTATTTATAGTAGAGGAAGAGGATAGCATGCCAGAAATCCCCAAAAAACTAATATTGAATCAGGGACATGGACTCAATAAAATTAATGTAAGTAAAATAAAAGTATTGAAGAAAATAATGGCACTAAAGAGTGACAAATCCGCAGGGCCAGATGGTTTCCATCCCAGGGTTTTAAAGGAAGTAGGTGAGCACATTGCAGATGCTCGAACTATAATATTCCAAAGTTCTCTCGATTCAGGAACCATCCCTTTAGATTGGAAAATTGTACATGTCACTCCGCTTTTTAAGAATGGTGAGAGAGGGAAACCAGGGAATTAAACACCAGTTAGCCTAACATCCGTTGTGGGGAAATTGCTAGAGTCTATAATTAAGGATAGGGTGACTGAACACTTCGAAAATTTTCAGCTGATCAGAGAGAGCCAGCATGGATTTGTGAAAGGTAGGTCATGCCTGACAAACCTGATTGAATTTTTTGAAGAGGTGACTAAAGTAGTGGACAGGGGAATGTTTATTGATGTTATTTATATGGACTTCCAGAAGGCATTTGATAAAGTCCCACATAAGAGACTGTTAACTAAGGTAGAAGCCCATGTTGAGGGCAAATTATTGACCTGGTTAGGAAATTGGCTGAGCGGCAGGAGACAGAGTGGGGATAATGAGCAGGTACTCAAATTGGCAGGATGTGACTCGTGGTGTCCTGTGTTGGGGCCTCAACTATTCACAGTATTTATTAACGACTTAGATGATGGCATAGAAAGTCATATATCCAAATTTGCCGATGACACAAAGATAGGCGGCATTGTAGGCAGTGTAGATGGAAGCATAAAATTACAAAGAGATATTGATAGATTAAGTGAATGGGCAAAACTGTGGCAAATGGATTTCAATGTAGGCAAATGTGAAGTCATCCACTTTGGTCCTAAAAAGGATAGAACAGGGTATCTTTGAAATGGTAAAATGCTAAAAACAGTGGAGGTCCAAAGAGACTTGGGGGTCCAGGTACAGAGATCATTAAAATGTGATGAACAGGTACAGAAAATAATTAAAAAGGCAAATGGAATGCTGGCCTTTATGTCTAAATGACTAGAATACAAGGGGGTAGAAGTTATGCTGCAGCTATACAAAGCCCTGGTTAGACCACACTTGGAGTACTGTGAGCAGTTCTGGGCACCACACCTTAGGAAGGATATATTGGCCTTGGAGGGAGTGCAGTTGCATGTTAACTATCCATAATGTTTTTGCCTCTGCTATCCCACCTGGCGGACTATTCTGAACAGTCATCACTCTTTGAGTAAGCTCTCCCTAATATCTGTTGTAAATTAATTTGTCGCCTTTTTAATGTTTTTTGTCGCCTGGTCCTACTGTTCTGCCTTCAGCTGATGGAATGTTTTGGGTTTATGATTTCGACACCATTATAACATTTTATACACCTCGCTGACTTTTCCTCTTGAACCAGCTTCTTCCTAGATTATGGAGCCTGAGTTTATCAAGTTTTCTTCATCCCCTTCATAACAACAACATGCATTTATATAGCGCCTTTAACGTAGGAATACATCCCAAGGCACTTCACAGGAGCGATTTATAAGGAGATATTAGGAACAGGTGACCAAAAGCTTTGTCAAAGAGGTAGGTTTTAAGGGATGGCTTAAAAGAGGAGGGAGAGGTGGAGAGGCGGAGAGGTTTAGGGAGGGAATTCCTGAGCTCAGGGCCCAGGCAGCTGAAGGCACGGCCGCCAATGGTGGGGCGATGAAAATCGGGGAAGCTCAAGAGGGCAGAATTAGAGGAGCGCGGAGATCTCGAGGGTTTTAGGGCTGGAGGAGGTTGCAGAGATAGGGAGGGGGCGAGGGCCATGGAGGGATTTGAAAACAAGGATGAGAATACTCTCATTTCCCTCAGCAGTGTTTCCCCTTGCTGTTCAAGAGTCAGCTGCACCTTCAGGAGAAGAGGGAGAAAAATGGGAAATGGAGAGGGGGGTGGTGGGTGGCAGGAGGGAGACCTGTATGATTTGGCTTTTGTCCAATATTGGAAGTAAAATTAATTAGCTTCCTTTGTGAGGCTGTGGAGATGATCTCCTGATGGGGTCCCATCCATATGGCCACCCACTAAATGTCCTGCGACACATGTTGCCTGCTTTCTGTAATGAAAACACATTAAACAGTGTTTGAAATTGGCCAGCGTCTGCAGTCAAATTGGATGCAAGGGGAGGTAGCGGGAAGCCTTTGGCTCTGTGTATAGCATGCTTGTAATATTAATATGTGTCGCCGTACAGTGAACAGGTGGCGGTCCGGACACAGGTGAGTGTCTCTATTAACAAGTTACAAATACAGTATCTGGAGACAGTTGCATTGGCACGAATGGGCAGTTAACCCTTTGAGGACTGCAGCACCACTTCGGCCCCTAAGACAAGAACAAGATTGTCCAACGGCAGCCTGGCACCTTGCAGCACTGTGCACGAGTAAGACACTGATCTGTGCCTGTGATTTTCGCAGTGCTGGCGGTGAGTTTGTTGAGACTTAACTGCCCTTCTGAAGTGGCCCAGCAAATCGCTAGAAAGAAAAATGGAATCAAATTGGACAGACCACTTGGCTATAACTAGGGCGTCCAATCGGGACATGACAATGGAACACCCAGCCCAGTCGACCCTACAAATTTCCCCTCACTAACATCTGGGGGCCAGTGCCAAAGTTGAGAGCTGTCCCACAGACTAGTCAAGCAAATGCCTGACGTAGCTTATCTAAGGAAGGATGTACTTGCCTTAGAGGCGGTACAACGAAGATTCACTAGATTGATCCCTGGGATGAGAGGGTTGCCCTATGAGGAGAGATTGAGTAGAATGGGCCTATACTCTCTAGAGTTTAGAAGAATGAGAGGTGCTCTCATTGAAACATATAAGATTCTGAGGGGGATTGACAGGGTAGATGCTGAGAGGTTGTTTCCCCCTGGCTGGAGAGTCCAGAACTAGGGGGCATAGTCTCAGGATAAGGGTTCAGCCATTTAGGACTGAGATGAGGAGGAATTTCTTCACTCGGAGGGTTGTGAATCTTTGGAATTCTCAACCCCAAAGGGCTGTGGATGCTGAGTCATTGAGTATATTCAAGGCTAAGATAGGTATATTTTTGGACTACAGGGGAAGCAGGGATATGGGGATCGGGTGGGAGAGTGGAGTTGAGGTCAAAGATCAGCCATGACCTTATTGAATGGCGGAGCAGGCTCGAGGGGCCATATGGCCGACTCCTGCATCTAATTCTTATGTTCTTAAAGTCATACTTACAGAATTGTACCTATCCGCCAATGTCCCAGACTCCTCCATCACCATCGCTGGGTATGTCCTGTCCCACCGGCAGGACAGACCCACCAGAGGTGGCAGCACAGTGGTATACAGTCGGGTGGCCCTGGGAATCATCTACATTGACTCTAGGCCCCATGAAGTCACACGGCGTCAGGTCAATCATGGGCAAGAACATCTCTTGCGGATTCCCACCTCCCGCCCCCCCCCCCCCCTCAGTTGATGAATGAGTTCTCCTTCATGTTGAACACCACTTGAAGGGTAGCAAGTGCACAGAATGAACTGGGGGACTTCAATGTCCATCACCAAGTCTGGCTCAGTAGCACCACTACTGACCAAGTTGGCCAAGTCCTGAAGGACATAACAGCCAGACTGAACTTGTGGCAGGTGGAGAGAGAACCAACATAAAAGAATAACCTATTTGACCTCGTCCTCAGCAATCTACCTGTCGCAGATGCGTATGTCCATGATGGTATTGGTAGGTGTGACTACAGCATAGTCCTTGTGGAAACCAAGTTCCGTCTTCACACTGAGGACGCCCTCCATCATATCATGTGGCACTACCACCGTGCTAAGTGGGATAGATTCAGAACAGATCTAGCAGCTCAAAACTGGGCATTCACGAGGCACTGTGGGCCATCAGCAGCAGCAGAGCTGTATTTCACCACAATCTGTAACCTCATGGCCCCGTATATCTGTCACTCCTCCATCACTATCAAGCCAGATGACCAACCCTGGTTCAATGAGGAGAGTAGAAGAACATGCCAGGAGCAGCACTAGGCGTACCTGAAAATGAGGTTACAACCTCGTGAAGCTACATGCATGTCAAACAGGAAAAGCAGCATGCTATAGAGAGAGATAAGCAATGCCACACCCAAAGGATCAGGTCAAAACTCTGCAAACCCTGCTACATCCAGTCACGAATGGCGGTGGACAATTAAGCAACTGACAGGAGGAGGCTCCATGAAAATCCCCATTCTCTGTTCACAACCTCAGCATCATATTTAACACTGAGCTGAGCTTCCCAAATGCCCCTTTTTCAGAAAGACTGCCTACTTCCATCTCCATAACATCGTCTGTCTCCGCCCCTGCCACTGCTGCTCAAACCCTCATCCATGCCTTTGTTACCTCCAGACGCGACTATTCCAGTCCTCTCCTGGCCGGCCTCCCATCTTCCACTCTCAATAAACTCGAGCTTATCTCTGCTGCCCGTACCCTAACACGCATCAAGTTCCGTTCGCCAATCGCCCCTGTGCTCGCTGACCTACATTGGCTTCTGATCTGGCAACACCTCGATTTAAAAATTCTCATCCTCATTTTCAAATCCCTCCATGGCTTCGCCCCCTCTCTATTTCTGTCACCTCCTCCAGCCCTAAAACCCTCAGAGATCTCTGCGCTCCTCCAATTCTCGCCACATACACGTCCCCCATTTCTTATGCCCCACCATTGGTGGCCGCATCTTCAGTCCGCTAGTCCTTCAGCTCTGGAATTCCCTCCCTAAATCTTTCCGCCTCTCCACCTCCCATTCGTCCTTTAAGACGCTCCTTAAAACCCACCTCTTTCTCCAGGCTTTTGCTCACCTGTCTGAATGTCTCCTTCTTTGGTTTGGTGTCAATTTTTGTCTGATTACACTCCTGTGAAGCACCTTGGGATGTTTTACTACATTAAAGGCGCTATATAAATGCAAGATGTTGTTGAAGAAGAAGGGCCATCGCTAGCTTTTTAAGGGCAACTGGAGATGGGCAATAAACGTCGGCCTTGCCAGTGACACCCACATCCCGGGAACAAATTAAAGCAAGGTCGCAGATTCTACATTCTATTGTTAAATCTGATTATGAATGGGAGCTTTAAACATGGGAGCATGGGAACACCACCACTTCCAAGTTCCCCTCCAAGTCACACACCATCCTGACTTGGAAATATATCGCCGATCCTTCATCGTCGCTGGGTCAAAATCCTGGAACTCCCTCCCTAACAGCACTGTGGGAGCACCTTCACCACATGGACTGCAGCGGTTCAAGAAGGCGGCTCACCACCACCTTCTCAAGGGCAACTAGGGATGGGCAATAAATGCTGACCTTGCCAGCGACGCCCACATCCCATGAACGAATTTAAAAAAAAGCTCCTGTGTGCCAATAGAAGGATTTATATTAAAATGGGCTGCTCACGATCACAGCCATTCATCTAATTAGTTCTTCTGTAAGATGTATCATTATGTATTGTTTCAAAGCTCATCATCCACAGGGCACTTGGCAACTCCATCTTAATTACAGTCATTTTAATAGCAACGCATTAGAGGTGCAGTGTGCAGTCGGATCTAAATCCGCTGTCTTTGCCCCTTTTTCATTGTTCGTACACTGTTGGTCACAAGGCATATAGAGAACAATTCTCAGCTTACAACAGGCACGTAGACCACGGATTTTTATCCCTAGATGTAAGTGCGTGTGTGCGGTGGTGTGTGTGTGTGTATATGCATGTGTGTGTTCTGTGCACACGCATGTTTGTATGTATGTGTGTGTATACATGCATTGTGCGTGTATGTACACGTGTGTGTCTATGTATGTGTACGCATGTGTGTATATGCGTGCATGTGTTACTTATGTGTGTGCATGTGTGTACTTCTGTGTGTACACATGCACTCATTCATCTTCCATCCGTATAAAGTCAAACCCAAGACCTTGAGGTAAAAAGGCATACTTGAACGATTCCCCCCTCTTCTCCGTTGCCAATGGCCTAAAATTTACCGCATAATTAATTTGACGAGTATCAGTCCATGTACTGCTGCAGGTTCATTTGACCTGCTCACCTGGGATATCGGAGAGAAGCGCCTACCTGCTTATCTGCAGTGTTACTGATCCTTCCCCACCAATATTCCCCACTCAAGTTCAAATAGTGCGTTGTCCCCATTATACATTTCTCCCCCGCGCCATCAGTGGATCTCTGTGGGACCTTGCTGGGCGCAAAAAATTCGCTGCTGGCGTTTCCTGCATTGCAACAATGATTACACTTCAAAAAGTGCTTCGCTGGCTGTAAAGCGCTTTGGGACGTCCCGAGGTCGTAAAAGGCGCGATTGAAATCCAAAGTCTTTCTTTCCCTGTCTTGCGTCAGTGCCTCATCAATGGCAAATGCCTCTTCAGTGCTGATCCACAGCGATGCCAAGCTGTGACATGCGATAAGCAGATAAAACCAAGACTCTCCAAAGCTCCTGTGGGGCAGTCAGTTTTTGAAATTAGTCCAGGAAACAGAAAGGTACTTTCAGCATGTTGAATGCTCCCTCAGTAATTAATACGTTGGTTTATGGACCGCATTATGCTCTGTGGGAGTTCGTAGATCCTGCAGTGGCGCTGTCAGGCATGACTTCCTTCCATCTCGATTGTTTTCCAATAATCTTCCATGTAATGAGTTATCTTTCTCCGCCACAGTGGATTGAGATGGGATGAAATAGTCCTGTGGTGAGCCTGGTTCGTTTGGTGTCTGTATGTGAGAGAAAAGAAAGACTTGCATTTATACACCACCTTTCGTGACCTCAGACCCTCCCAAAGCGCTTTACAGCCAATGAAGTACTTTTGAAGTGTAGTCACTGTTGTAATGCAGGAAACGCGGCAGCCAATTTGAGCACAGCAAGCATCCACAAACAGCAATGTGATAATGACCATAATGTTTACAGCAACATTCTACCTACCAAAGTAAGTACAGGCTTTATATCAGAAAGGCTATTGTAACAGGCACCATTTACAGACAATTAGGCTGCAGTTAGAGTCATATAGCACAGAAGGAGGCCATTCAGATCATTGTGCCTGTGCCGGCTCTTTGAAAGAGCTATTCAATAAGTCCCACTCCCCTGCCCTTTCCTCATAGCCCTATCCCATACCCCATCTCCTACCCCCTTGTCCTATGTTCCCTGTCCTATACCCTCTGTCCCATATCCCCCTATCCTATACCCTCTGTCCTTTACCCTCCGTCTCCATCACAAATCCCCTGTCCCACACCCCTGATCCCTATCCCATACCCCCTTTCCCAAATCCCAAACTCACAGCACTACGCTGTTAATCCTCCAGTGTCTCCCAGTCAAACCTTCCAGGTTTGCCAGTAACTACTGGGATGAATTCTACAGAACTCCTCAAAATAATGTTTTCAAAGATTGCAAGTGGTTGTTCTTAGAGTTTCCTGAACTCTTTCCAGACGGAACACTCAGCTGGAATGAAGCGGTCAAAGAAACAACAAGCATTTCTGACGAAGGGTCTTCGACCTGAAACGTTAACTCTGTTTCTCTCTCCACGGATGTTGCCTGGCCTGCTGAGTTTTTCCAGCGTTTTCTGTTGTTGTTTCAATTTTCCAGCATCCGTAGTATTTTGCAAAAGTATTTCCATACTTAGTTCTTGCATTTAAAAATGGCATCTTAAAGGGGCAAAGCAGACTCGAGGTATATTGCCAGGAGTGCCTCCTTGCAGATTGCACTGAAGTCAGTGACAAAGAAGCACTGCTTGGATGCTTGCACAGACACCCACTCCTTATAAGAACATAAGAACATAGGAGCAGGAGTCGGCCATTCGGCCCCTCGAGCCTGCTCCGCCATTCAATAAGATCATGGCTGATCTTCTACCTCAACTCCACTTTCCTCAACTCCACTTTCCTGCACTATCCCCATATCCCTTGATTCCCTTAATATCCAAAAATCTATCGACCTCTGTCTTGAATATACTCAACGACTGAGCATCCACAGCCCTCTGGGGTAGAGAATTCCAAAGACTCAACACCCTCTGAGTGAAGAAATTTCTCCTCATCTCAGTCCTAAATGGCCGGCCCCTTATTCTGAGATTGTGACCCCTGGTTCTAGACTCTCCAACCAGGGGGAGCATCCTCCCTGCATCTACCCTGTCAAGCCCTGTAAGAATTTTGTGTGTTTCAATGAGATCACCTCTCATTCTTCTAAACTTTAGAGAATATAGGCCTAGTCTACTCAATCTCTCCTCATAGGACAATCCCCCATCCCAGGAATCAGTCTGGTGAACCTTCATTGCACTCCCTCTATGGCAAGTATATCCTTCCTCAGGTAAGGAGACCAAAACTGTACACAATACTCCCTATATAATTGCAGTAAGATGTCTTTACTCTTATACTCAAATCCTCTTGTAATAAAGGCCAACATACCATTTGCTTTCCTAATTGCTTGCTGTACCTGCATGTTAACATTCAGTGATTTGTGTACAAGGACACCCAGGTCCCTCTGAACACCAACATTTCCCAATTCTCACCATTTAAAAAATACTCTGCTTTTCTACTTTTCCTACCAAAGTGGATAACTTCACATTTCTCCATATTATATTACATTTGCCATGTTCTTACCCACTCACTTAGCTTGTCTATATCCCCTTGAAGCTTCTTTGCATCCTCCTCACAACTTATATTCCCACCCAGCTTTGTATCATCAGCAAACTTGGATATATTACATTTGGTCCCCTCATCCAGATCATTGATATAGATTGTGAATATCTGAGGCCCAAGCACTGATCCTTGCGGTACCCCACTAGTTACAGCCTGCCAACCCAAAAATGATCCGTTTATTCCTACTCTCTGTTTTCTGCCCATTAACCAATCCTCAATCCATGCTAGTATATTACCCCCAATCCATCAGCCCTAATTTTGTTTAATAACCTCTTGTATGGCACCTTATCGAATGCCTTCTGAAAATCCAAATACACCACATCCACTGGTTCCCCCTTATCTTCTGGTAGTTACAACCTCAAAAAGCTCTAACAGATTCGTCAAACACGATTTCCCTTTCATAAATCCGTGTTGACTCTGCCCAATCCTATTGTTATTTTCTAAGGGGGAAAAATTAGGTCGCGCCCCGTTTGGGGCGCAAATATCGTCTGGACGCAAAAATTAGCGCCTGGCGCTAATTATCGCCACTGACTGGAAACTTCACTTTTACCGCCCCGGGAGGTGAGTGGAGCGCTAAATCAGGCGCTGCACACCTGTCTTAAGGCGCAAAGGCCGAGCAGTGAGGCGCTAACTCAGCGCGCGAGCGCAGCGCAGGTGCTGCCAGTTAGCGAGGGAACACAGACACACTGGCGCCGGCCAGTTCTTAAAGCGGGGGGGGCCAACTTGCTCCCCAGCCACACCCTGCTCATTGCAGCCTTGAATCTCGGCCTGGAGAGACCTGTGAATCCATTTTGCTGCCAAGGATGGAGAGGGTGAGAGAACGAGCTCAGCGCTTCACCGAGCGGGCCTTGGATGCTCTGGTTGGCGCGGTGGAGCGCAGAAGATCTATACTCTTCCCTGAGAGTGGCAGGAGGCCTTTGCCACGCGAGTACAGAAGAGTGTGGAGGGAGGTGGCTCAGAGTGTCTCCTCCAGGAGCATGGTGCCCAGGACCCATGTTCAATGCCGCAAAAAGTTCAACGACCTCACTCGGGTCGTCAGGGTGAGTGGCTTTTTCTCAATACCTCTCCATCCCTCCATCTCAACCTCACTCTATGGCCAGAGGGTCTTAAAACCCCAATGCACAACACTCATCCAACACCTATGGCCCTTTCATGAAACACACACACACATTCCACACTTTGCATACAGTAAGGGCTATTCACCTATGGGAGGCACATCAGGCAAGACCATGGCTGCATACAGTAAGGGCTATTCACCTATGGGAGGCACATCAGGCAAGACCATGGCTGTATATTTACTCAGATGCTGTCCTTTTTCTTGCAGGCCAAGCTGGCGCATAATAGGAGACAGCAGCAACGGACAGGTGGAGGGCGGCCTCAGCTGCAACCCCTCAGCGATCTTGAGGAGCGCGTCCACAGGATTGTGGCAAGCCGGGTGATCGGTCCCGTCGCCACTGGAGACGCCGACCCCGTTCTGGACAGCAATGGTAAGGTCATCACCTTTTTGTCCTCTGTCCTTCCACTTGTCCCTCACAACACCAGCCTTTGACACTTTCAATCCAACTTGCTAACTCGCTGCACTTATTCCTCCCTTACTGCCACCCTGTCCTCACGCTAAAGCCACTCTTGTACCTCCCTGCTTTCAGATGGTGATTCACCAGCTGAGGAGACGGGCCCTGAAGCTGCCAGTGGGAGTGAAGCTGCAGCCAAGGAGGAAGAGGAAGCCGGAGCATCAGTGCCACCCTCTCCCGAGGAAGCCCATGCCCACACTGGGAACACGCCTTCCCTGGAGGGGAGCAGGGGGGAAGGGTCTGATGAGGGTGAAGCTCCAGGACCCAGCGGGCTGCAGCAACGCCATGGGGGTAGGGAAGAACGGGGGCCTTCTCCCCAGAGGGAGAGTATGCCAGCGACTCCTACTGCAATGGACGCAGAGGAGGAGCGGCTGATCGCAGAAATGAACACCCAGGCGGTGGGCATGCACACTGAGCTCATGGGTGCAGTGGGAAGGGTGCCCGAATGCATTGAGTCACTGGCAAGGAGTGTGGAGCACTTCGCTGTAGCACAGGCGGATGCCACACTAAAGCTTAGTGCTGCAATTCAGTCACTGACTGCCGTGATCCCATCTCTGACTGCTCTCATGCAGACTCAGATTGAGGCCACGCGAGCACTGACTGCTGCCAACCTTGATGGTTCGTTCACATGTCCCCGGGGCTCTCACCGCGCCGCAGCAGGCCAGCAATCTGTGCTCCAGCAGATTGCTCCGGATGCTGAAGTGCTGCCCCTTGGGAGTGCCAGTGTGTCGGTCGAGCAGGGAGTTGCTGTCCTCTCTCACGATGACAGCATTCCTGCTGCCAACACTGTCACTTCTCCACTGCACTTGCCACCGCCTGTAGGACAGACTGCTGCCGCCCATGCAGAGTTGGTGCAGTCTGCAGCCGGGCCCTCCAGGCCCAGAACTGGTCGAGGCCGTCCTTCAGGGGCATCTGCAGTGTCAGGGTCTGACAATCAGCAGCCTTCCACCAGCCTTGCTGCAGCCACTGAGGTCCCATTACGGAGGAGCAGTAGGGTTAGAAGGGGGGAAGTGCGCAAGGGAAGGAGATCACCCTCGAAGGGCAAAAAGTAGGAGGTGTGACAAAATGCTGGTCATTTTTTTATTAAAGGCCGAGGTTCGTGGTCCAACTTTTGTCTAGTGTTTTGGACATTATCTCCAGGTTGTGAGAACCAGTTATGTTAATGACTGTTTTTTTGTGTTTATTTCTATGAGTTTGTCATGAGGAAATGACACACACAGAGTTTGTAAAATAAATAAGTTTTTGTATTCAAAATATACATGTTTGGTGTTTGGAATCATTGGTGCCTTGGCCGGCTTAGGGGTTGCGTGCTGGGTTCATTGATGTTGTTAGCAATGGCAGAAGCCATTTCCACAGCAGGGGCCCTAGAAGCGGCTTGCTATCAGCCGTTGACGGACGGCCCTTGCAGTTTCACCATTGTGGGCCGCCCTCCCGCCTTGGTGCTGCTGATGATCATCCTCCTCATCCTCTTCCTCCTCTTCCTCCTCCTCCTCTGGTGGTGCTCCAAGGCCTGGTGGCATTGGCTGGGTCCTGACAATTGCCATGTTATGCAACATGCAGCACACAACTACGAAGTTGGATACTCGCTCAGGCGAGTACTGCAGGGCTCCTCCAGAATGGTCAAGACAGCGGAACCGTTGCTTCAGCACGCCGATTGTGCGCTCAATGATGTTCCTGGTAGCTTGATGGCTCTCGTTGTACCGCAGCTCAGCAGGGGTGTTGGGCGTACGGAGCGGTGTCATCAGCCAGGTGCTCAATGGATACCCCTTGTCCCCGAGAAGCCAACCAACTGGCTGATGCGGTGCCTCGAAAAGTTCTGCCACAGTAGTCTGGCGCAGGATGAAAGCATCGCGGCAGCTGCCAGGATAGTGGGCATTGACAGCGAGTATCAGCTGTCTGTGGTCACAGACCAACTGAACATTCAAGGAATGGAACCCCTTTCTGTTCCGGAAATCCTTGGCATTCTCATGTGGAGCACGCAAAGCCACATGCGTGCAGTCAATGGCGCCCTGCACCATGGGGAAGCCCGCTATCCTCGCAAAGCCCAGAGCGCGGTCACGCTGCTTGTCTGGGGTCATGGGGAAAGAGATGAACTCTCGTCTCCTTTTAAAGAGGGCATTTGTGACCTGCCGGATGCAGCAATGCAGCGCGAACTGGGAGATATTGGCGAGGTCCCCAGCAGCAGCTTGAAATGAGCCAGTAGCATAGAAGTTGAGAGCCACTGTGACCTTCACTGCCACCGACAGAGACGTCCTGGACCTCAGTTGAGGCTGCAGATCTGGCTGCAGCAGGTGGCAGAGCTCAGTGACCACCTCCTTGCTGAATCGCAGCCTTCGCAAACACAGCTCCTCAGACAAATGAATGTAGGAGAGCTGTTCACGATATACCCTGGGAGGGTAAGCTCTCCTGTACAGACGCCTGTTGGCCCTCCTCCGTCTGGCCATCATTGCCACTCTCTCTCTGCGTCTCTGTGTCCTCCGATTCAGCTGGAGCAGGACGACGCCCCCATTCAGTGCAGCCCCCATAGTCTCTTTGCAAGCAAAGTTATGAAGGACAGCAACCAAAGTACCAGCGAAGTTAGGATCAGTAGGCAAAACTACCTCACAAAGCGTTGACTCAATGCAGAAGTCTCTCTTTCTCTCTCTCCGAATCTCTCTCTCTCTCTCAGAACGAGTGGTGCAAAAATGTCAACCACAGAAAAAGACAGGAAGAGGCCCCCTTTAAATAGCGCCCCCCCCAGCCCCACAGCGATTGATAGCGTTCCAGTCTTCCGGTCGTTGGATGCGCCAGGCGGTAAGGCAGGGGGCGCCACTCAATTTCCGCTCCGGGGCGCCACAAGGGCGTTGCACCATGGAATGACGTCACAATCTGCGCGCGCAGGTGGTCGCAGCGGTAAAGTTTAGCGCCGCCGCACAATGTCTAGTTAAGTTCCCGAGCGGCGCAAACATCGCTGCGCCCGGGCGCTAGCGGCTTTGCGCCCCATTAGCGCCCTCTTAAGGCGCTAACGGGAGGCGCAACCAACTGAATTTTTCCCCCTAAGTGCCCTGTTACCACGTCCTTAATAATAGATTCTAGCATTTTCCCTACTACTGATGTCAGGCTAACTGGTCTGTAGTTCCCCATTTTCTCTCTCCCCCCTTTGTTAAATAGTGGGGTTACATTTGCTACCTTCCAATCCACGGGAACCGTTCTAGATTCTATGGAATTTTGAAAAATGACAACCAATGCATCCACTATCTCTATTGCCACCTCTTTCAAAACCCTAGGATGTAGGCCATCAGGTCCAGGGGATTTATTGGCTTTCAGTCCCATTAATTTTTCCAGTACTATTTTTTTTACTAATATTAATTTCTTTCAGTTCCTCATTCTCGCTAGACCCTTGGTTCTCCACTATTTTTGGGAAGTTTTTTGCATCTTCTTCTGTGAAGGCAGACACAAAGTATTTGTTTAATTTCTCTGCCATTTCCTTTTTTCCCCATTATAATTTCTCCTGTCTCAGCCTGTAATAGACCCACATTTACTTTCGCTAATCTTTTCCTTTTTACATACCTATAGTAGCTTTTACAGTCTGCTTTTATGTCTCTCGCTAGCTTACTCTCATATTCTATTTTCCCTTTCTTTATCAATTTCTTGGTCCTCCTTTGCTGAATTCTAAAATCCTCCCAATCCTCAGGCTTACTGCTCTTTTTGGCAACATTATAAGCCTCTTCCTCTGATCTAATACTATCTTTAACTTCTCTTGTTAGCCACGGTCGGACCACTTTTCCTGTGGGGTTTTTCTGCCTTAAAGGAATGTATATTTGTTGTAAATTATGTATTCATTCTTTAAATGCTAGCCATTGCTTGTCTACCGTCATACATTTTAATGTAGTTTCCCAATCTACCTCAGCCAACTCGCCTCTCATACCTACGTAGTTGGATTTAAGACCCTAGTTTCGGATTTAACTAAATCACTTTCGAACTCAATATAAAATCCTATCATATTCTATTATATTGCTCATGCGAGGGACCTTTTGCTACCTGTCACATCTTTCGAGTTTTACACTAGATATATATATATGTGTTTTTTCATTCCTTCGCGGGATGTGGGCGACACTGGCAAGGCCGGCATTTATTGCCCATCCCTAGTCGCCCTGAGAAGGCGGTGGTGGGCCTTCTCCTTGAACCTCTGCAGTCCTTGTGGTAATGGTGTTACGAAGGGAATTCCAGGGCTTTGACCCAACAGCGGTGAAGAAACGGTGATGTATGTCCACATCTGGATAGTAGTCATGATGCGGCGATGCCGGTGTTGGACTGGGGTGGACAAAAGTGAGAAGTCGCACAACACCAGGTTATAGTCCAACAGCTTTATTTGAAATCACAAGCTTTCGGAGCGCTGCTCCTTCGTCAGGTGAAGACTTGTGATTTCAAATAAAGCTGTTGGACTATAACCTGGTGTTGTGCAACTTCTCACATCTGGATGGTGTGTGACTTGGAGGGAAATTTGAAGGTGATGATGTTCCCACGACATTGCTGCTCCTGTCCTTCTCGATGGTGGAGGTTGAGGTGCCACTGAAGTAAGCTTGGCATGTTGTTGCAGTGTATCCTTTATGTAGTACATACTCCAGCCACAGTACGCTGGTGGTGGAGGGGGTAAATACTGAGCTCAGTAGCATGGGCATCCAACAAGAGGGCTGCCTTGTCCTAGATGGTGTTCCACGACCAATGATTCAATCACCTTCTGAGAATTAAGAGGGAGATTTTAACTCTACTCGCTCAGCAGAAATCCGGCAGGTGGGCGGTTAAAATCGCCCCCTGGCTCTTACCTGTCCGAAAGCCACCATGATGGCAACATCTGCAATTTTAACCTGCTCTCCTGAGCAGGCGGCGAGGACAGGCGCCCGGAGCCAACAGGGGTCCTTCTTTACATACGCGTGTTGCGGCCTGATGACATCATTGAGACCTGACTGTAATTTTAACTCAGGCCTGAGCGGGGAATCCGCCTGGAGTTAAAATCGGGGCCTTAATCTCAAAATAACCTTGGGACACCACTCGGTAATGAGATTGGTGGGCTCTGAGATCAGCTTTTCATATGCCGTATAAATGAGCTCTCGACAGGTAACTATGATGACAGACTGCCAATTACAAGCCGAGCGGTCAAGCGGATAATAGGATCAGACACAAGCATTTTTTCTAATATTTGGAATTAATTAGCATTAATCTGAAAGCAGCACAGATACAAATAGCTTCATTTGTGAGAGATCGAGAACATTATCTGGGCTGAGATTTTCCTTCCATTCTAATCAATTAAGATAATAAATTGCCCATTAAGAGTGAATTTGGGGCTGGTAATGGGCGACAGTGAGCTGCTTGGATGAGAATTGCATCAACTCTACATTAGTATGAAATAATTCAAATTAGCGTTTAATTTTAAGGAGTCCCCACCATTAATGATGATGTTATTAAAGAACCAAATGCATCTAATTTATCATTAACTCCTTTATCCTTTTAAGAACACTAATAGAAGATTATTTGGCTGTCAACTTCTCTGTCGCCCTCAGACCAGAAAAGAAATTTTCTAAAACAACAATTAAATCTGGAATAAAAAGCTTGTATCAGTAGCGTAGGCACCCAACAAGAGGACTGCTTAATAACAACAGAAAGCGCTGGAAAAACTCAGCAGGCCAGGCAACATCCGTGGAGAGAGAAACAGAGTTAACGTTTCAGGTCGAAGACCCTTCGTCAGAACTGAGAAAAGAGCAGGACATGAAACAGATGAAAAAGCAAGTTTGGAGGCTGGGGGAGGGAATAAAAGAACAAAAGGGGAGGTCTGTGAGACGCTGAGACATTAAGAGATACACAAGGCGAGACGAGATGGTAATAGGACAGGTTAAGAAACAAAAGATGGCCCAGAAGAGGACTGCCTTGTCCTGGATGTTGTCAAGATGGTGCATGAAGCTGTCAGATTGTCGGAAAAACCCAACTGGTTCACTAATGTCCTTCAGGGAAGGAAATCTGCTGCCCTTACTTGGTCTGGCCGACACACGAGTCCAGTCCCACACCAACATGGTTGACTCTTAAGTGCCCTCTGAGATGGCCGAGAGAACCACTCAATTGTATCAAACTGCTACAATAAAGATTAAGAAGAATAAAACCCGATGGACCACTTGACTGCGAGCATCGAATTCAGACTCAGCAAAGGCACTCTCCGCCCAGGCGACCCTGCAACGTCCTCCTCACTAACCTCTGGGGACTGGTCCCACAGACTAGTCAGCAACTTCATCGTACTCACAGGATTGTCCCAGACGGCAGCATCTCGCCAAGGCTTCATCGACAGCACCTCACACAAACCCGCTACCTCCACCACATAGAGGGACAAGGGCAGCGGGTGCGTGGGAACGCCATCACCTCCAATTCCCCTCCAAGTCACACACCATCCCGACTTGGAAATATATCGTCGTTCCTTCGTGGTCGCTGAGGCAAAATCCTGGATCTCCCTACTTAACAGCACTGTGGGAGTACTTTCACCACACGGACTGCAGCGGTTCAAGAAGAAGGCTCACCACCACCTTCTCAAGGGCAATTAGGGATGGGCAATAAATGCTGGACTTGTCAGCGAAGCCCGCATCCCCAGAATGAATAATCACTTCTCTACAGATACCCAACCAACTCCTTTTTAAAGGCATCAATTGATTTGGATGAGGGAACCAAATGTAGTATTTCCAAGTTTGCTGACGACACAAAACTAAGTGGGATTGTGAGTTGTGAGGAAGATGCAAAGAGGCTTCAAGGCGATTTAGACAAGTTGAGTGAGTGGGCAAATACATGGCAGATGCAGTATAACGTGAATAAATGTGAAGTTATCCACTTCGGTAGGAAAAACAGAAAGGTAGAGTATTATTTAAATGGTGATAGATTGGGAAATGCTGATGTACAAAGGGACCTGGGTGTCCTTGTACACCAGTCACTCAAAGCACACATGCAGGTGCAGCAAGCAGTTAGGAGGGCAAATGGTATGTTGGCCTTCATTGCAAGAGGATTTGAGTACAGGAGCAAGGATGTCTTACTACAGTTGTACAGGGCCTTGGTGAGACCACACCTGGAGTACTGTGTGCAGTTTTGGTCTCCTTACCTAAGAAAGGATATACTTGCCATAGCGGGAGTGCAGCGAAGGTTCACCAGACTGATTCCTGGGATGGCAGGACTGTCGTATGAGGAGAGATTGGGTCGACTAGGCCTGTATTCACTAGAGTTTAGAAGAATGAGAGGGGATCTCATTGAAACATATAAAATTCTGACAGGGCTAGACAGACTGGATGCAGGGAGGATGTTTCCCCTGGCTGGGGGGTCTAGAACGAGGGGTCACAGTCTCAGGATACGGGGTAGGACATTTAGGACTGAGATGAGGAGAAATTTCTTCACTCAGAGGGTGGTGAACCTGTGGAATTCTCTACCACAGAAGGCTGTGGAGGCCAAGTCACTGAATATATTTAAGAAGGAGATAGATAGATTTCTAGACACAAAAGACATCAAGGGGTACGGGGAGAGAGCGGGAATATGGTATTGAGATAGAGGATCAGCCATGATCATATTGAATGGCGGAGCAGGCTCGAAGGACCGAATGGCCTACTCCTGCTCCTATTTTTCTATGTTTCTATGACTCTAGATCAATTCCTTCCTCTCAGCGTCTGTTCAACATATCCACTAGACAGCGGGGGAAAAAAGATTTTTCTTATCTCTTTTCTTATCTCTAACCTTGCTCAAGTCTTGTGAATATTGTACTTGTGTCCTGACATAAGTGTACTACTAGGCACTTGGTCTAAGCGTTAAACAAAGCCTTAATCAACTGTTTTCCAACATGGAGATCTAGTTGTGTCCTTCACTAGTTCCTGTTGAGGAATGTCCTAAGCAAGCTGGGCCCATGCCCGAGTATTTATACTCTCCCTGGACAGCGCCACCAGCAGGCCGCCCAGTATTATTTCATACATGAATGACAAGATTCATGTCATGTCCTATAAGAACATAAGAACATAAGAAATAGGAGCAGGAGTAGGCCATTCGGCCCCTCGAGCCTGCTCCGCCATTCAATGAGATCATGGCTGATCTTCCCCCTCAACTCCACTTTCCCGCCCGATCCCCATATCCCTTGATTCCACTAGAGTCCAAAAATCTTTCTATCTCAGTCTTGAATATACTCAGCGACTGAGCCTCCACAGCCCTTTGGGGCAGAGAATTCCAAAGATTCACAACCCTCTGAGTGAAGAAACTCTTCCTCTATCCTATAGGATCGGTAAATCTCTGGAATGCTCTTTGGCAGCCTGTCCCTATTACGCCTCAAAGAATGAGTACACTCAGTGGCGGCCCCAGAGAAAGAGTGCGCTGGATGATTGCGCTCATCGCAGCATGCCAAGGGTTAACATGAGCGGTACCACAATTTGCCAACATGTCTCATTTCTAGTCAGTGTAAAGTAACAGTATAAAAATCACACAGAACACGCTGGAGGTCAGTCAGCATCTGAAAGAGAAACTTTTCAGGTGAGAACCTTCACCGGAACCCACAACAGTATAGCTCCAGCATTCCCTTTACCCTAATAGAGTCATAGGGGGAGAAATTCAGTATCGCCCCATTTGGGGCGCAATTATCGGCCGGGCGCAAAGATTAGCGCCTGGCGCTAATTATCGCCACTGACTGCAAACTTGACTTTTATCGCCCCTGGAGGTGATTGGAGCGCTAAATCAGGCGCTTCACACCTGTCTTAAGTCGCAAAGGCCGAGGAGCGAGGCGCTACCTCAGAGCGCTGGCGAAGCTCATGTAATGTCAGTCAGCAATGGAACACACACACAATGGCACGGGCCAGTTCTTAAAGGGGATGGTTAATCTTGCTTTCCATCCACATCCTGCTCATTGCAGCCTTGAATCTCGGCCTGGAGAGACCTGCACATCAAATCTGCTGGAAAGAACAATGGAGAGTACCAGGCAAAGAGCTCAGAGTGCAGCCCCCACAGTCTCTTCTAAATCGATACAAGGAATGGCAAATCAAAATGAACCTGCAAAGTGCTGCTCAGTACCCAAAACTCCTTCACACAACGTTGAATCTCTCCAGAAGTCTCTCTCTCTCTCTCTCAGAATGCGTAGTTAAAAAATAGCACCAACAATAAAAGGCAGGAAGCGGTCACCTTTAAATAGCGCTCCCCCTTTCCCTTCATGACTGCAGAATGCTCCCCTCAACTTGTCATTGCTAGCGTCAGGCGGTAAGGCAGGGGGCGCCACTCAATATCCGCTCCGGGGCGATACCGGGGCGTTGCGCACTCGACTGACGTCACGATCTGCCGGCGCAGGAGATCGTGGCGGTAGTGTTTAGCGCCGCCGCAAAATGTCTAGTTAATTTCGCGAGCAGCGCAAACTTCGCCGCGTCTGGGCGCTAGCTGCTTTGCGCCCCATTAGCGCCCTCTTAAGGCGCTAACGGGAGGCGCAACCAACTGAATTTTTCCCCCATAGAGTCATAACGGCACAGAAGGAGGCCATTCGGCCCATCGAGTCCGTGCCAGCTCTCTGTAGAGCGATCCAATCAGTCTCATTCCCCCGCTCTATCCCCGTAGCCCTGCAAGTTTATTTCCCTCAAGTGCCGATCCTGTCTCCCCTTGAAAACATTGAGGGCTGGATTTTAAATGACCCGTGGAGTCGGGTTTGGAGTCGGGGTGGGGGGGGTTAAAGTTGCAGATTCGGGGGTCCCGACCCCATCACGCCTCCAACCCGCCTCCATGCCAGTTTCTCTGGCGGTGGGTACCCGACCTGGTCTGAGACCCGACTCCCCGAGGCGGGAAGGGATTAGTGACAATTAACTGCCTGTTAACAGGTAGTTAACAGGCAGTTTTTTGCATAATCCCTACTTTAAAAAGAAAATTGTGGGCTTCCCGACAGGTGGCAACCACTCCAAGTTATCGGGTCGGGCCGTGGGTCTGCAGGGGTTGGAGGGGTCGATATGTCCGGTAGGCAGGTGAGTGATCGGTGCATGTGTGCAGAGGTAAGTGTGTAAGGTAAGTGCTAAGTGTTGGAAAAAGTTTTACTTACCTTAACTTCCTCCTGCAGGTGTCAGCCCTTCAGTTCTCGGGAGTTAGAAATATCACCGGCACAGAAAGCAGGAAAGCCGTGGACCTGTCAAAAACAGCAGCCTTCTGTTTTCTGTGCTGGAATGATTTCTAACTCAGCCTGAAAGGAAGGACTGAAGTTAGAAATCATATTGTGAGTGTTTGACAGCTTCACAGATGAAATGTCAGTCTGTGACGTCACCTGTTGCCGGGTGGCCCTTAATTGGCCTGCTGAGCCCACTGGGCGGGCTCAACAAGGTCAATCAAGGGAAAATACAGTGGGTTGGCCACATCTCGATGGAGGCGGGTTCACAAGCCAGAATGTGTGATTCCCGACCCCAACACGACTCCAACTTCAAAATCCAGCCCTGAGGGTCTCCATTTCCACCACTTCCGTCGGCAGCGAGTTCCAGGTCCTCATCACTCGCTGCGTAAAAAAGCTTTTCCTCACATCCCCCCTGGATCTCTTGCCCAAAACCTTAAATCTGTGTCCCCTAGTCCTTGTACCATCAACTAGTGGGAACAGCCTTTCCCTGTCTAGCCTATCCAAACCCGTCATAATCTTGTACACCTCTATCAAATCACCCCTCAACCTCCTATGCTCTAGTGAAAACAAATCCAGCTTCTCCAACCTGCCCTTGTAGCTAAGATCCCCCATCCCCGGAACCATTCTGGTAAATCTCCTCTGCACCCTCTCGAGGGGCCTTCACATCCTTCCTAAAGTGTGGTGACCAGAACTGGACGCAATACTCCAGTTGTGGCCTAACCCAGCGCTTTATAGAAAGGATTCAGCATAACTTCTCTACTTTTGTACTCGTAATCTGGTGGAAATTGGTGAGCGAGAGGTTGGTGCGGCCAATGAAAGAATGTGGCACTGGTGCCATGATATTGGGGCCGAGCTGCAATGCAGAGGGGAATGTCGTCACCCGCTAACCTGAGCTGGTTGGTGCTGACTGACAGATGGACAAACCAGCACTCAAATCATTTGTCTTTAACAACACATTGCTGTTGCCTCCTCCAATTCCAATTATCTTTGTATTCCTGCATTCAGGAGATTACTGTTTTCCTGTGGTGCCAGGACAGTACAGAATGGCTTCCTGGAATGAACCAATATTTGATTAATAAGAGGTATTACTGTGGCTCATATGGATGAACAGTTAACAGACTAACATCTGCAGAAAGGAACAGGGGCGATTAATCCCCATTTTCAGCTTTGTTCGTGTAAATGCTGCAAAGCTGCAAATTGTTTTTTTTTTTAATTGACTGATAGGTAATTCTTCTCAAGTTGAAAATTAGATGTATACTTGAAAAGGAAAAATTGGCCGGGCTACGGGGAAAGAGCAGGGGGGAGTGGGACTGATTAGATCGCTCTTTCAAAGAGCCGGCACAGGCACAATGGGCCGAATGGCCTCCTCCTGTGCTGTGTGTTTCGATGTCTTTTTCCATTTTTATTGATGCTGCAATGGTCGGTACATCTCCGTTCTTTCTGCTCTTCCTCCAAACTTGAAATGTGTCACCCGACACACTCTTCAAACTTGAAATATGCCCCCATCCATGCTCTTCATCCTCACTGAGATTGAAAGCAAGTCGCCACAGAGTTTCCGACTCTGACTCATTCTCTCCCAGGGACCCATAACTGGCGAACTCGTTGCCTCCCTCGGTTTGCCCTTCCTCCTACAGTCTTCCAGCTTTTACATGCAAGGTTGGCATCTCCTCTGGTCTGATTTACTAATCTTCTCCTCTCCTCTTACAATGGAAGAGAGATGGAGGAGGAGGAGGAGGATAGAGACAGTCTCTGGCTGTTGATAAGCTGTTCTGATCTCTGCTATTCTTAGTGTCAGAGAGAAATGGGGCCATGTGTTGAGGCATGTCCATCTCATCTGACTCCACTGCCCAGACTACACTTCTTACCCTTATTTTTGCCTCTCCTGAAAGCACGGACACAAGCCAAGTGGTTCCTTGAGTGACAATAGCCTTCTGATAACCCGTCTGAGTGGCCTGCTTCATAAATGAACCTGGACAGTGAGTGTTATCTGGCTATTCAACTATAGAGTTCATCACAGCCCAACAGTCCACACACTTGTATATGTGTATATAGCACCAATCAATCGAAGAGCAGGGGTCAGTCTATATGTGTATATAGCACCAATCAATCTAAGAGTAGGGGTCAGTCTATATGTGTATATAGCACCAATCAATCTAAGAGCAGGTGTCAGTCTATATGTGTATATAGCACCAATCAATCTAAGAGTAGGGGTCAGTCTATATGTGTATATAGCACCAATCAATCTAAGAGCAGGCGTCAGTCTATATGTGTATATAGCACCAATCAATCTAAGAGTAGGGGTCAGTCTATATGTGTATATAGCACCAATCAATCTAAGAGCAGGCGTCAGTCTATATGTGTATATAGCACCAATCAATCGAAGAGCAGGGGTCAGTCTATATGTGTATATAGCACCAATCAATCTAAGAGTAGGGGTCAGTCTATATGTGTATATAGCACCAATCAATCTAAGAGCAGGTGTCAGTCTATATGTGTATATAGCACCAATCAATCTAAGAGCAGGGGTCAGTCTATATGTGTATATAGCACCAATCAATCTAAGAGCAGGCGTCAGTCTATATGTATATATAGCACCAATCAATCTAAGAGCAGGCGTCAGTCTATATGTGTATATAGCACCAATCAATCTAAGAGCAGGGGTCAGTCTATATGTGTATATAGCACCAATCAATCTAAGAGCAGGGGTCAGTCTATATGTGTATATAGCACCAATCAATCTAAGAGCAGGGGTCAGTCTATATGTGTATATAGCACCAATCAATCTAAGAGCAGGCGTCAGTCTATATGTGTATATAGCACCGATCAATGTGAGAGTTGAGGACGGTCTATATATATGTATATAGCACCAAATAATCTGAGAATTGGGGACCGCTGATGATCATGGCTGATCCTCTATCTCAATACCATATTCCCGCTCTCTCCCCATACCCCTTGATGCCTTTTGTGTCTAGAAATCTATCTATCTCCTTCTTAAATATATTCAGTGACTTGGCCTCCACAGCCTTCTGCGGTAGAGAATTCCAAAGGTTCACCACCCTCTGAGTGAAGAAATTTCTCCTCATCTCAGTCATAAATGTCCTACCCCATATCGTGAGACTGTGACCCCTCGTTGTAGACCCCCCCCAGCCAGGGAGAAACATCCTCCCTGCATCCAGTCTGTCTAGTCCTGTCAGAATTTTATACGTTTCAATGCGATCCCCTCTCATTCTTCTAAACTCTAGTGAATACAGGCCTAGTCGACCCAATCCCTCCTCATACGACAGTCCTGCCATCCCAGGAATCAGTCTGGCGAACCTTCGCTGCACTCCCTCTATGGCAAGTGTGTCCTTTCTTCGGTAAGGAGACCAAATCGTTTCCCCCTACAAGTATTTATCCAATTCCCTCTTGAAAGTTACGAGTGAATCTGCTACCACCGCCCTTTCAGGCAGCGCGTTCCAGATCGGAAGAACATTAACATTACAAGCATGTCCTTGTAATAAAAAGAGTCCTTGTTCAAAACACAGCTCGAGCTCTCCCGCAAATGACTTGCTGTTGAACTCGGGGATAATGGGTGCTCTGAAGAGGGGCAATTATCTTTTGGAAGCAGGATTACAAGCGAAGTGGGAAACACAAAATATTCGCCAGTGGGAGGAGGGGGTTCAATGTATTTTCCATGGGTTCAGTTGCATGCGTTGGGTGTCAAATTTTCATTCCTTATTAATCTACTATTGTGAGCTTAAATTAGAAACAAATGATTGAAGTATAAAAGCAGGAACAGCCAAGGGAACCAAATGATTTATAAATGCATTGTTTTGTGGCGGGTTCTTCTGTGGAACCGATTTAAAATGTGCCAAAAAAAAGAACATTGACCAGTTTTGAAATTGTGTTTCATTTTAAAAATCAGTCAGTGATTCTGGTGACTCACAGCTCCCCGATGTTAATAGGACGGATTTAAAGGGACATCGTCGGCTCCTGCAGTTGTGAAGGAAGCTCTTGGTGCTGATACATAACAATATTGCCCCCTCTTGGCTCTGTGGGTAATTGCGCCCCACAGTGCAGCCCTGAGACGTGCAGTCGAGGCAGGTTTAGTCCCCCAGTTCCCGCTCTCAGTTGGCTGATTTCATCCAGGGAAGCACGCCAGTGGGGAGCTACAACTATCTTCAGGGCCTCTGGGACTTGGGTATTGGGGGGGAAAATCAGCCAATTCCTGATTGTTAGGCTGTGACCCACACTGAAAAGTGCCTATTTGCAGATTGTGACCTTGGCTGTGATGCCCCCATGGTGCAATAGCCTGCCAACTATCACTAACAGGGTTCATGCCTAAGGACTAGTCACATTGGCGAGGTGAGGTGAGCTGGCACCATACCCCAACATGAATTAGCACCTAGATAGGGGCAGGAGGAGGCCATTCAGCCCCTCGAGCCTGTTCCGCCATTCGATGAGATCATGGCTGATCTGTGTCTCAGCTCCATCTACCCGCCTTGGTTACATTAACACTTAATACCCTTACCTGACAAAAATCTCTCAATCTGGGTTTTGAAGCTTTCAATTGACCCCAACTTCAGGTGAGGTGAGGAGAATAAAGGGAAAAGAAACAGCAAAACACTCCCCTCTGAAACATACAGGCCAACTATTTACCCCTTATCATAGTTGAGCCATGGAGGGATTTGAAAACCAGGATGAGAATTTTAAAATTGCGGCGTTGCCGGACCGGGAGCCAATGTAGGTCAGCGAGCTCAGGGGTGATGGGTGAACGGGACTTGGTGCGAGTTAGGACACGGGCAGCAGAGTTTTGGATGACCTCAAGTTTACGTAGGGTGGAAGATGGGAGTCCGGCCAGGAGTGCGTTGGAAGAGTCAAGTCTAGAGGTAGCAAAGGCATGGATGAGGGTTTCAGCAGCGGATGAGCTGAGGCAGGGGCGGAGTCGGGCGATGTTACGGAGGTGGAAGTAGGCGGTCTTTGTGATGGAGCGGATATGTGGTCGGAAGCTCATCTTGAGGTCAAATACGACACCGAGGTTGTGAACGGTTTGGTTTAGCCTCAGATAGTTGCCAGGGAGAGGATGGAGTTGGTGGCTTGGGAACAGAGTTTGTGACGGAGACCGAAGACAGTGGCTTTGGTCTTCCCAATATTTAGTTACTATTTACAACCTTTTTCATACTTACTCCTTAACTGACCGATTATCAAGATCACGAGTCTATGACTGAATAAGTCAATTCCTCTTTTTATTACAGGAAGTTCCGGTATTTCAGGGCCACGTTTTGAAATTCCGTCCATGTTTTTCTATGAAAACCCCTGGCCCTTGCTGATCATCTTCCAAACCCCATCACATTGGGCTTCTTTAAGCATCAGCTGGTTGCTGTCATGCTTCAGACGGGAGGGTTGGCATTCCAGAAGGGGGGAAGACAAGTGAAGGCTGAAGGCCTTTCTTCACCCAAACTTGCCTCGTCGGGGAGCTGAATGCCTTGACTTGATGTCACCAGTGACAAAATGATTAACAAGCTGAGAAGGTTGAAGATAGAAAGAGGAAGAACCTCCGTTCGTAGAACGCCATTCACCTCCTCAGGACGTCCCAAAGCGCTCCACAGCTAATGAAGAGCTGGGCAGCGGGCCTTGGATCAGGATTGCTCTGGCGATGGGCCGGCACAGACACCATGGGCTGAATGGCCTCCACTGTGCTGGAAGCTCTGGTGGTTTTATTCAAACGTTCATGTTTAAATGAGCTAACGGCGCCGCCAAAGTAACGCATGCAGGAATACCACGTGAAAAAAGACTCGCATGTCTACCGCGCCTTTCGTGACCACCGGACGTCCCAAAGCGCCTCACAGCCAACGAAGTGCTTATTGAAGTGTTGTAATGTAGGAAACGCGGCAGCCAGTTTGCACACAGCACGATCCCACAAACAGCATTGAGATAAATGACCCGCTAATCTGTTTCTCGGTGGTGCTGGTCGAGAGAGGAATGTTGGCCAGGACCCTGGGAGAACGCTCTGCCCACCCACTCCCCCCATTTTCCGAATAATCCCGTGGGAGCTTTTTGCATCCACCCGAGAGGGCAGACGGGGCCTCGGTTTAAATTCTCCTCCGAAAGACGGCGCCCCCGACAGTGCAGCGCTCCCTTCACACCGAAATGAAGCGACAGCCGAGATAGTGCGCTCAGGTGCGCAGCGGGGGAGGCTTGAACCCCAAAACAAGCCGAGAAACAACGGTGATACCAAGCCAGTCAATCCAACACCCAAAAATATTCAGAAGAGTGCAAATTTCAACACTGCAAACAGGAAGAACGCCATAACGCTATAACGTTATACTTCTTTATTTTAAATTAAAAAATATTATTTCCCGGAAAGCCACGGAGATTGAGGGAAGTGCCCAACCTTGTCGTCAGGAAGCAGCCAATCGGTAAGCGTTTTACTGCACGGTGCGGCACTGCTGCTCTACACTGAACCTGTGTGAATCCATCGCACGGGCTCCCTCACACGCAAGCGACACATCAGGGTCGTCATCATCAGTCTCCAAAAGGCACCTAGTGTGCGGGGAAGCGTCATTCAGAGTTCTCTTGCAAGTGAGGAATTAAAAAAATAAGAAAATTTCTGCGCTTTTAAAAATAATTCTTCTTTCAAAATAGTCCCCGATCAAGGGTCTAGTTAACGTCTTGTGCTTTTACAATGTTCTCTCCTCTGTCCTTTGTTCATAGTTGAGGGCCACTCATTCCGAGCCCATCGGAGGAGGGGAGGGGGGCTTTATTCTTACCACAGTTCAAGCCATGATTGTCCAGCGCACAGTCAGAGTTGACTCTAAGTTGTATTTTTCCTCCCTGCCTCTTTTTTAAACACCATTGTCTGCAAAAGGAAGGGGCCCAAAGTGCTTTCAGAAAGTGCAGAGTTGGCAGCGGTGACCTCTACCCTCCGGTAACCTTTAACCCTGACCCTTTCGGAGGTCAGGGATGTTCTTCTAGGGGCACCAAGGTGTTTCTGGGTAAAGTAGACAGTGGATGGACTTGAATCTGTAGAAGAGATAAAATGTTATATTTTATTCTGGAGGATTGGAATTTGCTTTATTGGTTTCATCCATTGTTTCTCTCACACGCTTTTTCACATCTCCTCCTCATCCAGAGGCACTGGCTTCTTGCTGTCGTTTTTTGGTGTCGGACAGCCCCGGGGATCTCTTCCAAGTGGCTATTCTGCAGACAATGAGTGTCAGCAGGGTATTTATCTGCGATGGGCAGTCAAGTACAATTTCACCCTCCCCCAATGTCCCACAAAAGACACACACACACTCAGACACATACTCAGACACAGACACACACACACACACTCAGACACACACTCAGACACAGACACACACACACACACTCAGACACACACTCAGACACAGACACACACACACACACTCAGACACATACTCAGACACAGACACACACACACACACTCAGACACACACTCAGACACAGACACACACACACACACTCAGACACAGACACACACACACACACTCAGACACATACTCAGACACAGACACACACACACACACTCAGACACACACTCAGACACAGACACACACACACACACACTCAGACACTCACACCACACACACACACACACACTCAACAGACACACACACACACTCAGACACTCACACCACACACACACACACTCAGACACAGACACAGACACACTCACTCACACACACACTCAGACACAGACACACACACACACACTCAGACACAGACACAGACACACACAGACACTCACACCACACACACACACAGACACTCACACACACACACAGACACTCACACACACAGACACACACACACACAGACACACTCACACACAGACACTCACACACACACACACACACACACAGAAACTCACACAGACACCACACACACACACACACACAGACACGGACACACTCACACCACACACACAGACACTCACACACACACAGACACTCACACTCACACACAGACACTCTCACACTCACACACACACACACAGACACACACTCACTTACACACACACTCACACACACACTCACTTATTCACACTCACAGATACACACACTCACTCACACACACACTCACTCACACACTCACTCACACACACTCACACTCACTCACACACTCACACAGACACACACTCACACTCACTCACACTCACACACACTCACTCACAGACACACACTCACTCACACACACTCACTCACACACTCACAGACACACACACTCACACACTCACTCACACAGACACACACTCACACTCACACTCACACACACACACTCACTCACACACACACACAAACACTCACACACCCGTACACTTCTTAGCAGGGGTCACCAGATGGCGATGAAGAGTTTATAGGATTTAAAACTCCTCGTGGTATGAACTGCAAAATGTGTAATGACAATCTGAGAGCGTGAGAGCTCCTCGACTGAATGTGATTGCGCTTCTTCACTTCTGATGGAAAGAAAATTTAGAGATAATGATTATTAATGGAGTGGCAGCTGGAAGTAAATCAATCTGAGTGGGCGCTCATTAAATCAGCCAGGGCAAGTAGTCACCCACAACCAGGGGCCAGGACGGTGCACTCCTGCCTTTGGCTGGGTGATAGCAAAGCCAGTGATCCTCACCGAGGTACAAAACCCTGTCCTAGAATTTTAAAAGCAGGGACACACGATTTGGACCCTTCCCTTTCTAGGTTTTGTGTGTTTGGCTGTGCCTACCACAGCACCCAAATTTTAACTGAATGTAACAGAGTGAGGCCCCAAGGCCTAAACTTAGGCCTCTAGACTCGACTATTCCAACGCTCTCCCATTTTCCACCTCCGTAAACTTAAGCTCATCCGAAACTCGGCTGCCCGTGTCCTAACCCGCACCAAGTCCTGTTCACCCATCACCCCTGTTCCTGCTGACCTACATTGGCTCCCGGTCTGACAATGCCTCAATTTTAAAATTCTCTTCCTGGTTTTCAAATCCCACCTCCCCCCCCCCCCCGCCCCCCCCCGCCCCATGGCCTCGCCCCTCCCTATCTCTGTAATCTCCTCCATCCCCACAACCCTCCGAGATATCTGCGCTCCTCCAATTCTGGCCTTTTGAACAGACCCAATTTTAATCGCTCCACCATTGCCGGCCGTGCCTTCAGCTGCCCGGGTCCTAAGCTCTGGAATTCCCTCCCTGAGCCTCTCTGCCTCTCTACTTTTTCCTCCTTTAAGACGCTCCTTAACATAGAAACATAGAAGATAGGAGCAGGAGTAGGCCATTCGGCCCCTCGAGCCTGTTCCGCCATTTAATGAGATCATGGCTGATCATCCAAATTCAGTACCCTGTCCCTGCTTTCTCCCCATATCCCTTGATCCCTTTAGCTTTAAGAAATATATCTATCTCATTCTTGAATATATTTAATGACTTGGCCTCAACTACCTTCTGTGGTAGAGTATTCCACAGGTTCACCACTCTCTGGGTGAAGAAATTCTTCCTCATTTCTGTCCTGAATGGCTTACCCCTTATCCTTAGATTATGACGCCTGGTTCTGGACTCTTTGAACAAGCTTTTGGTCACCTGCCCTAACATGACTCAGTGTCAAATTTTGTTTTTGAGAACACTCCTGTGAAGTACCTTGGATGTTTTGTTACATTAAGGGCGCTACATAAATGCAAGCTGTTACTGCTGTTGCTCATTTTTAACTCCCCACCCGTCCGATTAAAATCGACCCCACTCGGATGCCCGAAAACAGAATCAAAAGACCAATTCTGCCGAGTGACTGGAAAGTTGACCAAACATTCGCTGGTATTTCCCACTGCTGCGCCCGCCAGCCTTTCGATCTAATAGGCGGAAAATCCCGGCCTCTAACTCAAGACTTTTTCCCTTCCCGTTGTTTTCTTCCCAAAAAGCTGATGGACCCCACCCAGCTTTCCTATAATCAGCGAGAGACCTGCGGCGTCAGCTGCTCCCTCAAGAGTCTGCAGGGTCAGTGGCAATGGGCAGTCTACCTGCTAGGTCCTGATGCGTAAGGTAGATGTAAAGATATTTTTGCAATGGGGCCAGTTTGCCTACAACAACAACTGCTTGCATTTATATAGGAACAAGGATGTCTTGCTGCAGTTGTACAGGGCCTTGGTGAGACCACACCTTGAGTACTGTGTGCAGTTTTGGTTGCCTTATCTGAGAAAGGAGGTTCTTGCCATGGAAGGAGTTCAGCGAAGATTCACCAGGCTGATACCTGGGATGGCAGGAATGACGTACGAGGAGAGAATGGGTCGACTGGGCTTATACTCGCTGGAGTTTAGAAGAATGAGAGGGGATCTCATTGAAACTTATAAAATTCTGAAAGGACTGGACAGACTAGATGCAGGAAGGATGTTCCCGATGGCCGGGGAGTCCAGAACCAGGGGTCACAGTCTAAGGATAAGGGGTAAGCCATTTAGGACAGAAATGAGGAGGAATTTCTTCACCTAGAGAGTGGTGAACCTGTGGAATTCTCTACCACAGAAGGCAGTAGAGGCCAATTCATTAAATATATTCAAGAAGGAGTTGGATATATTTCTTAAGGCTAAAGGGATCAAGGGATATGGGGACATAGCAGGGACAGGGTTCTGAATTTGGATGATCAGTCATGATCTCATTAAATGGCGGAGCAGGCTAGAGGGGCTGAATGGCCTACTCCTGCTCCTATCTTCTATGTTTCTATGTTTCTATGTTTCTATATAGCACCTTCTGGAAAGGAGAGCAAAACATTCAGAAAAGGCCTCAGACGATGGGCCAATACTCTCTGGAGTTTAGAAGAATGAGAGGTGATCTCTTTGAAACATGTAAGATTCGGAGGGGACTTGACAGGGTAGATGCTGAGAGGTTGTTTCCCCTGGCTGGGGAGTCTAGAACTAGGGGGCACAGTCTCAGGATAAGAGGTCGGCCATTTAGGACTGAGATGAGGAGAAATTTCTTCACTCAGAGGGTTGTGAATCTTTGGAATTCTCTACCCCAGAGGGCTGTGGATGCTCAGATGTTGAGTATATTCAAGACAGAAATCGATAGATTTTTTGACTCTGGGGGAATCGAGGGATATGGAGATCGGGCGGGAAAGTGGAGTTGAGGTCAAAGATCAGCCATGATCTCATTGAATGGCGGAGCAGGCTCGAGGGGCCGAGTGGCCGACTCCTGCTCCTATTTCCTATGTTCTAACAACAAATGTACTTTTTGTTTGAACAAATTACACTTTGTTTCCCAGGAGCCTGCTCCTGAGATTTGCCGATGCCACTGTTGATGCGGCCACTGGAGTGCACACGAGTGAGTCGGGAGTGATTGTCCTGCAGATTATCGCTTTCCTGTGGACAGGCACCTGCTCCTTGATCACCCCCACCTCCATCCCCCCACCCCCCCCCACCCACCCACCCACCCAAACAGATTAAAAAAGAAAAAAAGACTTGCATTTCTATAGCGCCTTTCACAACCTCAGGACGTCCCAAAGCGCTTTACAACCAATGAAGTACTTTTTGAAATGCAGTCACTGTTGTAATGTGGGAAACGCGGCAGCCAATTGTGCACAGCAAGCTCCCACAAACAAGAATGTGATAATGACCAGATCATCTGTTTTTAGTGATGTTGATTGAGGGATAAATATTGGCCAGGAAACCGGGGAGAACTCCCCCTGCTCTTCTTTGAAATAGGGCCCTGGGATCTTTTACGTCCACCTGAGAGAGCAGACGGGGCCTCGGTTTAACGTCTCATCTGAACGAGACTAGGGACTCAATAATCTGGGAACCACAGATCCAGCCCATGTCCTCCCATTCCAAGACATGGGTCAATGAAGCACCATCCGTCATTCTAATCTTGTATATATTTTCCACCTCTGACAGAGCCTGGCATGGAAGAGCTAAGATCTCAGAGTTGATCTTAACCAATCCAAAACGTTTATTATTCCCAACGGGGAAACAATAGGGTTGAACACACTCACCTGGAGGGGTCTTCATCGACAGAAAACGCTCCTTTCATCTCAATGATATTTCTTTTGTTCTCAAAGGTTCCGTAACTTAAAGTAACCTGGAAATAATCATTTTGATTTTATTTCAATTTGTTATCCTCTATTTTGCTCTCTGATGCATCCCACAAGATGGTGAATCTCCCCATGATTTAGCATCAGTAATAACTTGCACCTTCATTGCCTACCTCGTCAACCTCAACTAAGTCTAACCAACCTCAACTCATCTCCAAGGTTAATCTGTGTCTAAGGTCCTTCATCACCAACCTCAACCCATCTCCAACCTCAACCCATCTCCAACCTCAACCCATCTCCAACCTCAACCCATCGCCAACCTCAACCCATCGCCAACCTCAGCCCATCTCCAACCTCAACCCATCTCCAACCTCAACCCATCTCCAACCTCAACCCACCTCCAACCTCAACCCACCTCCAACCTCAACCCACCTCCAACCTCAACCCATCTCCAAGGTTAATCTGTCTCTAAGGTCCTTCATCACCAACCTCAACCCATCTCCAACCTCAACCCATCTCCAACCTCAACCCATCTCCAAGGTTAATCTGTCTCTAAGGTCCTTCATCACCAACCTCAACCCATCTCCAACCTCAACCCAGCACCAACCTCCAAAGTCCTACATCACCAACCTCAACCCAGCTCCAAGGTCCTACATCTCCAACCCCAAACCACCTCCAGAGACCTACATCTCCAAGCTCAACCCACCACCAACCTCCAAAGTCCTACATCTCCAACTTCAACCCAGTTCCAAGGTCCTTCATCCCCAACCTCAAACCACCTCCAACCTCAACCCACCACCAACCTCCAAAGTCCTACATCTCCAACCTCAACCCACCACCAACCTCCAAAGTCCTACATCTCCAACCCCAACCCACCTCCAAAGTCCTACATCTCCAACCTCACCCCAGCTCCGGTCCTTCATCTCCAACTTCAACCCACCTCCAACCTCCAGAGTCCTACATCTCCAACCTCAACCCACCTCCAGGGTCCTACATCTCCAACCTCAACCCACCTCCAACCTCCAGAGTCCTACATCTCCTACCTCAACCCACCTCCAGGGTCCTACATCTCCAACCTCAACCCACCTCCAACCTCCAGAGTCCTACATCTCCTACCTCAACCCACCTCCAGGGTCCTACATCTCCAACCTCAACCCACCTCCAACCTCCAGAGTCCTACATCTCCAACCTCAACCCAGCTCCAAGGTCCTACATCTCCAACCTCAACCCACCTCCAACCTCCAGAGTCCTACATCTCCAACCTCAACCCAGCTCCAAGGTTCCATGTCACCAGCCCAGACGTGCCTTCAAGATCCTGAGCCTGATCAGTGCCGGTGCGATTCGGCTCAGAGAGCAACGGTGGGACATACCTGGCTTTGGATCTGGGATTTAGAAACCAGCTGTAAGTTCTCGAGGTGGGAGTGGAAGAGCGGGCTTCGAATCAGACTCACGCCCAGGAGGGCCTCAATGATGTAACCGATGGTGCAGTCATCAGGGAGACGGATCCTCTCTGCTGTATTCATAAAATGTCCGTCGCTGGTCGAAAAAAATTGCAATTTTTTTTCTTAAATGTAAGTGTTTTACATTTTTACATACTTACTGTAGTAAAATGGTGAAGAATTACATCTTTAATGAAGCTGTGTTATGTAGCGGTGTGAGGGGCCTGTTTCTTGACCTCTCTCTCTCACTCAGGCTAGCCCAACTGGTCAGTAAATTACCCCCCACCCTCCCCCGTTTGGATGGACCCTCTTCCGGGAGCAGTTTACACAGCACCCCTAAACTGTGGGTCTCCTTCCCTCCCTCGGTCCTGTCCTTCCACCTACAGCCTTTTAATACTCCATCTTAATGCCACACAGCGATTGGGTCGCCAACTCTGGTTGGACGTCTTCCTGGAGGTTTCATCACGTGACCTCCTGCCTCCAACGGCCCCGCCCCCCACTCTCCGACCTGTCCATCCTCGCGGCGTCCCGCCTTCCCTCGGCCAATCGGAAAGCGAAAGGACTCTTCATTACCCGATTGGATGATGCTTGACCGTCAGTCAAACAGCCACTTTCCCCCCCTCCCCCCCCCATCTCCAATATTTTCAGAACTAATAAATGGAAGCGCTCGAAAAGGAAATGAAAAGAAACACACAATTTTTTTTAAACGGCCCCCACCATTTCTCTCCCGGGTGTTGCCCGCAGCGAGCGTCCCGGAGACTGGTCATTAATTCCTGGAGACTCCAGGGCAATCCCGGAGGGTTGGCAACCCTACCTAAAGACTGCTTCCTTCTCCTCTACCTCTTTTTAACCTTGATGTGGAGATGCCGGTGTTGGACTGGGGTGGACAAATGTGAGAAGTCGCACAACACCAGGTTATAGTCCAACAGTTTTATTTGAAATCACAAGCTTTCGGAGCCTGATGAAGGAGCAGCGCTCCGAAAGCTTGTGATTTCAAATAAAGCTGTTGGACTATAACCTGGTCTTTTTAACCTTGGCGGGGGGGGGGGGGGTTCCTGCACTGGGGGCCTCGGCCCTTTACCTAGGTTTTCTCAATTTAAAGAAAAAAGACTTGCATTTCTATAGCGCCTTTCACGACCACCGGACGTCCCAAAGTGCTTCGCAACCAATGAAGTATTTTTGAAGTGCAGTCACTGTTGTAATGTAGGAAACGCGGCAGCCAATTTGCGCACAGCAAGCTCCCACAAACAGCAATGTGATAATGACCAGATAATCTGTTTTTACCGATGTTGGTTGAGGGATAAATATTGGCCCAGGACACCAGGGAGAACTCCCCCTGCTCTTCTTCGAGATAGTGCCATGGGATCTTTTACCTGAAAGAGCAGACGGAGCCTTGGTTTAACATCTCAGAACTGCACTAGAGTGTCAGCCTAGATTTTTCTGCTTAAGTCTCATGGAGTGGGATTTATCGAACCCACAACCTTCATGACTCAGAGGCAAGGGTGCTACCAACTGAGCCACAGCTGACACTGAAAGAAAGAATATTAGATATACCTGGGACTGGACTTGGATTGATGGGGAAGAGTTGTCAAAAAAAAACAACGTTAAACTAGGATCGTGCAACGTGTAGATCCAGGGGGCGTACGGGAGGGCTCAAACAGCGGGGAACAAAAAGTCCCCATCAAGAGAATTCAGTCCAGCTCCATCCCCCAACAACAGGCGTCTGTTATATTGAAACCTTTCACCCATTCTTTCGATTAATGGCTGGCACACCTACCTTGCCCAAGGTGCCATCTTCAGTGCCAACCCACGGCTGATACAGAATCCAGCTCCGCCAGTGGCGAACCAAAAGAACACAGATTTCTGTAAAATGAAGGTCAAATCATTATCCATGGCCACCTTCGGCCTGACGTTCTGCTATGTGAATAAAAGCAAAGAAAGATTGCATTTCTATAGCGCCTTTCACGACCACCGGACATCCCAAAGCGTTTTACAGACAATGAGGTACTTTTTGAAGTGAAGTCACTGTTGTAATGTAGGAAACGCGGCAGCCAATTTGCGCACAGCAAGCTCCCACAAACAGCAATGTGAAAATGACTGGATAATCTGCTTTTGTTCTGTTGATTGAGGGATAAATATTGGCCAGGACACCGGGGAGAACTCCCCCTGCTCATCTTCCAAATAGTGCCATGGGATCTTTTACATCCACCTGAGGGGGCAGACGGAGCCTCGGTTTAACGTCTCAACCAAAAGACAGCACCTCTGACAGTGCGGCACTCCCTCAGCACTGCACTGGAGTGTCAGCCTGGAATTTTGTACTCAAGTCATGGTCAATCAAGTCAACTCAAGCATATTACTGACCGAGTGCTTAACACGTTGATATGAAATTCCTTTTATCTGATATTAAAGATTCCGATAAAGGTTGCAGACAAAGAAACTTGTTAGAAACCTATTAGTGTCTGGATGCCAATATTTGCCCTGAACTTTTTCCATGTGATAATAGATCTTGAAGGTTTAAATCACAGAATATTTATCCCTCAACTAACATCACTGAAACAGATTATCTGCTCATTATCACATTGCTGTTTGTGGGAGCTTGCTGTGCGCAAATTGGCTGCCGCGTTTCCCACATTACAACAGTGACGACACTTTAAAAGTGCTTCATTGGCTGTAATGCACTTTGGGACGTCCTGAGGTTGTGAAAGGCGCTACAGAAATGCAAGTCTTTCATTTTTAATAAACCTACCTCTTTGACCAAGTTTTTGATCACCTGTCCTAATATCTCCTTATATGGTGTCCAACTTAGTTTGATAACGCTCCTGTGAAGCATCTTGGAGCATTTTACTATGTTAAATGCAAGTTGTTTGGTTATTTATAATGTATTAAACTTGCAATGTGTGTCCCTCGCTTCTTATGTGGGCACTGCCATTCCGTCATGACTCTCGGTGGTGCCCGGATGGGATTTTCCGATAAAGCTATCTGTCACCTGCAGCTACTCATTTCTACCACTGGATGGCGCTTCAGATACCCAGAGCAACACCTGCAGCATCACGAACGCACTGAGGGAACTCCGGCCTCTCTGTGTGGGCAAAGGCACACAGGAGATCAAACCAGAAGGGTTAAATTAAGAAGCTGAGCTGCTCTCAGGGGTAAGGTGGCTACAGTTTCCCACAATGGCCCTCGGCTGCCCGTGTTCCTAACCCGCACCAAGTCCCGTTCGCCCATCTCCCCTCTGCTCGCTGACCTACACTGGCTCCCGGTTAAACAACGCCTCGATTTCAAAATTCTCATCCTTGTTTTCAAATCCCTCCATGGCCTCGCCCCCCTCCCTATCTCTGTAATCTCTGCCAGCCCCACAACCGCACCCCCCCACCCAACCCTAACCCCCCCCCCCGAGATATCTGCTCTCCTCTAATACTGGCCTCTTGAGCATCCCTGATTATAATCGCTCCACCATTGGTGGCCTTGCCTCCTGTTGCCTAGACCCCAAGCTCTGGAATTCCCTCCCTAAACCTCTCCGCCTCGCTACCTCTCTTTCCTCCTTTAAGACGCTCCTTAAAACCTACCTCTTTGACCAAGCTTTTGGTCACCTGCCCTAATTTCTCCTTATGTGGCTCGGTGTCAAATTTTTTGTCTTATAATACTCCTGTGCAGCGCCTTGGGACGTTTTACTACGTTAAAGGCGCTATATAAATGCACGTTGTTGTTGTTGACTAGGGACAGGCAAGTCAGGTTTCCACCCCTGGTCCCTGCACAGCGCCCCCTTCTGGAAGTACGACGCCTGGTGGTGGGGACAGGATTGGGTCGGAGGCTGGTGTCCTCCACAGTCAGACAATGTGCCATCTCACTGTCAAAGAACATCAACAGATACCCAACGGACCGCCAGTGACCGCGGAACGGTACCCCAGTGAGGGACTTGCTAACCGATCTGTTAATGACGGAGGGAGAAATGTTGGCCACAGCGCTGGGAAAACTTCCTGCTCTTCAAAGAGCGCGGCGGGATCCTTAATGTTCACCTGAAGATGAAAACGGGGCCTCGGCAGCACCTCCGATAGCGCAGCACCCCCTCAAAGCTGCACTGGAGCGTTCAGCCGAGATTATAATGCTCAACTCACAGGAGCATAGAAACATAGGAGCATAGGAGCAGGCCATTCGAGCCTGCTCCGCCATTCAACATGATCATGGCTGATCCTCTATCTCAATACCATATTCCCGCTCTCTCCCCATACCCCTTGGGGGAGAAATTCAGTATCGCCCCATTTGGGGCGCAATTATCGGCCGGGCGCAAAGATTAGCGCCTGGCGCTATTTATCGCCTCCGACTGCAAACTTGACTTTTATCGCCCCTGGAGGTGATTGGAGCGCTAAATCAGGCGCTTCACACCTGTCTTAAGGCGCAAAGGCCGAGGAGCGAGGCGCTACCTCAGAGCGCTGGCGAAGCTCATGTAATGTCAGTCAGCAATGGAACACACACACAATGGCGCGGGCCTGTTCTTAAAGGGGATGGTTGATCTTGCTTTCCATCCACATCCTGCTCATTGCAGCCTTGAATCTCGGCCTGGAGAGACCTGCACATCAAATCTGCTGGAAAGAACAATGGAGAGTACCAGGGAAAGAGCTCAGTGTGCAGCCCCCACACTCTCTTCTAAATCGATGCAAGGAAGGGCAAATCAAAATGAACCTGCAAAGTGCTGCTCAGTACCCAAAACTCCTTCACACAGCGTTGAATCTCTCCAGAAGTCTCTCTCTCTCTCTCAGAATGCGTGGTTCTAAAATGTCACCAACAATAAAAGGCAGGAAGCGGTCGCCTTTAAATAGCGCTCCCCCAGTCCCTTCCTGACTGCAAAACGCTCCCCTCAACCTGTCATTGCTAGCGGCAGGCAGTAAGGCAGGGGACGCCACTCAATATCCGCTCCGGGGCGATACCGGGGCATTGCGCACTCGACTGACGTCACGATCTGCCGACGCAGGAGATCGTGGCGGTAGTGTTTAGCGCCGCCGCAAAATGTCTAGTTAATTTCGCGAGCGGCGCAAACATCACCGCGCCCGGGCGCTAGATGCTTTGCGCCCCATTAGCGCCCTCTTAAGGCGCTAACGGGAGGCACAGCCAACTGAATTTTTCCCCCCTTGTGTCTAGAAATCTATCTATCTCCTTCTTAAATATATTCAGTGACTTGGCCTCCACAGCCTTCTGTGGTAGAGAATTCCACAGGTTCACCACCCTCTGAGTGAAGAAATTTCTCCTCATCTCAGTCCTAAATGTCCTACCCCGTATCCTGAGATTGTGACCCTTCGTTCTAGACCCCCCAGCCAGGGGAAACATCCTCCCTGCATCCAGTCTGTCAGAATTTTATATGTTTCAATGAGATCCCCTCTCATTCTTCTAAACTCTAGTGAATACAGGCCTAGTCGACCCAATCTCTCCTCATACGACAGTCCTGCCATCCCAGGAATCAGTCTGGTGAACCTTCGCTGCACTCCCTCCATGGCAAGTATATCCTTTCTTAGGTAAGGAGACCAAAACTGCACACAGTACTCCAGGTGTGGTCTCACCAAGGCCCTGTACAACTGTAGTAAGACATCCTTGCTCCTGTACTGAAATCCTCTTGCAATGAAGGCCAACATACCATTTGCATTCCTAACTGAATTCAAGTTCTCAAACTGCCATGGTGGAGATTTGAACTCATGTCCTAACACTGCATTATCAATCCTGGCCTTTAGTCCAGTATCATAACCACTACACTACCGCACCTGTAAGACTTGAAGTGACAACCTTCTGACTCAAGGCTAAGAGAGCTGCGAACTGAAGCAGGCCAAGGCTTATTGTAAATCATGGAGCGTTGGCAACACTGACACCACTACCTGTGGGCACCGTCAGAACAAGGAAATGGCAGCCCAAACAAGACCGGGTATTCCTCATGCCCCCTGGCCATCTCACCGCCCCTTCCCCTGCCACCCACTCATAGAATCATAGAAAGTTACAGCACGGAAGGAGGCCATTTCGGCCCATCGTGTCCGCGCCGGCCAACAAAGAGCTCTCCAGCCTAATCCCACTTCCCAGCTCTTGGTCCGTAGCCCTGCAGGTTACAGCATCCCAAGTGCACATCCAAATACTTTTTAAATGTGGTTAGGGTTCCTGCCTCTACCACCCTTTCAGGCAGTGAGTTCCAGACCCCCACAACCCTCTGGGTGAAGAAAGTGCCCCTCAAATCCCCCTAAACCTTCCACCAATTACTTTAAATCTGTGCCCCCTGGTTTTTGACCCCTCTGCTAAGGGAAACAGGTCCTTTCTATCCACTCTATCTAGGCCCCTCATAATTTTATACACCTCAATATGGTCTCCCCTCAGCCTCCTCTGTTCCAAGGAAAACAGACCCAGCCTATCCAGTCTTTCCTCACAGCTAAGATTCTCTACTCCCGGCAACATCCTTGTAAACTAACGGACTCAATGATGACCACCAGCAACAAAGCATCAATTCCTAAAGTGTGTAGAGAGTATACAAACACAGCAGCAGACCCATTTTGTGGTGCCCACCTGTGCAAAATGTCCAACAACATTTAAATAATAAAAAGGGGCGGTGGAAGGAGAGGGCACAGGTTTAAGGTAACTGGCAAAAGAACCAGAGGCGACATGAGGAAAAAAGAATTTTTACGCGTCGAGTTACGAGGCCCTGCCTGAAAGGGCGGTGGAAGCAGATTCTAGTAAAACTTTCAATCGGAAATTGGATAAAAGAAGTGGAAAAATGTGCAGGGCTACGGGGAAAGAGCAGGAGACGTGGGACAAAGAGCCGGCACAGGCTCGCTGGGCCGAATGGCCTCCTCCTGTGCTGTATCATTCCATCCACACCTGTGATAGCCGTGATTGTCTCTCTGCCGAGGTGTGATAAAGGGCAGTTAGAAAGATTAACTGTAATCATCTGGCCGTGTTCTCTGACTATATATGCTGTGCCTATATGCATCTCTTCACTTCACCTGACGAAGGAGCAGCGCTCCGAAAGCTTGTGATTTCAAATAAAACTGCTGGACTATAACCTGGTGTTGTGCGACTTCTCACTTTTGTCCACCCCAGTCCAACACCGGCATCTCCACATCGTATCATTCTATGATTCTGTTCTATAACTATATATGTGAACCCAGAACAAAATTTCAATTCAAAAGGTTTGGTTAAAGTCGCTCACTGTTTTATTGTTCGGCAGCTTTTCAGACGCCTCGATCGGCCGGTCCAGGCTGGGCTTTCCCACGTAGATGTCCTGTGTGGGAGGGAAGCTCGAGAGCAAGTCCAGCAGGGCGCGCACGTTGACATAATTATCATCGTCGACATGGCAAAACCACCTGGAGAATCAGAACGAAGAAGGCAGAGGTTAGAGGCGGACCACTGTTAGCTGAGATGATGCGTGCAGGCACTAGACGGGGCCAACTCAGGTGCAAGGCCTTGGGCACCGTGGATGCCCTGAATGTTTTGGTGATCTCGGAGGTTGGCATTGCACCCTGGACCTGGTGTTGCAGTTGTAGCTGGAGTATTCCAGAGCAAGGGCGACGGCCACCTGTTTGAGAACAAAGGATTCGAACTGAAGGCCAGGGAAGCCTCGGGATCCCAACAACAGATGATAGAAACGTTAGCCGAAGCCCAGACTCAGAAATATAGGAAAGGGACAACCTTGAAGAGTAAAAGTGCTGGCGGTTACAATGAGTGGGCTGTGGGAGGCAGGGGGCAGTTAGTTGGGCAGGGTGTATAAGGGGTAGCCGGTCTTGTTTGGGCTGCCATTGCCTTGTTCTTGCAGTGCCCGCAGGTGATGGTGTCAGTGTTGCCAACACTCATGGCAAGCCTGTTTCTCTTCCAGGTTGTTGTTGAGCCTCGACTCTTTTTACTTTTCGAGGTTGTTGCCAAGGCGATGCCTCTGGAATTGATGAGTTTAGTCAGTAATTCATTGGCTCTAATCTATTTTGGTGACCTCCAGCCTCTGAATGTGCCTCTGTTCCTGCCTTGAAGTCGCTCAGCATTGGGTTTTTCATTTGTCTTTGAGATCGAATTGTGGTGGCAATGCCGGGTAGTGGTGTTGGTTGAGTTCTGGACCAAGGCCTTCGAGCCCTGGCTTCAAATCCCAACATTTATCCTTTGATGGGCAACTTATAGGGTACGGTAGCATAGTGGTTATGTTACTGGACTAGTAATCCAGAGCGTTAGGCCTGGATTAATTGATTCATAATAGATATGAGTTCAAATCCTACCACAGGCAGTTGGGGAATTTAAATTCAATTAATTGAATAAATCTGGAATTAAAAACTAGTATTAGTAATAGTAACCATAAAACTACTGGATTGTTGTAAAAACCCATCTGGTTCACTAATGTCCTTTAGGGAAGGAAATCTGCCGTCCTTACCCGGTCTGGCCTATATGTGACTCCAGACCCACAGCAATATGGTTGACCCTTAACTGCCCTCTACGGTTCAAGAAGGTGGCTCACCACCACCTTCTCAAGGGGCAATTAGGGATGGGCAATAAATGCTGGCCTTGCCAGCAACGCCCACATCCCATAAACAAGTTTTAAAAATGAGTAGCAGATCTTAGTATGTGGGTGGAGGGTGAGAGATAGCAGGGACTGTGCACAGTTCAGACACTCCGAGTGTTGGCAATGGAAACATAAGCCAATAATGCCTCAAGCTGCAGATACAGGTTCAATCTCTCTCTCTCGCTCCTTTCTTTCTCTCTCTTTGGTTAATAGCAAGTGTTTATTTCCATTTTTTAAATATGGCAAGCCAACCTAAATTGTCATCTCCATCCGTCGAAGGCTGCAGTCCACGATCCGGTACAAGCTGGCCACGGCCCTGCTCTCGTCCTCTGCTTCAAATATTTATCCAATTTTCCCTTAAAAGATGCGACGGTCTCTAACCCCAGGCATTCCCGGGGAGGGGGGGAGGAGGTTGTCGAGCTGCTGGAGGTTACCGGAGAGGGAGGGCAAGGCCACGGAGGTATTTCAACGCAAGGATGAAATCACAAAATTACACCTTTTAAATCTCCTCCGAGCATTCTCTCCTTTGTTAAAAAAAAATAGTCCCAGTAGCTGAAGTCTCTCCTCATAACTACAGCTCCTCATCACTGGGATTATCCTGGTGAATCTACATTTTCGATCGCTTTAATATTATTTTCGATGACGGGGTGGCGGAAACTGCACGCTGTACTCTAACCATTGCCTGGCACAGATTTATCTTTACGTCCACTGCCACCCAACAATATGTCTCAGCTCCAGCTCCGTCTCCTCCACCGTTTTTCCCATTATGACAATAGCCATCTGTGGTCCCACTGAGAGCCAGTTGGCGATGAATGAGGGGCAGGTTTGTGCTGTGGGCCCGTGCCCACTAGGAACTGATATCAGAAGTCACCGACGCACCTTGCATTAACCCTTACAGCCAGCAGACAAAGGAGACTCCTCATCCCATCGGTCGGGTGGGCCATAGGGTGGAGAGCTGACGAGTCTGCTGCCATCCAGACCTCGGCTGCCCCGTATCCTAACTCACACCAAGTCCCGTTCGCCCATCACCCCCCTGTGCTCGCTGACCCTACATTGGCTCCCGGTCTAGCAGCACCTCGATTTTTAAAGTTCTCACCCTTGTTTTCAGATCCCTCCATGGCCCTCGCCTCTTCCCTAGCTCTGTAACCTCCTCCAGCCCCACAACCCTCCGAGATCTCTGCGCTCCTCCAATTCTGGCCTCTTGAGCATCCCTGATTTCAATCGCTCCACCATTGGCGGCCGTGCCTCCAGCTGCCTAGGCCCTAAGCTCTGGAATTCCCTCCCTAAACCTCACCGCCTCGCTAACCTCTCTCTTCTCGGCTATTTAGGGCTGAGATGAGGAGAAATTTCTTCACTCAGAGGGTGGTGAACCTGTGGAATTCTCTACCATAGAGGGCTGTGGATGTTGAGTCGTTGAGTATATTCAAGGCTGAGAGCGATAGATTTTTGAACACGAAGGGAATCAAGGGATATGGGGCGAGTGCAGGAAAGTGGAGTTGAGGTAGAAGATCAGCTTATTGAATGGCGGAGCAGGCTCGAAGGGCCGAATGGCCTACTCCTGCTCCTATTTCTTATGTTCTCTTTTAAGGCGTTCCTTAAAACCTATCTCTTTTTGGCCAAGCTTTTGGTCACCTGTCCTAATATCTCCTTATGGGGCTCGGTGACAAATTCTGCCCGATTACGCTCCTGTGAAGCGCCTTGGGAAGTTTTACAACGTTAAAGGTGCTGTATAAATGCTGTTGTTGTTGTTGTTGTTGTTGTTGTTGCCATCGCGCTTGCTGTGCAATTCAAAGCTGTTCCTGCAGGGGGAGACAACGCTCAGCAGTCAGCGTGGAAAGGTCTTCATGTTGCTGTGCAGCGCAGGAAACAAAGTTGAACCTTCCACTCACTGCATCAGCTGACCTCACACCAGGTCAGCTGACCTCAGGCGGGGTTAAAAAAAAAGACTTGCATTTCTACAGCGCCTTTCACGACCTCAGGACGTCCCAAAGCGCTTTACAGCCAATGAAGTACTTTTTGAAGTGCAGTCACTGTTGGAATGTAGGAAAATCGGCAGCCAATTTGCGCACAGCAAGCTCCCACAAACAGCAAAGTGAGAATGACCGGATAAACTGTAATTTTAGTGATGTTGATCGAGGGATAATTATTGGCCCAGGACACCGGGGATAACTCCCCTGCTCTTCTTTGAAATAGTGGCCGCGGGATCATTTATGTCCATCCGAGAGAGCAGACGGGGCCTCGGTTTAACGTCTCGTCCGAATGCAGGGCTCCCTCAGCACCACACTGGGAGTGTCAGCTGAGATTTTTGTGCTCAAGTCTCTGGAGTGGGACTTGAACCCACAACCTTTTGTTGCAGTAACAATTACGGGCTGCTCGGATTTCAGTGCAGATGGCGTACAGAGCAGACTGGTGGTGAATGGCTGTTTTTCAGACTGGAGGGAGGAGATACGATGATGTTCCCCAGGGTTCAGTACTGGGAACCACTGCTGTTTTTGATATACATTAATGACTTGGACTTGGGGGGCACAGGGCACAATTTCGAAATATGCAAATGAATCGAAACCTGGAAGTGTAGTAAATAGTGAGGAAGATAGTAATAGACTTCAAGCGGACATAGACAGGCTGGTGGAATGGGTGGACACGTGACAGATGAAACTCAACGCAGAAAGTGTGAGGTGATACATTTTTGTAGGAAGAATGAGGAGAGACAATACAAGCTAAATGGTGCAATTTTAAGGGGGTGCATAAACAGAGAGACCTGGGGGTGTTTGTGCACAAATCTTTGAAGGTGGCAGGACAGGTTAACAAAGTAGTTAATAAAGCATCTGGGATCCTGAGCTTTATAAATAGAGGCCTTGGGCTGGATTTTCATTGACCCGTGGAGGCGGGTTTGGAGGCGTGTGGGGGGTTAAAATTGTGAAAACTGCCGGGCGGGCGCAAGTCCGCCTCCATCCCGCCTCCACGCAATTTTCATTAAATCGTGTCTGCTGGTCCCGACTCCGTCCCGCCTTTAAGAGGCGGGATAGGCTGTTAAGGCCCTTAACAAGCACTAAATTGCCTCTATAATGCCATTTTGAAAGGCCTTTGTGATTTTAACCCTTGATCTACGTGAAGCACGCCTGTTCTGAACCACGATTGTGAAACCTGGTGGGAGCACATTTGGATAGCTGACTATCAGCTGCAGGTCCAGTATTACAACGGAGAAGTGATGAAGGTAGTAGTAGTATTAGGTCTGAAAGTCGCCTCTGATGCTGCTGCATTGAAGGTCTTCAGAGACTGCCTGGCGTTTGCTGTGAGAGGACCTGGATGCAAAAATTTCTTTCTTTCTCTCTCTCTCTCTCTCCAGACTTAGAGCTGCTGCTCATTTTGCATCCAGGTCCTCTCACAGCAAAGGCCAGGCAGTCTCTGACCTACAATGCAGCAGCAATGATGACATCATCAGAGGCGACTTTCAGACTGAAACCACTAATTGGTTCATGGGTTCCCGCATGCTGGAACTCAATTGCCCAATTAGGTGAAAATTGCATCAATCTCCCACATCCAATTGCAGTCGGGTGGATAACACGAAATGCGGATGACACGACCCCAACCCGACCCAGTATCAAAATCTAGCCCATAGAGTACAAAAGCCAGGAAGTTGTGCTAAACCGATATAAAACACTAGTTCGTCCCCAGTTGGAGTATTGTGTCCAATTCTGGGCACCACACTTTAGGAAGGACATGAAGAGGATACAGAAGAGATTTACTAGAATGGTTCCAGGGATGAGGGATTACAGTTATGTGGATAGACTGGAGAAGCTGGGGTTGTTCTCCTTGGAGTAAATGAAGAGAAACTGTTTCCAATGGCTGAAGGGTCGATAACCAGAGGGCACAGATTTAAGGTGATTGGCCAAAGAACCAGAGGCGACATGAGGAACAACCTATTTACTCAGCGAGTGGTTAGGATTTGGAATGCACTTCCTGATGAGGTGGTGGAAACAGATTCAATAGTAGCCTTCAAAAGGGAATTGGATAAATACTTGAGGGAGAAAAAGTTGCAGGGATATGGGGAAAGAGCGGGGGCGGGGGGGGACTGACTGGATTGCTCTTCGAAAGAGCCGGCGCAGACTCGATGGGCCGAATGGCCTCCTTCTGTGCTGTAGTATTCTACGATTCTAGGATTCATTGCATGGCCTGTTTTCTTGACCTCCTATTCGAACATCCTCCCTGCTCATTCACACGGCCTCACCAACACCGCTGCCACGTGCCGGCCCGATGACTTACTTCATGCGTGACGCTATGAACACGTCGTACTCTGCGGCCATCTTGCACGACAGGGCTTGCCGGCTGTGCGCGGACGAGCAGTTCGTATTGATCACTCGGTGGCCTGTGTGGAGACAAGTGAAGTATTAATACAGGTCGGAGCTGAAACACTGGCCTGTGACTGGCAACAGGAAAAGGCCATCGGGCCCGAGCCTAACTCTTTTTGGCTCAACCCCACCCACCATCTTGCCCTACCAAGCAATCCGTTCACCTCCCAAAATTAATCTTTCCGGCACGGACTCGATGGGCCGAATGGCCTCCTTCTGTGCCGTTATGACTCTATGACTACGCTGTACCTCATTGGCTGTAAGGCGCTTTGGGGCATTCGAAGGTCGTGAAAGATGTTGTTTAAGGGCAAGCTCTTCCTTTTCTTTTCCAAGTGCAGGAAGTTATGCTAAACTTACATAAAACACGAGTTCAACCCCGGTCTGTTGAACCTATTTCAATTCAATGGCCGTTTCCTCGTAACACATTGCGACCGTTACCATTTGTTTTAAAATACTGGCCACTTGTCTGCCTGGGGTCCCTTTCAATGAACAGCCCCTGTCTACGTACCCTCGCAGCCACTCCCTCACATAACACCGGAGCTTTCATTCTATTCATTCACGGGATGTGGGCGTCGCTGGCAAGGCCAGCATTTATTGCCCATCCCTAATTGCCCCTTGAGAAGGTGATGGTGAGCCGCCTTCTTGAACCGCTGCAGTCCGTGTGGTGAAGGTACTCCCACAGTGCTGTTAGGGAGGGAGTTCCAGGATTTTGACCCAGCGACGATGAAGGATCGGCGATATATTTCCAAGTCGGGATGGTGTGTGACTTGGAGGGGAACTTGGAGGTGGTGGTGCACACACTCTCAAGAATAATCTGCACGCTATGATGCATTGGCCTGAAGTTTACTGAGAGATTATTTGCTCAAGTGCCTGTCAGCTCCACGCCCAGTGTACCATTCATACTGCCACAGGTGGCACAAGCACGTGAGCCCCATACCAGATGCAAGCTCTGCACAATGACTTGTATCACCTTTAACGTTAAAAAAAAATAAATGTCCCAAGGCAAAATACAAAGAGATACAGGAATGGATGCTGAGCTTTGGAGGGACAGATTAGGAGGCGTGACCGAGAGTTGGGTTAGAAAGATGGGTGGTTGAGAAGGTTCTTTCAAAGGAGAGGAGTGGAGAGGAGGAGACGTTCATGGAGGGAGTGTCGCTGAGCAGGGCCCAGGCATCTGAAAACTTTCTCACCAATGAGGTGGGCCAACAAGAGGGAGGATACACAGAAGGCCAGAGTCAGGGGACTGGAGGCTGGAGGAGGTTCCAGAGATGGAGAGGGCCTTGAAGATTAGGGTTAAAGGAATAGAAGGCTATCAAGGGGTATGGGGAGAGAGCGGGAATATGGCATTGAGATAGAGGATCAGCCATGATCATATTGAATGGCGGAGCAGGCTCGAAGGGCTGAATGGCCTACTCCTGCTCCTATTTTTCTATGTTTCTATGTTTCTAGAAGGATATGCAGTGACAGAAAGAAAGAATTGCATTTATATAGCGCCTTTCACGACCACCGAGCCAATGAAGTACTTTTTTGAAGTGCAGTCACTGTTGTAATGTAGGAAACGCAGCAGCCAATTTGCGCACAGCAAGCTCCCACAAACAGCAATGTGACAATGACCAGATAATCTGTTTTAATGATGTTGATTGAGGGATAAATATTGGCCCCAGGACACCGGGGAGAACTCCCCTGGTCTTCTGCGAAATAGGGATCTTTTATGTCCACCTGAGAGAGCAGACAGAGCCTCGGTTTAACGTCTCATCCAAAAGGCGGCACCTCCGACAGTGCAGCACTCCCTCAGTACTGCACTGGAGCCCCCCAATGATTGAATAGTTTGCTAAAATTTTAGGCTCGCACGTGAAGAGTGGGGCCTCGGAATAAGTCCCAAACTGATCTGTTCTTATGAAGCGGTTTCATTCTACTGCAATATACAGGGATCGAGTCAGTGCCCGAGTCAGTATTCCCACAAACAGGTTACCTGCGTACCATGTCCCAGTGGCCAAAACCAGGGCCTGTGAGATCTGGCTAACCGGCCCACGAAACCCAGGCCACTCGGGTTCGAGCTGAGCTTATATTTCTCACTCGCTAGTTTGTCCGGTTTAAATTCCGTGGGCTTGGAGGTTTGGAACGGGCTGTTCTTCGCGCTGTCGCCTCACGAGTTGGTCAATCCTAAATCGGTACACCCAGATCTGTCGGTAACAGTAACATTGACAAGGCCACGGAGCGAAACATTACTGATGGCCCTTGAGGCTCCATGCTATGAACCGAAGTGGTCCACACAGGCCAATACGTGGACACACCACCCCCCACCTCGTGGTACACCATGAATCAAATGGTTTTCATCAAATAAAGAACCGCCCTCACCTGTCCTGATCTTCAGCTCCTCATCCTCATCGTCTGTGAAGATGTACGTCTGGAACAAAAGGAAAGAAAAACTATTAGGGACACGCTGTCTTCTGGTTTCAACCTAAATTCAATCTAGCGCCTGTTAGACAAACAAAAATAGTCATCTGACCAACTACAACAACAACTTGTATTTATATAGCGCCTTTAACGTAGTAACACGTCCCAAGGCGCTGCACAGGAGTATTTTAAGACAAAAAATTTGACACCGAGCCACATAAGGAGAAATTAGGGCAGGTGACCAAAAGCTTGGTCAAAGAGGTAGGTTTTAAGGAGCGTCTTAAAGGAGAGAGAGAGGTAGCGAGGCGGAGAATTCCAGAGCTTAGGGCCTAGGAAACAGAAGGCACGGCCGCCAATGGTTGAGCGATTATAATCGGGGATGCTCAAAAGGGCAGAATTAGAGGAGCGCAGATATCTCGGGGGGTTGTGGGGCTGATGGAGATTACAGAGATAGGGAGGGGCGAGGCCATGGTGGGATTTGAAAACAAGGATGAGGATTTTGAAATCGAGGCGCTGCTTAACCGGGAGCCAATGTAGGTCAGTGAGCACAGGGGTGATGCGCGAACAGGACTTGGTGCGAGTTAGGACACGGGCAGCCGAGTTTTGGATCACCTCAGGTTTACGTAGGGTGGAATGTGGGAGGCCAGCCAGGAGTGCGTTGGAATAGTCAAGTCTAGAGGTAACAAAGGCATGGGTGAGGGTTTCAGCAGCGGATGAGCTGAGGTAAGGGCGGAGACGGGCGATGTTACGGAGGTGGAAGTAGGCGGTCTTAGTTATGGTGCGGATATGTGGTCGGAAGCTCATTTCAGGGTCAAACATGCTCGCCTCAATTACTGATCGGAGTGGTGCTGGTGTGCGTTATAAAGGTTTCGATAAGTGGCCGAAAGATTACAATCACCTCCCTACTGATCCATTGGAAAAATCAAAATTGCATTATGTTCCAAGGATTGGACTACCTGGACTGCCTAGAAGGCACGGTGGCAGAACATGAAGAATCTGGTACACTCCTTGAAATATTTGTATTTTTATTCACACTGACCGACGAAGTACAAATCCTGTCAGGTGCAACTCAAAGAGCTCTGGCGCCAACTAGCCAAGCGCTGGTGTAACCTCTCCTCCTTCTGTTAGTGCCAGTTTGCTGTTAAAGTTTTTCTTTAAGGGGAGAAGATTGCAGGGCTATGGGGAAAGATATACTTGCCACTCCCTCTATGGCAAGTATATCCTTCCTTAGGTAAGGAGACCAAAATTGTTATGTTCTTATGATCCTGCCCCAACTTAAAATCGAGGCCTGAGAGTCTAGACAAGCGAGTGTCAGTCTACTTGACGATGGAGGGGGCATCAAAGAGCAATAAATCAGGTTGTCATGTGACATTCGCCAACACGGACTTTGCAGCAGATGCCACTGGGTAGAGATCAGGGGCGGGAATCCTGGCTGAAACCTTTCCCTTTCTTGCCTCCCCGGCTCAACAGGGATAAACCAGGGACCAAATTTGGGATCGCTGGTCCGTTGGGCCCAGTACCACACCTGTGGTGCATTTAGAGATTGAACCATCAGTGGAGGCCGCAGAACTACTATACAATCAAAAAGGTGACAGTACGACCTCTGACCGTTATGGTATAGTCTGTGACTCTGGCTATGCTCAATGCAAGGTTCCTGTTTTTCAATAAGAACAGGAAGATGGGCAGTAATAGCGCACAAGACAGGCAACTGAAATATCTGCGGCGGTAAGCAAAGGTCACCCATTTCCTCATTCCGTCCTTTACTTTCAGACCGCCGTTTGCACAACCGGAGAGACTTCCCCAATTCGTCAGACAAGCCTTTCACCAGCTACAATAGCAGAGCAGAGACACCAGGCTTTCTGCCACGCCCCACCCCCTACCCCCGGCCCGACCTCTGCCTCACTGCCAACCGAGAGAAATCGCTCAATGCTTCCGAAAGAAAAGCAGAGCTGATCCTGTTAACGCTGTCGCCTGGGCCTCCTCCCGCTTACAATCAGCCAAACAGAAGGTCGCTCCACATGAATGCACGGTGCTGGGTAACATTAACCAGCTGACCGGCTTTCTGTATGCCAAACGAGAGGCAGCTGGGCTGGCCTTGTTTAAGGAAGCGGCGATGAGCTAATTCAGCAAGACTGACACCTAGGTTCACTCAGCTTCTTGTTTAAATGCTTCTGCATTTTCCACACCAACAGGGCTTAGACCTCAAGAACTAGACTCTGACAGGCAGCAGCAGAGATGGTGAGACAGGCCTGGAGAGGACACTTGTGGAGAAGCGCATTCAAAACAGCTCATCCAACATGAGCTCACGGTCCTTCTCTGCAGATAAACATAACGGACTTAAAAAGAGAGGACTTGCATTTAAATAGCGCCTTTCATGACCTCAGGACGTCCCAAAGCACTTTTGAAGTGTAGTCACTGTGGTAATGTAGGGAACGAGCCAGCCAATTGGCACACAGCAAGGTCCCTCAAAGAGCAATGATTTCATGGTGTTGGTTGAGGGACAAATATTGGCCAGGACACCGGGGTGAACTCCCCCCTGCTCTTCTTCGAAACAGTGGCCGCGGGATCTTTTACGTTCATCTGAGAGAGCAGACGGGGCCTCGGTTTAATGTTTCTATCCACAAGACGTCACCTCCGACAGTGCAGCACTCCCTCAGTACTGCACGGGGAGTGCCAGTCTGGAATTCTGTGCTCAAGTCTCTGGAGTGGGACGTGAATCCATGACCTTCTGACTCAGAGGCGAGAGTGTGACCCACTAGAAACATAGAAACATAGAAAAATAGGAGCAGGAGTCGGCCATTCGGCCCTTCGAGCCTGCTCCGCCATTCAATATGATCATGGCTGATCCTCTATCTCAATACCATATTCCCGCTCTCTCCCCATACCCCTTGATGCCTTTTGCGTCTAGAAATCTATCTATCTCCTTCTTAAATATATTCAGCGACTTGGCCTCCACAGCCTTCTGTGGTAGAGAATTCCACAGGTTCACCACCCTCTGAGTGAAGAAATTTCTCCTCATCTCAGTCCTAAATGTGCTACCCCATATCCTGAGACTGTGACCCCTCGTTCTAGACCCCCCCCAGCCAGGGGAAACATCCTCCCTGCATCCAGTCTGTCTAGCCCTATACGTTTCCATGAGATCCCCTCTCATTCTTCTAAACTCTAGAGAATATAGGCCTAGTCTACTCAATCTCTCCTCATTAGGACAATCCCCCCATCCCAGGAATCAGTCTGGTGAACCTTCGCTGCACTCCCTCTGTGGCAAGTATATCCTTTCTTAGGGAAGAAGCCACGACTGACAACATCAACCTCCCGCTGACTTCTACAGTGTGTCCAAGGTAGTACTGGATCTGAGGTTCAAGATGAATGGCTTCGAAAACCTCGGTCAGATTCACGAGGAATAGCTGCCACTCCAGTGCCAGTACTGAGGGAGTGCTGCACTGCCAGAGGTGCCGTCTTTCGGGATGAGACGCTAAACCGAGGCCCCCGTCTGCTCTCTCAGGCGGCCGTAAAAGATCCCACGGGCACTATTTCGAAGAAGAGCAGGGGAGTTATCCCCGGTGTCCAGGGGCCAATATTTATCCCTCAACCAACATTGTTAAAAACAGATGATCTGGTCATTTGTCACATTGCTGTTTGTGGGATCTTGCTGTGCGCAATTTGGCCTCCGCGTTTCCTATATTACAACGGTGACTCCACTTCAAAAAGTACTTCATTGGCTGTAAAGCGCTTCGGGACGTCCTGAGGTCGAGGAAAGCGCTGTAGAAACGCCAGTCTGTCTTTCTTGTGGGGATTCAATGAGTTTCGGTAGAATCAGATTAATCGGCAGCTGGTTCACTCACTTCAACGGAAAAGAAAAGCAGGCGGCGCACCAAAACGGGCCGATTCACCATCGCCCACTTGGCACCAGCGCCAGAAATTAATTTCTGCACCATCCAGGTTACTGAATCGGGAGCAGGTACGAGAAGATGATTGTAAGGAACCTGCGAGATAAAATTGTGCTTCAGAAGCCGACTTGTTGATTTATGTGACCAATTGCAGCGAGTATAGACCGGCAGGGGAACTTAATAAATTAACGGAGGGGAAGTGGAGACATATGGGGCCCGTCCCAGCTGTGACCAGCAAACTCACTGTCGAGTCGGTATTGCCCAATACCGCACTGAACATCGAGGGGCCTTCAATTAACTCCAAACACAAGTCTTTACTAGCGCTTACAAACTGTCATTTGTATTGCCACAGGAACCTCCGAGCTGTGTCCGAGTCCATCTCTGTGACCAACCACAAGGAGTGGGTTCAAAGCTCAGCCCCTGTCCGACAGCAGTCACTAAAGTCCTCTGTGGTTTTTCTGGCAAACTGACTCCACTCTCACTCCGGAAACAGCAGATAAGAACAAAACACCAGTGACACGCAAAGGGCTGAAACATTTGGGGACTTTTCTTTTCACAAAATCTGTCTATCTCCACCTTGAATATATTCAATGACCCAGCCTCCACAGCTCTCTGGGGCAGAGAATTCCACAGATTTACAACCCTCTGAGAGAAGAAATTCCTCCTCATCTCAGTTCTAAAAGGGCGACCCCTTATCCTGAAACTATGCCCCCGAGTTCTAGATTCCTCCACGAGGGGAAACAACCTCCCTGCATCTACCCTGTTGAGCCCCCTCAGAATCTGATATGTTTCAATAAGATCCCCTCTCATTCTTCTAAACTCCAATGAGTACCTGCTCAAACCCCCTCATCTCAGGAATCAACCTCGTGAACCTTCTCTGAACTGCCTCCAATGTAAGTATATCCTTCCTTAAATAAGGAGACCAAAACTGCACGCAGTACTCCAGGTGTGGACTTCCCTGCTTTTATACTCCAACCCCCTTGCAATTATGTGGCTCAGTATCAAATTTTGTTTGATAACGCTCCTGTGAACTCCCCCTGCTCTTCTTCGAAATAGTGCCGTGGGATCTTTTACGTTCATCTGAGAGGCCAGACGGGGCCTCGATTTAATGTCTCTATCCACAAGACGGCACCTCCGACAGTGCAGCGCTCCCTCAGTACTGCAAATGGTATGCTGGCCTTCATTCCAAGTGGATTTGAGTACAGGAGTAAAGAAGTCTTACTCCAATTATATAGGGCCTTGGTGAGACCACACCTGGAGTACTGTGTACAATTTTGGTCTCCTTACCTAAGGAAGGATATACTTGCCATAGAGGGAGTGCAACGAAGGTTCCCGAGATTGATTCCTGGGATGGCGGGACTGTCGTATGAGAAGAGATTGAGTAAGCTAGGCCTGTATTTTCTCGAATTCAGAAGAATGAGAGGGGATCTCATTGAAGCATACAAAATTATTACAGGGCTTGATAGGGTGGATGCTGGGAGAATGTTTCCCTTGGCTGGGGAGTCTAGAACCAGGGGCCACAGCCTCAGGATAAAGGATAGGCCATTCAGGGCTGAGATGAGGAGAAATTTCTTCACACAGAGGGTGGTGAATCTTTGGAATTCTCTACCCCAGAGGGCTGTGGAGGCTCAGTCATTGGGTATATTCAAAACAGAAGTCGATAGATTTCTGACTAGTAAGGGCATCAAGGGATATGGCGATAGGGCCGGTGAATGGAGTTGAGGCAGAAGATCAGCCATGATCTCATTGAATGGCGGAGCAGGCTCGAAGGGCCGAATGGCCTACTCCTGCTCCTATTTCTTATGTTCTTATGTTCTTATGAAGCGCCTTGGGATGTATTGCTATGTTAAAGGCGCTATATAAATACAAGTTGTCGTGTTCAATTCTGGTCACCTCACCACACCACACAACCTGGTGAGAGGGCAGAAAACAGCAAGTGTGAAGAAGCTGAAATACGAGGGAGCTTAAACTCCACAATCTGGAAAGGAGATGACAAAAGCGAACCTGATCGAGGTATAGAAAATATTAACCAGTTTAGGTGAGGTAAACCTGAAACATTACTTCAAATTAAACTTGGAAAATAGAGCGGGAGGAAATGAAGTGAAATGATTGGGAGGTAAATTGAAAACAGATATTGAGAAGCCCTTATTTACTCAAACAGCGATATATGTTTGGAATAATCCAACAGATGAGGATAGTTTGGCCTTTTATTCAACTTGCAGCCTAATATAATGGGGGAGTTACGGTAACAGAGGGCGGAACATCCAAGGGTCAAATAGCCTTGACCTCTGTTATGTTCTCATATCCCTTTCCTGTGGCTTCCTACCCCATCTGAATGATACCAGGGCTTAAAGGGTTAAATTATACGGTCAGGTGGCATAGACTAGGCTTGTATTCCCTTGAGTATAGAAGATTGAGGGGTGATCTAATTGAGGTGTTTAAGATGATTAAAGGGTTTGATAGGGTAGATCGAGAGAAACCTTTTCCTCTGGTGGGGGGAGTCCAGAACAAGGGAGCAGAACCTTAAAATTAGAGCCAGACCATTCAGGGGTGATGTCAGGAAGCACTTCTTCACACAAAGGGTAGTGGAAATCTGGAACTCATCCCCCCCCCCCACCCCGAAAAGCTGTTGAGGCTGGAGGTCAATTGAAAATTGCAAAACTGAGATGTTTGTTAGGCAAGGGTATTACGGGTTACGGAACCAAGGCGGGTAGATGGAGTTATGATACAGATCAGCCGTGATCTACTTGAATGGCGGAACAGGCTCAAGGGGCTGAATGGCCTCCTCCTAACACGGTGGCATAGTGGTTAGCACTGGTGCCTCACAGCGCCAGAGACCCGGGTTCAAATCTGACCTCGGGTGACTGTCTGTGTGGAGTTTGCACATTCTCCCCGTGTCTGCGTGGGTTTCCTCCGGGTGCTCCGGTTTCCTCCCACAGTCCAAAAATGTGTGGGTTAGGTTGATTTGGCTATGATAAATTGACCCTTAGTGTTAGGGGGGATTAAATATGTGGGGTTATGGGGATAGGATGGGATATGTTAGGGGGAATTAAATACGTGGGGTTACGGGGGTAGGGTGGGATATGTGTACTGTGGGGATTAAAGCAGGGACAGGGTACTGGATTTGGATGATCAGCCATGATCGTATTGAATGGCGGAGCAGGCTCGACGGGCCGAATGGCCTACTCCTGCTCCTAGATTCTATGTTTCTATGTTTCTATGTCCCTATGTTCATCCATCACCCTTCGGTTCAGACGATGGTAAGTCACATTAGACTGTGGCTGCCACAAGGATCACTGCGTCAGTCTGTGACCAACACCCAGTGAGTATGCAGAGCTAACATCAGCCGCACCCCTTATGGGGTCCTGCACAGGGAGGCATGAGACTACTCCAGAACCACCATAGATGGCTTGGCCCTAGGCTCTGGAATTCTCTCTCCAAACCTCTCAGCCTCTCTACCTCTCTGCCCTCCTTAGGAACACAGGAACAGCAGTAGGCCATTGAGCCCCTCCAACCTGTTCCGCCATTCAATGAGATCATGGCTGATCTGTGACCTAGCTCCATATACCTGTATTTGGTCCATATACTTTAATACCTTTGGTGAACAAAAAGCTAGCAATCTCCTTTATAACGTTCCTTAAAGCCTACCTCTAACCAAGCTTTTGGTCACCTGTCCTAATATCTCCTTATGTGGCTCGGTGTCAAATTTTATTTCATAACGGTCCTGTGAAACACCAGGTTAAAGGCACTATATAAATGCAAATTGTTGTCGTTGCTGACACATCATTTACTATTTATAAGCCAAGTTTCTCTCTTCCTCTCCTGAAGCTGTTGACTCCTCACTGGGCCACAGTTCCATGAGAACCACCAGTCCCCCCAGTAACCTGCCAGAGCGGCCGTATTCCGAGTGATCCTGGACAGGGAGAGTAATTGGCTCTTTCTCAATAGGGAGGACAAGATAGACATCCCCACACACACTTTCTATCCGGGGTGGGGGAGGTCACAAAACAGCAATTAGGAGCAAGAACCCTCACTGGTTTTACCCCTCCCTCGCCTGAGGGGCTCCCGGCTGGGATTAACTAACTCAGCACAAAGCAGGAACCAAACTGGAGACTTGGCAGAACAAATTTGGGTCGCTCTTTCAAAGAGCTGGCACAGGCACGATGGGCCAAATGGCCTCCTTCTGTGCTGTATCAATCTATGATTCTATGAACTGCATACCAATTTGTCAGCCATTCGCTCAGTGGGTAGCACACTCGCCTCTGAGTCAGAAGGTCGTGGGTTCAAGTCCCACTCCAGGGACTTGAGCACAAAAATCCAGGCTGACACTCCCAGTGCAGTGCTGAGGGAGCGCCGCACTGTCGGAGGTGCCGTCTTTCAGATGAGACGTTAAACCGAGGCCCCGTCTGCTCTCTCAGGTGGACGTAAAAGATCCCATGGCACTATTCGAAGAAGAGCAGGGGAGTTATCCCCGGTGTCCTGGGGCCGATATTTATCCCTCAATCAACATCACTAAAAACACAGATTATCTGGTCATGATCACGTTGCTGTTTGTGGGAGCTTGCTGTGCGCAAATTGGCTGCCGCATTTCCCACATTACAACACTTCAAAAAGTACTTCATTGGCTGTAAAGCGCTTTGGGACGTCCTGAGGTCGTGAAAGGCGCTATATAAATGCAAGTCTTTTTCTTTTTTTTTACACCACCTGGTGGTGCCTGTCGCAACTGAGGCATCCAGACAGAAATCTTCTGCCTCAGTCTGCGTCAGGCACCTAGTCAGTCTGCCTCGGGCTCCCAGACAGTCTGCTTCAGGTACCAAGGCTGGCAGAGTGAAGTGCGTGACTGAGTCACTTCTGGAACGAGAAGTGGCCCGACAGTTTTACACTGACGTGGCAAACAGGAAACCAAGGCTGGTTCCGTACCCTGCATGCTTCCTGTTTCACAGTGACATTATAAACCTCTTGCATAAATTGGCTTCAAACATTATCACCATGTCTGGGGAGATGGGGGGGGGAGGGGGGGTAGTGCGGGTGTGATGAGGAACTTCTAACACAGCCGGCGATATCTATGAACAGCCCGACCCTGAAAACCTCACTGCTGGCTCTGCACTGCAGAACAAACGTTTTTGAGTATTTTTAAAATGACTTCCACGTTTTAAAAAAATCGTGCATTTATATAGTGTCTTTCACTCTCGCCTCTGAGTCAGAGGGTCATGGGTCATGGGTTCAAGTCCCACTCCAGAGACTTGAGCACAAAAAACTAGGCTGACACTCCCAGTGCAGTGCTGAGGGAGTGCCGCACTGTCTGAGGTGCCGTCTTTTGGATGAGACGTTAAACCGAGGCCCCGTCTGCCCTCTCAGGTGAACGTTAAAGATCCCATGGCACTATTTCGAAGAAGAACAGGGGGAGTTCTCCCCGGTGTCCTGGCCAATATTTATCCCTCAATCAACATCACTAAACTAGATGATCTGATCATTATCACGTTGCTGTTTGTGGATCTTGCTGGGCGCAAATTGGCTGCCGCATTTCCTACATTACAACAGTGACTCCACTTCAAAAAGTACTTCATTGGCTGTAAAGCGCTTTGGGACGTCCGGTGGTCGTGAAAGGCTCTGTATAAATGCGAGTCTTTCTTTCTTGTGGGGATTAAATGTGTTACTTTAGCAGAGCGGTTAACCCATTTAAAATAAACACATGAACATTTGAATAAAACCACAGATGGTCACAGCACGAAGAGGCCATTCGGCCCATCGTGTCTGTGCTGGCTCTTTGATAGTGCAGTGTAAATCTAAGCCCACTGCCCAGCTCTGTCCGATAAGAATAGTGACCGAATGAGTGTTTTTAAAAAGCATTAAGCATCCGCCCGTTATTATATCACCACGGCAAATTTCAGGCTATCATTTTTTAATAATAGGTGCGCTTATAGTGCGTGCACAACCGCATCACACAGTCACTCAGTCCCAGCTCCCTACAACCTGTCCTCTGCGATTCTGCTCAGCAACAGCCCACCAGTGACTGACATCTCTACCATGATCCTCACAGTCTCAGGATACGGGGTAGGACATTGAGGACTGAGATGAGGAGAAATTTCTTCACTCAGAGGGTGGTGAACCTGTGGAATTCTCTACCACAGAAGGCTGTGGAGGCCAAGTCACTGAATATATTTAAGAAGGAGATAGATAGATTTCTAGACACAAAAGGCATCAAAGGGTATGGGGAGAGAGCGGGAATATGGTATTGAGATAGAGGATCAGCCATGATCATATTGAATGGCGGAGCAGGCTCGAAGGGCCGAATGGCCGACTCCTGCTCCTATTTTTTTCTATGTTTTCTATGTTTCTAGTCCACTATGTTTTCTATGTAATTGTCTGAGTGCTTGGCAGGGCTGGAGAAGATGGAAGAAACATTCAGGGGGGCGGGCAAAGCCAAAGGTCAAAAGGTTTCCAAGATACCTTTGACGGCAGCAAGAGACATGGCGACTTTGGGACAGAATTCCAGGAGGCAGCAGAACGACTGCAAGGAACGAGCAGTAATCCGGTGAGGAGGAGAGGGGGTATTGAACGAGCAGTAATCCGGTGAGGAGGAGAGGGGGTATTGAACGAGCAGTAATCCGGTGAGGAGGAGAGGGGGTATTGAACGAGCAGTAATCCGGTGAGGAGGAGAGGGGGTATTGAACGAGCAGTAATCCGGTGAGGAGGAGAGGGGGTATTGAATGGGCAGTAATCCGGTGAGGAGGAGAGGGGGTATTGAACGAGCAGTAATCTGGTGTCAGTGAGGAGAGGGGGTATTGAACGAGCAGTAATCTGGTGTCAGTGAGGAGAGGGGGTATTGAACGGGCAGTAATCCGGTGTCAGTGAGGAGAGGGGGTATTGAACGGGCAGTAATCCGGTGAGGAGGAGAGGGGGTATTGAACGAGCAGTAATCCGGTGAGGAGGAGAGGGGGTATTGAATGGGCAGTAATCCGGTGAGGAGGAGAGGGGGTATTGAACGAGCAGTAATCTGGTGTCAGTGAGGAGAGGGGGTATTGAACGAGCAGTAATCTGGTGTCAGTGAGGAGAGGGGGTATTGAACGGGCAGTAATCCGGTATCGGAGGAGAGGGGGTATTGAACGAGCAGTAATCCGGTGTCAGTGAGGAGAGGGGGTATTGAACGGGCAGTAATCCGGTGAGGAGGAGAGGGGGTATTGAACGAGCAGTAATCCGGTGAGGAGGAGAGGGGGTATTGAACGAGCAGTAATCTGGTGTCAGTGAGGAGAGGGGGTATTGAACGGGCAGTAATCCGGTGAGGAGGAGAGGGGGTATTGAACGAGCAGTAATCTGGTGTCAGTGAGGAGAGGGGGTATTGAACGAGCAGTAATCCAGTGTCAGTGAGGAGAGGGGGTATTGAACGAGCAGTAATTCAGTGTCGGGGGAGAGGGGGTATTGAACGAGCAGTAATCCGGTGAGGAGGAGAGGGGGTATTGAACGAGCAGTAATTCAGTGTCAGTGAGGAGAGGGGGTATTGAACGGGCAGTAATCCGGTGAGGAGGAGAGGGGGTATTGAACGAGCAGTAATTCAGTGTCGGGGGAGAGGGGGTATTGAACGAGCAGTAATCCGGTGTCAGTGAGGAGAGGGGGTATTGAACGAGCAGTAATCCGGTGAGGAGGAGAGGGGGTATTGAACGGGCAGTAATCCGGTGAGGAGGAGAGGGGGTATTGAACGGGCAGTAATCCGGTATCGGAGGAGAGGGGGTATTGAACGAGCAGTAATTCAGTGTCGGGGGAGAGGGGGTATTGAACGAGCAGTAATCCGGTGTCAGTGAGGAGAGGGGGTATTGAACGAGCAGTAATCCGGTGAGGAGGAGAGGGGGTATTGAACGGGCAGTAATCCGGTGAGGAGGAGAGGGGGTATTGAACGGGCAGTAATCCGGTATCGGAGGAGAGGGGGTATTGAACGAGCAGTAATCTGGTGTCGGAGGAGAGGGGGTATTGAACGAGCAGTAATCCGGTGAGGAGAGGGGGTATTGAACGAGCAGTAATTCAGTGTCAGTGAGGAGAGGGGGTATTGAACGAGCAGTAATCCGGTATAAGTGAGGAAATGTACAGCATGGGAAGATCACTGATTCACTTCACACCGAACATCTGTTTTACGTCAGTGTGCAGCCTGTCCCAAACGCTCAGCACAGCCCCATCTCCTCCCCTACCATTGACCGTGCTCAGTCAGCCCCCAGCACAGCGCTCGGCCATGATTGTATGAACTCACTCAGCCCCTGCTGGCTGCCTGCCCACCAGTCTTCCCTCTCAGGCCCATTGTGCCCATTGTCAGACAGTTTAACTGCAGTTCTCTCCACGCTTGATCAGATCAAAACCTCCTGAAGAAAGGCAGCTCAGCAGTGTGAAATGTCCTTTATAACTCGTGCCTTTAAGGTACAATGGCTGTTGCCTCATTCGACTGGTTAATGCACAGACTTGGATTATTTTCCACTGCTGTGTTTTTTTTCTTCCTTCTGCTTCATTTTGTATTCCCCTCACTCCCCTTCCAGGTCCCCATACACCATAGCTTGACCGAGAGCGCAGGATGGGGTGAAAATCCCAAATCTAGTCGCGAACCAGAGGACGCAAAGAAAAAGCATGAGCCTCCCGTCTCCCTTCGTCGACTATTCTTAGCTGACAGAAGGAATTGACTGTTCCTGACACACGAGCTTGGAGAGTTACACCGTGACATACACGGGACAACAGATCGAGGGACCAGTGGCTCTGTGGTAGTGTTCCCACCGCGGAGTCCGAAAGGTCAGCTTTGAGTCCCACATAGAAGATAGGAGCAGGAGTAGGCCATTCGGCCCCTCGAGCCTGCTCCGCCATTCGATGAGATCATGGCTGATCATCCAAACTCAGTACCCTGTCCCTGCCTTCTCCCCATATCCCTTGATACCTTTACCTTTAAGAAATATATCTAACTCATTCTTGAATATATTTAATGACTTGGCCTCAACTACCTTCTGTGGTAGAGAATGCCACAGGTTCACCACTCTCTGGGTGAGGAAATTCCCCCTCATTTCTGTCCTAAATGGCTTACCCCTTATCCTTCGATTATGACCCCTGGTTCTGGACTCTCCGACCATCGGGAACATTCTTCCTGCATCTAGTTTGTCCAGACCTGTCAGAATTTTATATGTTTCGATGAGATCCCCTCTCATTCTTCTATACTCCAGCGAGTAGAAGCCCAATCTCTCCTCATATGTCATTCCTGCCATCCCAGGTATCAGCTAGAGAGCTCTGTCAAGTGGAGACTAGAACATGGTCTCGAAACACTGGGTTGATGTCCAGCAGGATACTCGCGTCTGGACTGTGACCATAATATCCAGGCTAACACTTCAGTGCCAGTGCTGAGGGAGTGCTGCACTGTCAGAGGTGCCGTCTTTCAGACTGAGGCGTTCAACCGAGGCCCCGTCTGCCCTCTCAGGTGGACGCAAAAGATCACATGGCACCGTTTTGAAGAAGAGCAAGGGGAGTCCTGGCCGATATTTATCCCTCAACCAACATCGCTAAAACAGATTATCCGGTCGTTGTCACGTTGCTGTTTGCGGGAGCTTGCTGTGCGCAAATTGGTTGCCGCGTTTCCTACATTGCAACAGTGACTACACTTCAAAAAGTACTTCATTGGCTGTAAAGCGCTTAGGGACGTCCTAGGCACAAGAGAGGCGCTGTATGAACACAAGTCTTTCTTTCCTTTTATTGGCTCAACCTCTGAGTCAGATGGTTAAGGGGTCGAGCTCCAGAGAGCCCCGGCGAGTGGAGAACGGAGTGCTGGCTCTGAATACCAGTGGAGGTACTTGTGTCCGATGGGTGTTGGTGGCCCCCTCCCCTCCCTCATCCTGGGTGGGACTCTTTAGCCTTGGTTGCAGCCCTCCTATGAGAAGGTACTCTGAAGATAAAAAACCATGAGAAAGGCAATGAGAAACCAGCTCTCTGTAGAGCAATCCAGTCAGTCCCATTCCCCCGCCCTATCCCCGTAGCCCTGCAAGTTTATTTCCCTCAAGTGCCTATCCAGCCTCCCCTTGAAAACATTGAGTGTTTCCGCTTCCACCACATCCGTCGGCAGCGAGTTCCAGGTCCTCACCACTCGCCGCGTAAAAAGGTTTTTCCTCACGTCCCCCCCCCTGTATCTCTTGCCCAAAACCTTAAATCTGTGTCCCCTAGTCCTTGTACCATCAACTAGTGGGAACGCCTTTCCCCGTCTAGCCTATCCAAACCCGTCGTCATCTTGTACACCTCGATCAAATCACCCCGCAACCTCCATGAGTCATGTCACGGCTCTCAGGAGCTGCGGACGGCTGTCCACTTAAAATGAAATGGCAGCAGGCCTCGATTGTAAGGAAGTGAGATAAGTGTGGGAGAGGAGAGGGTGGAGATTGGCTGGTCGCTGTTTCAGGACCGTTCCCCCAGGACCCTTTATCACAAAGTGAAACCTTTGTGCAGCATCGATAAATCCTGGCGCTTCTCACAAAGAGCCTGCTGATGATTCAGTGACCGGATGCATGAGTCATCAGCTGCTCTGGCTTTGATTCTATGTGAGATCTGTGGAGATCTTCAAATGACCAAAAAAAAAACAATTAAATGGGGAAAAAAGCGACAACATTTATTTTCGAGTTCAAATTTTTATGGCGTTTATCAACCAAACTAGTCGACAAAGCAACTATATTGATCAACTTCCCCGCTTCCGACCTGTATAAAGTCAAGAGGCAGTGGAACTGAGGGAAGAAAAAAGGTCCATTTCTTGCAGAGAGCCGGCACGGGCTCGACGGGCCGAATGGCCTCCTTCTGTGCTGTAGCCATTCTATGATTCTATGATTTTCTACACACTTCATACCAAACCAGCAAGGAAGCAGGGTGACTGCAGTCAGCAGTTGCACGAACCAGGAAATGGGTTTAACCGTGGCCCCTGGTGTCGAGCAGCCTTGGGTTTTTTGGACTCGGTACATAGAAACATAGAAACATAGAATCATAGAATCTAGGAGCAGGAGTAGGCCATTCGGCCCGTCGAGCCTGCTCCGCCATTCAATACGATCATGGCTGATCATCCAAATCCAGTACCCTGTCCCTGCTTTAATCCCCACAGTACACATATCCCACCCTACCCCCGTAACCCCACATATTTAATTCCCCCTAACATATCCCATCCTATCCCCACATATTTAATCCCCCCTAACACTAAGGGTCAATTTATCATAGCCAAATCAACCTAACCCACACATTTTTGGACTGTGGGAGGAAACCGGAGCACCCGGAGGAAACCCACGCAGACACGGAGAGAATGTGCAAACTCCACACAGACAGTCACCCGAGGTCAGATTCGAACCCGGGTCTCTGGCGCTGTGAGGCACCAGTGCTAACCACTATGCCACCGTGTTGCCCTTCAGGTGAAGTGAAGAAATACAAATGGGCACAGCATATATAGACAGAGAACAATGCCTGTGCAGAGAACAATGCCAGACGACTACAGTTAATCTTTCTAACTGCCTTTAACTGATTAACTGTAGTCGTCTGGCAGTGTTCTCTGTCTATATATGCTGTGCCGATTTGTATTTCTTCACTTCACCTGACGAAGGAGCAGCGCTCCGAAAGCTTGTGATTTCAAATAAAGCTGTTGGACTATAACCTGGTGTTGTGCGACTTCTCACTTTTGTCCACCCCAGTCCAACACCGGCATCTCCGCATCATGGCCAATATTTTGAAGAGGAGCAAAGGGGTTCTCCCCAGTGTCCTGCCAATATTTATCATCCTTGCAATAAAGGCTAACATACCATTTCCTATTATTCACTTTGGTAGGAAGAACAGAAAAACAGATATTTTTTAAATGATGAGAAACTATTAAATGTTGGTGTTCTGAGAGATTTAGGTGCCCTCATACAGGAAACACGGAGAGTTAGCATGTAGGTACAGCAAGCAATTAGTAAGGCAAATGGCATGTTGGCCTTTATTGCAAAGGGGTTGGAGTACAAGAGTGAGGAAGTCTTGCTGCAATTGTACAGGGCTTTGTTGAGACCACACCTGGAGTAATGTGCTCAGTTTTGGTCTCCTTAACTGAGTGTTGTCCTATGATGAGAGATTGAGTAGATTGGGCCTATACTCTCTGGAGTTTAGAAGAATGAGAGGTGATCTCATTGAAACATATAAGATTCTGAGGGGGATTGACAGGGTAGATGCTGAGAGGTTGTTTCCCCCTGGCTGGAGAGTCTCGAACTAGGGGGCATAGTCTCAGGATAAGGGGTCGGCCATTTAATGAGCAGGAATTTCTTCACTCAGAGGGTTGTGAACCTTTGGAATTCTCTGCCCCAGAGGGCTGAGGATGCTCAGTCGTTGAGTATATTCAAGGCTGAGATCGATAGATTTTTGGACTCTAGGGGAATCAAGGAATATGGAGATCGGGCGGGAAAGTGGAGTTGAGGTCGAAGATCAGCCGTGATCTTATTGAATGGCGGAGCAGGCTCGAGGGGCCGTATGGCCGACTCCTGCTCCTATTTCCTATGTTATTATGTTATTGCCTTCCTAATTGCTTGCTGTACCTGTGACATGTGACTGACAGTTGCAGGAATAGACGGATATCAAAAAGTCATTTGATATACCCGACAGGATAAACATCATTTAATGAAAAATGTCTGATGTCTAGGAAAGCAAATGATATGTTGGCATTTATTACAAAAGGATTGGAGTACAAGAGTAAAGAAGTCTTACTGCAATTATATAGGGCCCTGGTGAGACCACATGTGGAGTATTGTGTACAGTTTTGGTCTCCTTACCTAAGGAAGGATATACTTGCATTACAGGGAGTGCAATAAAGGTTCACCAGACTGATTCCTGGGATGGGGAGATTGTCCTATGAGGTGAGATTGCAGAGACTAGGCCTGTATTCCCTAGAGTTCAGAAGAATGAGAGGTGATCTCATTGAAAAATAAAATTCTTAAGGGTCTTGACAGGGTAGATGCAGGGAGGATGTTTCCCCTGGCTGGGGAGTCCAGAACCAGGGGTCACAGTCTCAGAATATGGGGTCGGCCATTTAGGACTGAGATGAGGAGAAATGTCTTCACTCAGAGGGTGGTGAATCTTTGGAATTCTCTACCCCAGAGGGCTGTGGAGGCTCAGTCATTGAGTATATTCAAGACAGAGATCGATAGATTTTTGGATATTAAGAGAATCAAGGGATATGGGGATAGTGCAGGAAAGTGGAGTTGAGGTAGAAGATCAGCCATGATCTTATTGAATGTCGGAGCAGGCTCGAGGGGCCGAATGGCCGACTCCTGCTCCTATCTCTTATGTTCTTGTGTCATTGACCTGAAACGTTAACTCTGTTTCTCTCTCCACAGATGCTGCCTGACCTGCTGAGTATTTCCAGCATTTCCAGGTCTTATTTCAGATTTTCAGCATCCGCAGTACTTTGCTTTTGACTGAATGAAATATTTCTGTTACAAAAAGCTCTTTTAGCACTTGGCTGTGTCTTGGTGTATTAATAACCAGGAAGAAATGTCAACAGGTCACTTGTCCGAACTCAAACTCAGAGAGAAATAAAGAGCCTGCATCAGCCAGAATGTAAAAGACTTGCATTTCTATAGCGCCTTTCATGTCCTCAGGACCTCCCAAGGTGCTTTACAGCCAATGAAGTACTTTTTTTGAAGTGTGGTCACTGTTGTAATGTGGGAAACGCAGCAGCCAATCTGCGCACAGCAAGCTCCCACAAACAGCAATGTGATAATGACCAGATAATCGGTGTTTAGTGATGTTGGTTGAGGGATAAATATTGGCCCCAGGACAACAGGGAGAACTCCCCCTGTGCTTCTTCGAAATAGTGCCGCGAGATCTTTTACATCCACCTGAGAGGGCAGATAAGGCCTCGGTTTGATGTCTCGTCTGAAAGACGGCACCTCCGACAGTGCAGCGCTCCCTCAGCACTGGAGCATCAGCCTAGATTCTTGCGCTCAAGTGTCTGGAGTGGGATTTGAACCCACGACCTTCTGACTCAGAGGCGAGAGTGCTACCCACTGAGCCACAGCTGACAGTGGAGAAACTGGCACCGTAAAAGGTTTGTGATAAATATTACGACTTCTCGCAGTTGCTCTCTCCTTTCCTCCTAACCCCCATTGCAAACAGATTGGAAAACAACCTCATAAATCCCGTGCCCCCTAGCCGAGGTTAGGATTTCCTGCGACTCACCGATCAGCTGCAGTGACAGACGCGGCCTCGAGACTCGACTGAAGTCTGCCTAAGGGGGCCGGGGGGGGGGGAGGCGGGCTCAGATTGCAGGCGGGCAGCAAGGTGCAGCTGCCATCTCTTCTGCTCGCCCGCTCTCAGGATTGCCAACCCTGCCGGGGATAAGCTTGAGCGGTTTCTAAGCAAGGCCGGTGAACTCCGAGGCGAGATGAGAGTCTGCGGGTATATCCTTTAGAATATATAGTGGGGAGGGGATGTGGGACTTGTTTGCCTGTTGCATGTCATGGCGAACATGGACAGACTGAGTAATCCAGGCACATCTGGACTGGACAATCAGCAACTACTGTACATTTACTGAGTGTTGGTGTACAATTAATGGCTCAAAGTCTCAGTCAGTAAATATACCACAGGCATTTAGAATACATAACTTCTTTACCCAGAGAGTGGGGAGAATGTGGAACTCGCTACCACAGGGAGTGGTTGAGGCGAATAGCACAGATGCATTTAAGGGGAAGCTAGATAAGCACATGAGGGAGAAAGGAATAGAAGATATGCTGATGTGAGATGAAGAGGGGTGGGAGGAGGCTCGTGTGGAGCATAAACACCGGCACGGACCAGTTAGGCCGAATGGCCTGTTTCTGTGCTGTACATGGAAACATGGAAAAATGGGAGCAGAAGTCGGCCATTCGGCCCTTCGCGCCTGCTCCGTCATTCAATATGATCATGGCTGATCCTCTATCTCAATACCATATTCCGTACGTTCTATGCAATAACAGTCACAACCGTTCAATCGCCAGAGGATGCTTATACCCAATTCCCAGAGGTCAAGCAACACTCCACATTATCCATCCGACCTCACACCCTGCACCGTTCGCACTCGATTAGTTGCCCTGCCATTAATCCAGTTTAAGACCATGAACACACAGTTCCTCACAGGAAGAGTGATCAACACGTGAAGAAAGAACTTGCATTTCCTCAGGAGGTTCCCAAGATACTTTTCAGCCAATGAAGTGCTTCTGAAGTGCAGTCACTGTTGTAGCCTAGCTAAACGCGGCAGCCAGTCTGCGCACAGCAAGATCCCAGAAGCAGCACTGCGGTGCATGGCCAGTTTATCTGTTTTTTGGTGGCATTGATTAGGGATAAATATTGAGCGGGACACCAGAACTCCTTGTTCAAATATGCTCGCCCGAGAGCGCGGTTGGGGCCTTGGTTTAACATCTCATTCAAAAGACAACGTGCTATATTTTCAGCAGGGTTCACAGAATCACAGAATCCCCACAGTGCAGATAGAGGCCATTTCGGCCCATCGAGCCTGCACCGACACATATCCCACCCTATCCCCGTAACCCCACGTATTTAATCCCCCCTAACACTAAGGGTCAATTTATCACAGCCAAATCAACCTAACCCGCACATCTTTTGGACTGTGGGAGGAAACCGGAGCACCCGGAGGAAACCCACGCAGACACGGGGAGAATGTACAAACTCCACACAGACAGTCACCCGGAGGCCGGATTCGAACCCGGGTCCCTGGCACTGTGAGGCAACAGTGCTAACCACTATGCCACCGCGTTGGGGGGGGGTTCCCCAATCTCCTGTCGTAACTTCAGCACCAGAGAAAAGGCCATTGGTGCCGTTTTCTCTGGGGGTTTCTGTCGATCTTCCGCTGAGAGATCAGAGGAAACCCCCAGAAAATTCCCAGGCGAACTCTTGCACCACTCCCTCAGTGCTGGACGGAGGCCAGCATTAGGTAATCAAGTCCTGGCGTGGGGGCTTGATCCTACAACTTCTGACTGACGGGAGAGGCCTACCTCCAAGCCAAGGATGACGCACTGGATTGCTGGCTGGGGTGGTGGAACCAAAGGCCTCGGAGTCATAGAAGTGCCAGTTGGATGCTATAATAAGGGGTGGGGCGGGGTGTTGGACTTTCCGAATGCAGGAACTGAAATGGACCAACGCATCTTTGGATTCACGTCTAATGTGTGATCTTGTGAAGTGGGTGAAATAGTGCAGCTGCTGTCGTTACCAGTAACAGGATGTAGCACATACTCAACGAAGAGCGGGCGTATCATGCTACAGATACTAATCTGCTCGTATGAAACACGATTGATAAGAGAAACAGAACATTTTCCATTTTGACGCCCGACACATCTCTTCCATTACTCACTCGCTCCTCCAAACTTATTTTAATAAACACATAAAAAGGAAAATTTTCAAACAGGCCGGGCTCAAGTAAGTCGTTCTCAAGCGCCCATTGTCACTAAACAGGGAAAATTGGCACCAGCCAAGACTGAGGTTACTTTAGGTCATTTTATTTTCGGCTGAACCTCCTATTGTATCAATGTAAAGTGCTCAAAATAATGACATGGTTGTCAATTGTTGTTTCTGGGGTGTGGTTGGGATATGGGTTGACCATGTATCTTTACAGAGATCGGAACCAAGGGTACATTCAACAAGGTTCCCCTCTCAATGTGGAACCTCACTAGATGGGACCATGGGGTCAGAGACTCTGACATATTGCACAGAATGTGCAGCACAGAAACAGGCCATTCGGCCCAACTGGTCTATGCCGGCGTTTATGCTCCACACGAGCCTCCTCCCACCCCTCTTCATCTAATCCGATCAGCATAACCTGCTATTCCTTTCTTCCTCATGTACTTCCCCTTTAATACATCTGTGCTATTCACCTCAACTACTCCTTGTGGTAGCGAGTTCCACATTCTAACCACTCTCTGGGTAAAGAAGTTTCTCCTGAATTGCCCATTGGATTTATTAGTGTCTATCTTTTATTGATGGCCCCTAGTTTAGGTCTGCCCCACAAGTGGAAACATCTTCTGTACAGCTAGATATAGTAAGATAGCTTTGTCTCTAACCTGTGCTCCTATCTGGTGTCGAGGTGGAACCCTGATCGATGGGGGCATGGGTAGCAGAATTTGAATTTGATTCTCCTCTTCCTGGTGGAGTGTTTTTTTATTTGTTCCTGGGATGTGGACGTCGCTGGCAAGGCCAGCATTTATTGCCCATCCCTAGTTGCCCTCGCGAAGATGGTGGTGAGCCACCTTCTTGAACTGCTGCAGTCCGTGTGGTGAAGGTACTCCCACAGTGCTGTTAGGGAGGGAGTTCCAGGATTTTGACCCAGTGACGATGAAGGATCGGCGATATACTTCCAAGTCAGGATGGTGTGTGACTTGGAGGGGAACTTGGAGGTGGTGGTGTTCCCATGCGCCTGCTGCCCTTGTCCTTCTAGGTGGTAGAGGTCGGGGGTTTGGGAGGTGCTGCCGAAGAAGCCTTGGCGAGTTGTTGCAGTGCATCTTGTAGATGGTACACACTGCAGCCACGGTGCGCCGGTGGTGGAGGAAGTGAATGTTTAAGGTAGCGGATGGGGTGCCAATCAAGCGGGCTGCTTTGTCCTGGATGGTGTCGAGCTTCTTGAGTGTTGTTGGAGCTGCACTCATCCAGGCAAGTGGAGAGTATTCCATCACACTCCTTACTTGTGCCTTGTAGATGATTGAAAGGCTTTGGGGAGTCAGGAGGTGAGACACTCGCCGGAGTAGGAGCAATTCTGAACTTCCTCCCGCCTCTGTGACCTCGCCCTCCACAAATAACTCAAACCCATTTTTCTTGGGTGGGGGTCATTTGTCATGCAGGGTGACCTCCGGAAAGGGAGCCACCTAGAGGGAGCCGGCTGCTGCACGGCTGACAACCTCAGGCACTGTTGGTGTAGGACGCCATGAATTTGCCCTCAAGTCTGTCTGCACAGGATCTGTAGAGGCTGTCCTCTAAAATCACCGAGTCCAGTGTTACTAACTTCCTGAACAGATCATTGAACAGACTGATTCCTTTCTTGAACTGGAGTTTGATGTTTGAGTGACTGTCCCTCCACCACTGTAGACATGGCGTTTGGTGAGTTTAATATCAGAGGCTTTTGGCGGTGAGGATGAAGGAGAACAACATTTGGGAATGAAACTCTGCCCTTTCCACACCATGGCCTCGCCTCTCCCTATCTCTGTAATCTCCTCCAGCCCTGCAACCCTCCGAGATCTCTGCGCCCCTTCAATTCTGGCCTGTTGGGCATCCTGAATTTCTTTGCCCCACCATTGGCAGCCATGCCCTCAGCTGCCTAGGCCCTACCCTCTGTAATTCCCTCCCTAAATGTCTCTGTCTCTCTACCTCTCTCCATTACTTTAAGGCATTCCTTCGAACATACCTCTCGCCTGTCCTAATATCTCCTTGTATGGCTTGGTGACAAATTTTGTCTGGTAATGCTCCTGTGAAGTTGTTTGGGATGTTTTACTGCGTTAAAGGTGCTATATAAATGCAATTTTTGTTGTTTTTGCACCCTTTGTCACATTAGGATTTGGTATGGGATAGATTTGCAGGTAAAACTACCCTTACATTGCCCCATTCAGCACCCCAGAGTTAACTGAGGAACGGAAACGATGAATGAATCTCCTTCTGCATTGTCCAAGTTCAATGCGGAGCGGAATGACAGGGTTAACATTTCTCCTGCAATGCCCCGTCCAGCAACTCCCACTGAGATGCCTCATGATACTTCCATTCCCCACATCAGCTATCCCGTATCGTAAACAAGGAGAAACTGTTTCCAGTGGCAGGAGGGTCGGTAACCAGAGGACACAGATTTAAGGTGATTGGCAAAAGAACCAGAGGCGACACGAGGAAACTTTTTTGGAACGCGCTGCCTGAAAGGGCGGGGGAAGCAGATTCAATAGTAACTTTCAAAAGAGAATTGGATAAATACTTGAAGGGAAAAAAATTTGCAAGGCTGTGGGGAAAGAGCAGGGGGTTGGGGGGTGGTGAGGGGGGGGGAGTGGAATTAATTGGATAGCTCTACCAAAGAACCGGCACAGACACAATGGGTTGAATGGCCTCTCTCTGTGCTGTATCATTCTATCCCGTTGCCTAATTACTGCTGCAAGAGATTAGGTTGCTCAGTGTCCACTGACAACAGGATTGGTAATAACCCCCATGTCATCGCTTCAAGCGCTAACAGCTGTCAAGAGATGACCTCTTTGTTTGGTCCAGCATCAAATCATATCACAGAAGTAAGAAGCTCAGCACTCTGAACTAATTATTTTAAACATAATTTCATTGAAGGTGGCAGGGCAGGTTGAGAAAGCGGTTAAAAAAGCATACGGGATCCTGGGTTTCATAAATAGAGGCAGAGAGTACACAAGCAAGGAAATTATGATGAACCTTTACAAAACACTGGTCCGGCCTCAACTGGAGTATTGTGTCCAATTCTGGGCACCGCACTTTAGGAAGGATGTGAAGGCCTTAGAGAGGGTGCAGAAAAGATTTACAAGAATGGATCCAGGGATGAGGGACTTCAGTTACGTGGATAGACTGGAGAAGCTGGGGTTGTTCTCCTTAGAGCAGAGAAGGTTGAGAGGAGATTTGATAGAGGTGTTCAAAATCATGAGGGGGTCTGGACAGAGTAGATAGAGAGAAACTGTTCCCATTGGCGGAAGGGTCGAGAACCAGAGGACACAGATTTAAGGTGATTGGCAGAAGAACCAGAGGCGACATGAGGAATAACTTTTTTACGCAGCGAGTGGTTTGGATCTGGAATTCACTACCTGACAGGGTGGTGGAGGCAGATTCAATCGTGGCTTTCAAAAGGGAGTTGGATCAGTACCTGAAGGAAAAACATTTGCAGGGCTATGGGGGAAAGGGCGGGGGGAGTGGGACTAGCTGAAGTGCTTTTGCAGAGAGCCGGCACGGGCTCGACGGGCCGAATGGCCTCCTTCTGTGCTGTAACCATTCTCTGATTCTATAATTTTACTTTAATGTGATTTCCCTGTTTCCCTTCAGCCTGCTCATGATAATACAAAACCTTTTTATAAACACAGAAAAAATTGAATCGTTCAATTATTTGATTTAAGTAATGTAAACAACAACAACAACAACTTGTATTTATATAGCACCTTTAACGTAGTAAAACGTCCCAAGGCGCTTCACAGGAGCGTTATCAAACAAAATTTGACACCGAGCCACATGAGGAGATGTTAGTGTCAGCCGTGGCTCAGTGGGTAGCACCCTCGCCTCTGAGTCAGAAGGTTGTGGGTTCAAGTCCCTCTCCAGAGACTTGAGCACAAAAATCTAGGCTGACACTCCCAGTGCTGCACTGTCGGAGGTGCCGCCTTTTGGATGAGACGTTAAACCGAGGCCCCGTCTGCTCTCTCAGGTGGACGTAAAAGATTCCATGGCGCTATATTGAAGAAGAGCAGGGGGAGTTGTCCCTGATGTCCTGGCCAATATTTATCCCTCAACCAACATCACTAAAACAGATTATCCGGTCATTTATCACATTGCTGTTTGTGGGAGCTTGCTGTATGCAAATTGGCTGCCGCTTTTCCTACATTACAACAGTGACTACACTTCAAAAGTACTTCATTGGCTGTAAAGCGCTGTGGGATGTCCTGAAAGGCGTTACATAAATGCAAGTCTTTCTTTCTATTAGGGCAGTTGACCAAAAGCTTAGTCAAAGAGATAAGTTTTAATGCAGCAAAGTGAGAACTTAGTGCTTAAAGAATTGGAATTTTCAGATAATTTGAATGATGTGACGTTGAATTAAGAGGAGAAGGTGCAGCTCATCCAAACCGCTTGGGGTCGATTTTGACATTTGTGCGACCGACCAGCACAGACACCCCCATCCCTTCCTTGTGAGTTTGAGTCACCAGCCTCTACGGGGCACCAGACAAGGGTCCCAATGATGCTCGGCGGATTGAGGCCTCAAGATCAGGCCAGGACAGCCACCAGAAGGGGAAGTTATGGGACGGGGGGGGGGGTCACGATCGCAGTTATTGCACTCCAAAACGTGATTCATTTTGTGAAGTGCGCTGAGATGTTTAGATGGCGTGACAAGATGCTACATTCACAAGGATTTTTTGACCACCCCCATGCAAGTTATGAAATAGAAATTGAGTTAAGAGACACTGAGATGATCTATAATACAGAAAACATCTTGTGTACTGTTCACACTTCCTGTAAGCATCACACTTGCCTCCTGTCACACTTTAGCTGTCACACTTCAGATGTCACGCTCTTGCATATCCTCTGAGCAATGCCACAGGAGAACTTCTAGTGGAGTATTGAAAATCCCCTTTGCAGTTTTAAAAGCACATGAGTGTTTATCATAGTGGGCCTTCTTTAATAATATTTATTCTGCACTTTTTACAAGTTTGGACCTTTTAGACTCCAGGTGCCACTCAACACATACCAGCCGAAGGGGATGGGCACACAGCCCGCCCTCTGACCTTTGCCAGTGTCACTCCTGAGGCAGCAGCTAGTTGACCCCCATTTTAACTCCTCGCTCACTGTTGTGGGGAGACATCTCAGCTCCCGCTCCCCCCTTCCCACCACCACCACCACCGAGGACATGGCCAAGGCAAGACTAAGCTTGTATTCCCTTGATTATAGAAGATTAAGGGATGATCAAATTGAGATGTTTAAGATGATTAAAGGAATTGAGAGGGTAGATCGAGAGATACTATTTCCTCTGGTGGGAGAGTCCAGAACAAGGGGGGCCATAACCTTAAAATTAGAGCCAGGCCGTTCAGGGGGTGATGTCAGGAAGCACTTCTTCACACAAAGGGTAGTGGAAATCTGGAACTCTCTCCCTCAAGCAAGCGGTTGAAGCTGAGAGGTCAACTGAAAATGACAAAACTGAGATTGATAGATTTTTGCCAGTATTAAGGGTTACGGAACCAAGGCGGGCAGATGGAGTTAAGATACAGATCAGCCACGATCCAATTGAATGGTGGAACAGGCTCCAGGGGCTGAATGGCCTCCTCTACATTACAACTTCTCTACATTTTCCTACCTTACAACAGTGACTACACTTCAAAAAAGTCCTTCATTGGCTGTAAAACGCTTTGGGGCGTCCGGTGGTGGTGACAGGCGCTATAGAAATGCAAAGCTTTCTTTCTTTCTCCTGTTCCTATGTGCCTGAAAGACTTGGTGTGCAGGATGCGGCAGGCCAAAAGCCCTGTGCCAATCAGTTGCCCTGGGGACATTGATATGTTTACAAAACAGGAGGTAAAAGTTAGATCAATGTACAAAGCAAATGTCCCCGGGGGATCCAGCAATCTCTCATTCCGCCCACTCCCCGTTATCCAGCAGTGCATCCTTGCTGAAGACACAAGGACATTTTTTTTTAAAAACAACACAAGACCGCCCACCTGCTCCCAAGCTCTTGAGATCCAAGTTTCCTGCAGCAATTCCAGTCTGGATTTGTGGAATTTGCGGGTCGTCTTGATAGCGATGAAGATGTCCCTCAACGCCAGCTTCTTTCGCCGAGGTTCACCCTTCAGAGGCATGCCCTTGGAGAGGTTGGTGGCACCTCCACCTGGCGGCTCTGGGCGGAGCGGTTCTCGGGACTTGTCCAGCTCAGGGATGGCCACCAGTGTTCGCAAGTAACGTGCGAACGCCCGCAGCGGGTCTGCGAGTTTCCCGTCATCGGGCGGCGAGTCCTCTCTGAAGGCTTGGCCGCTCGGGGCGACGGAAAATCGGTCAGCTTCCCTCCTCAGCCCGCTGCCGTCTTCTCGCCTCTGATAATCCACAAAAGCAACCAAAAGGAAAGTGACCGTGGCCCCAGATATTGTCAGAAAGATCTTCTTCAAGCAGAGGCGCATTTTGCTTTTCATTTTAAAATCCCAATTTTAAAAATCTCCAAAGAAAATACCCAACTCTGACTGAGATCCCTTGTAAATCGCCTGGAGACATTGTTCTAATCAATACATTGAAAGGGAGATTTCATTGACAAGCCTCGATGTGTAAAGCAAGCTTTTTCTAACTTTATAAACTCTTCCTCCCCAGCAAATATAATTGTTCCTGCAAACAATTCGGAGATGCAATAACCCCTATTAATATTTTAATAACATTCAAATTTTCCCTCTCAAATTTCATTTAGTTTTAAGCCAAAATCATATAATAAAAATTAAATGAATCTGCCGCTTCTCTGATCAGTAAGTGTAACTCAACCCTTCCATCCTCACCGCCACCTGTCGCCCCCAGCGTGTCTCGACTTGTCACAACTTTGTAGCAGTCTTTTTGTGTCAATTTCGCGAAACTAGCGGAGGGGCGGGGTTACACCAATGATTGGCAGCTGCGATTCACCAATCGCGAAAGAGCTCCGGGGAGGGGGCGGGGCTAACGTGCGGGACAAATGAATTGGAGGCGTTCTTTTTTTAACTCTTTCATGGCACTGACACCGACGCCAGCCCTGGTGCAGGACTCCTGGCCCTGATCATGTTTTGAGGGTTGAGTGGGTCCACAGTCCCACTCCAGGGACTTGAGCACAAAAGGGACTTGAGCTGACTCTCCAGTGAAGTGCTGAGGGAGTGCCGCACTGTCGGAGGTGCCGTCTTTCGGATGAGGCGTTAAACATTGACTACACTTCAAAAAGTACTTCATTGGATGTAAAGCGAGAAGTCGCACAACACCAGGTTATAGTCCAACAGTTTTATTTGAAATCACAAGCTTTCGGAGCTGCTGCTCCTTCGTCAGGTGAAGTGAAGGAATACGAATCGGCAAAGCATATATAGACAGAGAACAATGCAATGTAAAGCAGTTTGGGACATTTGAGGTCGTGAAAGATGCTATAGAAATGCAAGTGCTTTCTTTCTTGGAGTAATGCAGAGTAATGCAGCAGTTTCTTCACAAGTATCAATTCCTTGCCAAGGCTTCTTCGGCAGCACCTCCCAAACCCGCGACCTCTTCCACCTAGAAGGACAAGGGCAGCAGGCGCATGGGAACAGCACCACCTCCAAGTTCCCCTCCAAGTCACACACCATCCTGACTTAGAACCATATCAGCCGATCCTTCATCGTCGCTGAGTCAAAATCCTGGAACTCCCTCCCTAACAACACTGTGGGAGCACCTTCACCACACGGACTGCAGCGGTTCAAGAAGGCGGCTCACCACCAACCTTCTCACAGAATCCCCACAGTGCAGATAGAGGCCACTTCGGCCCATCGAGCCTGCACCGACACATATCCCACCCTATCCCCGTAACCCCACGTATTTAATCCCCCCTAACACTAAGGGTCAATTTATCATAGCCAAATCAACCTAACCCGCACATCTTTGGACTGTGGGAGGAAACCGGAGCACCCGGAGAAACCCACGGGGAGAATGTGCAAACTCCACACAGACAGTCACCCGAGGCCGGATTCGAACCGGGTTCCTGGCGCTGTGAGGTAACAGTGCTAACCACTATGCCACTGTGCTGCCCTCAAGGGGCAGTTAGGGATGGGCAATAAATGCTGGCTTTGCCAACAACGCCCACATCACATAAACGAATAAAAAAAAAATTCCAAGTTTCCAATCAGAAATTAGGGATGGGAGCATATTGCTTGGATGAGAGAATTAAAAAGCTAGGGCTTTATTGAGTGGAGCAGATGAGGTTATATGAGGATTTAATTCTCTCATCCAAGCAATATGCTCCCATCCCTAATTTCTGATTGGAAACTTGGAATTTTTTTAAATTCGTTTATGGGATGTGGGCGTCGTTGGCAAAGCCAGCATAGTTTAGAGTATTCTAAACTATGAATGGATTTGAGAGGTAAATAGTGAAAGATTACATCCACTGGTTGGTGAATCAGTAGCAAAGAGCATAAACTCTGGATTAACACTGGGAATAGTTGTCCCGTATGTAGTGCTACTGTTGCGAGATGTGTTGGATCAAGCAGCGACAGCAAACCATTAATTCCATCAGACGATTGTGACCCTTTGTCCTCCTTGCCTAATGCATGCAGTCTCTCCTCTTGCAGTTCCACGCCAATGTCACTCTGAAAAGCAACATCCCGCAATTTGCGGTCCTGATGACTGCCTTTGAAATGGAACGCAACTTCCGGATTTAGCACGCGCCCAGCCTAGCACGGAAATCCTGAAGTTGCGGTCTGTCATTCACTGCCCCTCCACAGGCTATGCTGTGCCCCCGCCCCCACAGAGGTGGCAGTCAGTGAAATCTCTCAAATCAGGGAATCTGACGAAAACTTCAGCTCTTCCACAGTAATTACGCTGTTAAATTCCCCACTAAAAATTAGACCCAAAGGGATTAGGTGTAACTGGGGTTTTTAACAGCGTATTGACTGCTAAACAAAGGTTACGGCCCTGAAAAACTAGTTTTAATTTTGTGCAGTGTCAAATTTATCCTTTTAATAGAAATTAAAAATTTTAAGAAACTTTAAAAGGAACATTTTAAAAAAAAATTTAAAGTTTGTTCATCTTTATTTCAGGTTTGCCTTTTCCCCATGTGAGAGCCCCTATCTTTGTTTTGCTCTCGCTAACCTTTTTAAAAAGTTAGAATTTTAAGAGCTAATTCACTTCCTGGTTCGCTGTCTATGGGAACTCTGCATTCTGATTGGCTGCTTAGACAGCTGGTTGACATCACAGTAGCTCGCGCTAAGGGATTCCCACTGTACTACATTGATTTGCATTACACCTCGGAAAACCCGACTTTCTCGACACAGAGGTCGCGATATCTTTGAGCGAAGCTGACTTCGGGGCCAGCGGTGATGACCGCAAATTCCGGGACAATGATTCACTAATGCCAACGCACTATAGGTATTCCATAGACCTTCTCAGAAACCTATTGAACAGCATCACCTGAACCCATTGAGACATCAGGAGTGGTATCACAAGCAAATCATTATCTAAATTATATGTAAACCTGGCACTACTGTGTGCAGTTTTGGTCGCCTTATCTGAGGAAGGATGTTCTTGCCATGGAAGGAGTTCAGCGAAGATTCACAAGGCTGATACCTGGGATGGCAGGAATGACATATGAGGAGAGATTGGGTCGATTGGGCTTATACTCGCTGGAATATAGAAGAATGAGAGGGGATCTCATCGAAACATATAAAATTCTGACAGTCTGGACAAACTAGATGCAGGAAGAATGTTCCCGATGGTCGGCGAGTCCAGAACCAGGGGTCATAATCTAAGGATAAGGGGTAAGCCATTTAGGACAGAAATAAGGAAGAATTTCTTCACCCAGAGAGTGGTGAACCTGTGGAATTCTCTACCACAGAAGGTAGTTGAGGCCAATTCATTAAACATATTCAAGAATGAGTTAGATATATTTCTTAAAGCTAAAGGGATCAAGGGATATGGGGAGAAGGCAGGGACAGGGTACTGAGTTTGGATGATCAGCCATGATCTCATTGAATGGCGGAGCAGGCTCGAGGGGCCCAATGGCCTACTCCTGCTCCTATCTTCTATGTTTCTATGTTACTACATTGGTCCAAAGGCTCGGTAGGTGAGTGCACCACCTGGTGTGGTGTTCAGCCATACAGGCCAAGGAAGGCCCCAGCTTTGACGGTGATGTAAGAACATAAGAAATAGGAGCAGAAGTCGGCCATTTGGCCCTTCGAGCTTAATCCGCCATTCAATAAGATCATGGCTGATCTTCTACCTCATCTCCACTTTCCTGCACTATCACCATATCCCTTGATTCCCTTAATATTCAAAAATCTATCGATCTCTGTCTTGAATATACTCAACGACTGAGCCTCCACAGCCCTCTGGGGTAGAGAATTCCAAAGATTCACCACCCTCTGAGTGAAGAGATTTCTCCTCGTCTCAGTCCTAAATGGCCGACCCCTTATTCTGAGACTGTGACCCCTGGTTCTAGACTCCCCAGCCAGGGGAAACATCCTCCCTGCATCTACCCTGTCAAATCTTGTAAGAATGTTGTATGTTTCAATGAGATCACCTCTCATTCTTCTAAACTCTAGAGAATATAGGCCTAGTCTACTCAATCTCTCCTCATAGGACAATCCCCCCCATCCCAGGAACCAGTCTGGTGAATCTTCGTTGCGCTCCCTCTATGTGTGTGTTTAATTAGCTGTGATGGTCTCTCGGAAAGTCAAGTTGACTTCCATACTGAGCTGAATGGAGAAAGCTAACCATGATTGCCAACATTGGACACCATTAGCCTGAAATTCCGCTTTTGCGCTGGGCACATTTCGGGTGCTGCTTTCAGTAGTACTGGGAAGAGGGGGAAAATGAGGTAGGACTCAGTTCCTCCAGGATTTCGTCCCCTGGAGAGGAGGCCAGAAAATTCCGATGGGAATACCCATGCTACATATGCCTGAAGAAAAAAGAAAGACTTGCATTTACATAGCGCCTTTCCCGACCTCAGGAGGTCCTAAAGTGCTTTACAGCCAACGAAGTAGCTTTTGAAGTGCAGTCACTGTTGTAATGTAGGGAAACGCAACAGCCAATTTGCACACAGCAAGATCCCACAAACAGCAATGAGTTCAAAGGCCAGATAATCTATTTTTGGTGATGTAGGTTGAGGGATAAATATTAGCCAGGACTTCCCCTGCTCTTTCCATAGAATTACATAGAATGTACAGCCCAGGAACAGGCCATTCGACCCAACTGGTCCATGCCAGTGTTTATGCTCCACACGAGCCTCTTCCCACCCGTACTTATCTCACCCTTCAGAATTATCTTCTATTTCTTTCTCCCTCATGTACTTATCTGGCTTCCCCTTAAATGAATCTATATTTTTCGCCTCAACTATTCCACGTGGTAGCGAGTTCCCCATTCTAACCACTCTCTGGGTAAGGACGTTGCTCCTGAATTCCTTATTGGATTTATTAGTGACTGTCTTATATTTATGGCCCCTAGTTTTGGTCGCCCCCACAATTGGAAACATCTTCTCTACGTCAACCCTATCAGACCCCTTCATAATTTGAAAGACCTCTATTAGGTCACCCCCTCAGCCTTCTCTTTTCTAGAGTAAACAGCCCCAGCCTGTTCAGTATTTCCTGATAGTTATGACCTCTCAGTTCTGGTATCATCCTTGTAAATCTTCTTTCAAATCGGGCTGTGGGATCTTTCACGTCCACCTGAGAGGGCAGACGGGGCCTCGGTTTGACGTCTCATGTGAAAGACGGCCCCTCGGACAATGCAGCGCTCCCTCGGTACTGCCCTGGAGCGTCAGCCTAAGCAGCATCTGTGGTGCTGCTGTGACCTGTGGGGTGGCGAGCAGGCATTGTCATGGCCATGTGTCTAGTTGTCCTCTGCACTCCTAATGTCCCGGACGCACCTGTATATATAGAGTAAGAGACAAGTGTAAAGTTATCAGTATAAGAACATAAGAATCTTTATCAAAAAAGGCTCGAATAAGCTGATCCCATTTTAATAGATCAACCGCACCTCCCTCACCATATCTCCCAATCCTTTCTTTTTCCATTCAATTACTTATTGTTACACTGTCTACATCAGCGGCCTTGCCTGGCAGCTTTGGGTCAAAGATTTCTGCTTGACTTCCTTTCTTATTCGGAACTTTTAATCTTTAACTTCAATCCCCTGGTATTTGAAACGTTCTCCATAGTGAACAACTCGATTGGAGTGATTCCCTCTGTAGCTTGAAACCTTCGACTGGGTCACCTCAAATACTTCTCTCTTTCAAAGATAGCAAACCCAACTTCCTTAATCTTTGCTCAGAGCTTGATGTACCCATAGTGTAAAAGCTCATTCTCTCTGCTTAAAGCAATTGACGACTGCTGCAGCACAGGAACTGAATCGTGAAGACTGGCCATGTGAGGGATCATCTTTCACAAACTGCAATTATGGACCCAGTGAGGCGGGGGGATAATGTACTTAACAATGTACCACTATTACAATGTGAACAAATGTCGTTAAATAACCAGAATCGGAGGAAGCGTCCACACACTTCACTTCACCTGACACTTCAAAGACCTCCACAGAGAGCTGGCATGTATCTGTGCCATTACTCCTCTTCTCCATGGCAACCTGTCCAACATCGTTAAGACATTAATGGATGTGCTTGCTCTGGTGGGTCAGGAGTGTTGGAACTGCAGCCAGTGGACCACTTGCAGCCCCTGAGCCCGTGGCAACTTAAAGATCGGCACCTCGAAGCCCTGACAACTCGAAGCCATGGCAACGAAGCCCTGGCAACCCAAACCCCGGCAACTTGAGGCCCACAACTCGAAGCCATGGCAACGAAGCCCTGGCAACGCAAACCCTGGCAACTTGAGGCCCACAACTGGAAGCCCTGGCAACCCAAACCCCGGCAACCCAAAACCCGGCAACTTGAGGCCCACAACTGGAAGCCATGGCAACGAAGCCCTGGCAACGCAAACCCCGGCAACACAAAGCCCTGGCAACTTGAGGCCCACAACCCGAAGCCATGGCAACAAAGCCCTGGCAGCCCGAAGACAGAAATGTTTGGACAGCCAGGCCCACTTCTCCAGATTGCTCCGACCAAGGACGGGCGTTCTCTGGGAGAATAGTCTCTTTTATCCAAAATTTATGGCTGCTTGGTGAGTTGGCGCCTCATTCAAAATGAAACCCGCCTCCGAATGGTGCCGTCTGAGATTTTCCCTCCACTTCCCAATTGTGGTCTTGATTCCCCAGCAATAGTACGGAATGGAAAAATCAAGGGCAGGGAATTGCCATTCAGCCCAATGAAGCTCATGCCTATTGTATACTATCTCCCCCAGCCAAGCAACCAACTGCAGAGGAGCCATACTACAGAACTCCAGCTGAATTATTCTGGTAATTACACATTGATTTTTAATGGCCTTGCAAATCCTGAAAAGGCCGCATTTGTCTTGAAAGTGGCTTCTCACTTGAGCCTTTCCAATGAATGTAAACCTAATAGTACTTACTGTCTCTGATAGTGACATCTATTGACAATGCTATACCAGCCCTTACTTTAGATATAGTGGCGGTGGGAGTTGTAATTTGAACACAGAGAATCCTTTCTGTAATATAGGAATGACATATGAGGAGAGATTGGGTCGATTGGGCTTATACTCGCTGGAGTTTAGAAGAATGAGAGGGGATCTCATTGAAACTTATAAAATTCTGACAGGACTAGACAGACTAGATGCAGGAAAGATGTTCCCGACAGTCAGGGAGTCCAGAACCAGGGGTCACAGTCTAAGGATAAGGGGTAAGCCATTTAGGACAGAAATGAGGAGGAATTTCTTCACCCAGAGAGTGGTGAACCTGTGGAATTCTCTGCCACAGAAGGCAGTAGAGGCCAATTCATTAAATAGATTCAGGAAGGAGTTAGATATATTTCTTAAGGCTAAAGGGATCAAGGGATATGGGGAGAAAGCAGGGACAGGGTACTGAATTTGGATGATCAGCCATGATCGCATTGAATGGCGGAACAGGCTCGAGGGGCCAAAGGGCCTACTCCTGCTCCTATCTTCTATGATTCTATGATAATATGTGGCTAGACCACCAACTAACCATTGAACGTATGACTCGACCCATCACTGATATTCCTACTGTCTTGTTAATCATTGACAACTTCTGACATGATTCCAATTCTTAACTCAGAGTTTCTGTCACGGCTGACTACTACACTCGGTGGGGGAAGAACACCTCAGAGGATGACTCATGGACATCTCTGTTACACAACGCTCCCTCGCCACAGCAACGCCTGAGGTCATCCGAAACTCTGCCGCCACTAACTCGCACCAAGTCCCGCTCACCCATCTCCGCTGTGCTTGCTGACCTACATTGGCTCTCAGTTAAACATTGCCTCGATTTTATAATTCTCATCCTTCTTTTCAAATTCCTCCATGGCCACCTTATCTCTGTGATCTGCTGCAGCCCTATAATTCCCCCTGGACCTCTGCGTTCCGCCTATTCTGGCCTTTTGAACATCCCCGATTTGAAGTGCTCCATCTTTGCCGGTCGTGTCTTCAGCTGCCTAGGTCCTAAGCTCTGGAATTCCCTCCCTAAACCTCTCCGCCTCGCCACTTCTCTTTCCTCCTTTAAGAAGCTCCTTAAAACCTACCTCTTCGACCAAGCTTTTGGTCACCTGCCCTAACATAAGTCAAATTTTGGGTTTTTTGATAACACTCCTGTGAAGCGCCTTGGGATGTTTTATTACGTTAAAAGAACTATATAAATATAAATTGCTGTTGTTGTTATTGAATGGTAGGTCATGAGCTCCCTTGAAGGCTCCGTTAGTCAACACTGTGCGACTGAGCTATCCCAAGGAGGGCGATCGCAGGTTCTATCCTTGGTGTCCGCACAGTTAGCTGACCTCCGCTGATCAAGGTATGGGGAGAAAGCAGGGACAGGGTACTGAATTTGGATGATCAGCCATGATCTCATTAAATGGCGGAGCAGGCTCGAGCGGCCGAATGGCCTACTCCTGCTCCTATCTTCTATGTTTCTATGTTTCTATGAGGCAGCAATAGGAGCATATAGTTGGCCTCAAGACTAATGGAGGGGGAAAAAATCAACCAAGGTTCCATTCCTGGCTGTTCCCCAAAGGCCTGTCCTAGAAAGTGTATGTGTGCGAACAGAATTGGACGTAGCTGCGATAACTCAGCACAGTTAAATATGATCAACAACTTGCATTTATATAGATGAACCTGTATAAAACACTGGCTCGGCCTCAACTGAAGTACTGTGTCTGATTCTGGGCACCACACTTTAGGAAGGATGTGAAGGCCTCAGAGAGGGTGCAGAAAAGATTTACAAGAATGGTTCCAGAGATGAGGGACTTCAGTTACGTGGATAGACTGGAGAAGCTGGGATTGTTCTCCTTAGAGCAGGGAAGGTTGAGAGGAGATTTGATAGAGGTGTTCAAAATTCATGAGGGGTCTAGACAGAGTAGATAGAGAGAAATTGTTCCCATTGGCAGAAGGGTCGAGAACCAGAGGACACAGATTTAAGGTGATTGGCCGAAGAACCAAAGGCAACATGAGGAAAAACTTTTTTACGCAGCGAGTGTTTATGATCTGGAATGCGCTGCCTGAAAGGGTGGTGGAGGCAGATTCAGTTGTGGCTTTCAAAAGGGAATTGGATAAGTACCTGCAGGAAAAAAAATTGCAGGGCTGCGGGGAAAGGGCAGGGGGGTGTGGGACGAGCTGAAGTGCTCTTGCAGAGAGCCGGCACGGGCTCGATGGGCCGAATGGCCTCCTTCCGTGCTGTAACCATTCCATGATTCTATGATTCCATAACACGTTCAACAGAGAAAAACGTCGGTGAGCCAAAGCAAATATTAGATGGGGTGAACAAATACTTTAATCAGAGAGGCGGGGTTTAAGGAGAGTCTTAGAGGAGAAGATGAGGATCTCAGGAGTCAGTGGGAAGAGAGGAAGATTGGAGAATGGGATTGGAAGGGGAGACTGGGGGCTCGGGGGAAGAGAGGGGCAATGGGGGTCGGTGGACGGGGAGACTGGGGAATGGGGGTCAGAGAGAGATTGGGGGAATGGGGGGGTCAGAGAAAGAGGAAAAATGGGGGTCAGGGAGAGGGTAATGGGGTCAGAGAGAGAGGGGGAATAGGGGTCAGGAAGAAGGGAATGTGGTTTGGAGAGAGGGGGAGCCCCAGAGGGTTGTGGATGCTCAGTCAATGAGTCTATTCAAGACTGAGATCGATAGACTGTTGGGCATGAAGGGCATCAAGGGATATGGGGATAGGGCAGGCCAGTGTCGTTGGTGTAGCAGGTCAGCCATGATCTTACTGAATGGGGGAGCAGGGTCGAGGCTACTCCGGCTCCTATTTCTTATGCTCTTTCACTCTTATGAAGAGGGAGGTAGAGTGGCGGAGGGGATTCTGGAGGGAGGTAGCCAAAGGCAAGGCCGGCGGTAATGGTGAGCCGAAGGGGTGGGATGTATAAGAAACCAGAGTCAGAGGAACGGAGGGTTGGGTGAGAGGGGACGTTGTAGGGCTGAAAGACGTTCCAGGGGCCAGGCCAGGTGGGGATTAAAACACGAGGAAGCACATTTTAAATTTGAATCTTTGGAAAACCAGGAGCCAATGTAGGTCAGCGAGGACCGGGATGCAGGGTGAGCAGGAGTTAGTGCGGGATATGATACAGGCAGCGGCTTTTCCGATGAGCTGAAGATTACGGAGAGTGCACGATGGGAATCCGGGCTGGATAGCCTTGGAATGGTCGAGTGTGGAATTGGCAAAGGCACGGATGAGGGTCTCAGTGGCTGATGGACCGAGGCAGGCACAGGGGCAGTGGACTTGAACCCACGGGCCTTGCGACTCAGAGCTTAGATTAACACTAACTGAGCCTAGCTGACATTGCCAATGAACCAAGTCCATGGACCTGTCCCCAGAGTGCTTCGGCACTTTTGGCAGATAAGGAGAGAAGACAGACCACAGGTTAGCACTTGGAGGTGAACACTGCAAGACATATTCTGTAGCATTTCCCTGTAAATACTCGCATCTAATTAAACCTGTGCTTACCTCCATACCCAAAATCCCTCTTTAAAAGCGTGTAAAACAACAGTTTTAAGGATACTGCCTCCTGGTTCTAGTCCAAATGGTATTATTATGTTTTTTTGAGAAGGGAGAATGCAAACAGGAAGTTAATGATCCATTAGGGTTCTTTTTGCACTCTGTCCAAGCCCGGCCCTGGGAACTGATGCCTTTACCTGACTAGAATTCCTTCAAAATTAATTAAAGCGAGGTTAATGTTTTACTTTGAATTGGGTTCAGCTTTGGGTTTTCACTTTAACCTTGTTTTCTTTAGCATCACCATCACCTCAGGGTTACATCGTGTGTGTCTCTGTGCCTCTGCCTGAGATCTGACGGCAGGTCATCGCCCTGAAACGTTGACTCTGTTTCTCGCTCCACAGACGCTGCCTGACCCGCCGAGCCATGCTAGCTCACCCAGCGGCAGCAACAGGCGAGCGGTCTGTGCAGGACCTCGAGACTGACGCGCGCTCGTGTGGCCACTCACCTTCAGGCGATCATCGCTGCTGCGTGTTGTCCCAGCAATTCTTTTATTTCAGATTTCCAGCATCCGCAGTATTTATGTTTTTGTAATATTGTACTGTGATGCATTTCAAGGTCATTTGAGAAACAGATCAAAGCCCGAGTTATTCCTACATTCTATATGCAGAGAGCCGGCACGGGCTCGACGGGCCGAATGGCCTTCTTCCGTGCTGTAACCATTCTATGATTCTATATATCATAGCTGAAGCTGTATGTACATGGTTTTTGAATGCCTGACCATCAAAAGGACAATATAGAGAAGAGTAACAATGATTCTGGGACTTATAGGGCTGGATTTTCAATGACCCGTGGAGTCGGGTTTGGAGGCGGGGGGGGGGGGGTTAAAGTTGCAGAATCGGGGGTCCCGACCCCATCCCAACTCCAACCCGCCTCCATGCCAGTTTCTCTGCCGGCGGGTGCCCGACCTGTGCTGAGACCCAACTCCCCGAGGCGGGAAGGGATTAGTGACAATTAACTGCCTGTTAACACGTAGTTAACAGGCAGTTTTTTGCTTAATCCCTATTTTAAAAAGAAAAGTGTGGGCTTCCCGACAGGTGGCAACCACTCCAAGTTATCGGGGGAGGCTGTGGGTCTGCAGGGGTTGGAGGGGTCGATATGTCCGGTGGGCAGGTGAGTGATGGGTGCATGTGTGCAGAGGTAAGTGTGTAAGGTAAGTGCTAAGTGTTGGAAAAAGTTTTACTTACCTTAACTTCCTCCTGCAGGTGTCAGCCCTTCAGTTCTTGGGAGTTAGAAATCTCACCGGCACAGAAAGCAGGAAAGCCGTGGTTCTGTCAAAACCTGCAGCCTTCTGTTTTCTGTGAATCACAGAATCCCCACAGTGCAGATAGAGGCCATTTCAGCCCATCGAGCCTGCACCGACACATATCCCCGTAACCCCACGTATTTAATCCCCCTAACACTAAGGGTCAATTTATCATAGCCAAATCAACCTAACCCGCACATCTTTGGACTGTGGGAGGAAACCGGAGCACCCAGAGTAAACCCACGCAGACACGGGGAGAATGTGCAAACTCCACACAGACAGTCACCCGGGGCCGGATTCGAACCCGGGTCCCTGGTGCTGTGAGGCAACAGTGCTAACCACTATGCCACCGTGTTGCCCTTACCCGGGGTGGAATGATTTCTAACTCAGCCTGAGAGGAAGGACTGAAGATAGAAATCATATTGTGAGTGTTTGACAGCTTTACAGAGCTGTCAAACGCTGATATTTCATCTGTCAAAAGCTCTTGACAGATGAAATGTCAATCTGTGACGTCACCTGTTGCCGGGTGGCCCTTAATTGGCCTGCTGAGCCCACTGGGCGGGCTCAACAAGGTCAATCAAGGGAAAATACAGTGGGTTGGCCACATCTCGATGGAGGCGGGTTCACAAGCCAGAATGTGTGATTCCTGACCCCAACCCTACCCCAGATTCAAAATCCAGCCCACTGAATCGTAGAATGGTTACAGCACCGAAAGAGGCCATTCAGCCCGTCGAGCCTGTGCCAGCTCTCTGCAAGAACACTTCAGCTAGTCCCACTCCCCCCGCCCTCTCCCCGTAGCCCTGCAAAATGTTTTCCTTCAGCTACTTATCCAATTCCCTTTTGAAAGTCTTGATTGAATCTGCCTCCACCACCCTTTCAGGCAGTGCATTCCAGATCATAACCACTCGCTGCGTAAAAAAGTTTTTCCTCATGTCGCCTCTGGTTCTTTTGCCAATCGCCTTAAATCTGTGTCCTCTGGTTCTCGACCCTTCCACCAATGGGAACAGTTTCTCTCTATCTGCTCTGTCTAGAGCCCTCATGATTTTGAACTCCTCTATCAAATCTCCTCTCAATCTTCTCTGCTCCAAGGAGAACAACCCCAGCTTCTCCAGTCTATCCACGTAACTGAAGTCCCTCATCCCTGGAATCATTCTTGTAAACCTTTTCTGCACCTTCTCTGAGGTCTTCACATCCTTCCTAAAGTGCGGTGCCCAGAATTGGACACAATACCCCGGTTGAGGCTGAACCGGTGTTTTATACAGGTTCATCATAATTTCCACGCATTTGTACTCTATACATTTATTCATGAAGCCCAGGATCCCGTAAGCTTTTTTAACTGCTTTCTCAACCTGCCCTGCCACCTTCAACGATTTGTGCACATATACCCCCAGCTTTCTCTGTTCATGCACCCACTTTAGGATTGTTTACATACGATTACATAGGATTACATTGGATATACGGCACAGAAACAGGTCATTCGGCCCAACCAGTCCATGCCGGTGTTTATGCTCCACTCGAGCCTCCTCCCGTCTTTCCTCATCTAACTCTATCAGCATAACCCTCTATTCCCTTCTCCCTCATATGCTAGTCTAGCCTCTCCTTAAATGCATCTATACTATTCGCTTCAACCACTCCCTGTGGTAGCGAGTTCCACATTCTCACCACTCTCTGGGTAAAGAAGTTTCTTCTGAATTCCCTATTGGATTTCTTGGTGACTATCTTATATCGATGGCCTCTAGTTTTGCTCTTCCCCACAAGTGGAAACACTCTCTCTGTATCCACTCCATCAAAAATGTTCATAATTTTAAAGACCTCTATTAGGTCACCCCTCAGCCTTTTTTCAAGAGAAAAGAGACCCAGCCTTTCCTGATATGTATACCCTCGCATTTCTGGTATCATCCTTGTAAATCTTCTCTACACCCTCTCCAGTGCCTCTATATACTTTTTATAATATGGCGACCAGAACTGTACGCAGTACTCTAAGTGTGGTCTAACCAAGGTTCGAAACAGGTTTAGCATAACTTCCCTACTTTTCAATTCTATACTTCTAGAAATAAACACTAATGCTTGGTTTGCTTTTTTTATGGTCTTGCTAACCTGCGTCACAACTTTTAGTGATTTGTGTATTTGTACTCCGAGATCCCTTTGTTCCTCTACCCCACCTAGACTCACACCCTCCAAGTGATAAGTGACCTCCCTATTCTTCCTACCAAAATGTAATACCTCACATTTATCTGTGCTGAACTTTATTTGCAAATTATATACCCATTCTGCAAGTTTATTAATGTCCTCCTGTAACTTGTTGCAGTCCTCCTCAGTATTGACTATCCCCCCTAATTTGGTGTCATCTGCAAATTTAGAAATTGTGTTTTTGATTCCAAGGTCTAAATCGTTAATGTAAATTGTGAACAGCAGTGGTCCCAGCACTGATCCTTGTGGAACACCTCTTACCCACCTTCTGCCACTGTGAATAGCTACCCTTTACTCCTACTCTCTGCTTTCTGTCCTGAAGCCAGCCAGCAATCCATTCTGCTACTTGTCCCCTGACTCCGCATTCTCTGACCTTGTTCATCAGTCTATTATGGGGTACCTTATCGAAGGGCTTTTGAAAATCCAGATAAATTACATCTACTGCACTACCATTGTCTACTCTCTCTGTTACCTCTTCAAAAAATTCAATAAGGTTGGTCAAGCAAGACCTTTCCTTTTGAAATCCATGCTGACTATTCATTATTATATTTTTGGTTTCTAGATGTTCTTCTATTTTCTCCTTTAGTAGGGATTCCTTTATTTTTCCTACCACTGATGTTAAGCTGACTGGTCGATAGTTCCCTGGACATGTTCTAACCCCCTTCTTAAATATCGGTATTACGTTAGCTATCCGCCAGTCCTCTGTCACTATACCTTTTTCTAACAAATTATTAAATATGCGTAGTAATGCCTCTGCTATCTCTTCCCTGGATTCTTTTAAAATGCGTGGATGCAATCCATCCGGACCAGGGATTTTATCCTCTTTGAGTTTGATTGATTTATTTCATGTATCCCCTTATTTTATTTTAAATGCACTTATTTCATTACTAATCTCATCATCCAATGTCATGTCCACCTGTTCTATCTCCCTGGTAAATACTGAAGCAAAATAATTATTTAATATTTCTGCCATCTCTCTATCGTTACCTATGGTATTATCCTAACTATCCCTTAATGGCCCTATTCCCATCTCAACATTCCTTTTTTTATTGATGTGCCTATAAAATATTTTACTATTTTGTTTTATGTTCCTTGATAATTTAATTTCATAATTCCTCTTTGCCTCCCTTATTGTTTATTTTTCTCCTAATCTTTTCGTATTCTCTCTTATCATGCACTCCCCTGCTGTCTATGTACTTAATGTATGCCTCTTTCCTTACCCTCAATTGTTCCCTTATGGCTTTATTCATCCATGGAGACTCATTATTGTTTAGTTGGCTCTTTCCTTTTAGCGGAATATATTTTTCCTGCACTCTGTTGAACACTGTTTTAAAAGTTTCCCATTGCTGTTCTACATCGTTGTTTGCCAATATTGTTGCCCATTTTTTTTCCAAAATTCTATTCTCAGCCCCTCAAAATCAGCTTTTCTCCAATCTATTAACCTGGTTTTTGTCATACTTATGTCCTTCTCAATTATCATCTTAAAACATATTGGCCCAAAAATTTGTGTTGATACGCGAGAGTACGCACTGTGTACTCTCGCGTATTCTGTCTCCAATTGCCGGTTTTCTACATGCACTGCGCATGCGCTGAAAACCGGCACTTGGTGAATGGAAAAGGGGGCGGTTCCTAGGTGAACCGCGTGCGCGCTACAGGCTGCGCGCATGCAGTGCATTTAGTGGTTTCAACGCGCAGGTAAGTATGGAAGATTTTACACATAAAAAAAGGAGGAGTAAGACCCACTTTTAACAAGGTAAGTAGTGAATTAAGTATTATTTTGAATTTTTTTTAACAGGTATATCTTTTTTAGAGACTTTAAAGACAGGTAAGTTTATTTTTATAACTTTTTAAAAGACTTTAAATTTTTTCAAAAATTTAATTTTTTATTTAAAATGGTTAATTTATTTAACTATACTTATTTTATTAATGTGATGGTTTTTTTTAAATTTAATTGAGGTTTAGCTGTTCTTTTGGGGGGCTATAGTATTCATAGCTTTCACAGCACTTATGTGAAAGTTATGAATGGAAGATGGTGTGCTGCCATTGGCTCTAACTGAGTCACGTGATCCCACAGCTCGCACGAATTAACTACGCCTGTGGGATACGCAAGCCCAGCACAGCAGCTGTCCAGAACATCAAGTTCGTGCGAGCTGGAACTGAAAAAGCCAACGCGCAGTGAGAGATCGCGGGGAAGCCTTACCCTCGCACGAAGGCTTCCTCACGAATTTTTGGGCCATTATATTATGGTCACTATTGCCTATATGTTCCCCTACCTTTACTTCTCTTATCTGCTCTGGTTCATTCCCCATTACTAGATCCAATATCGCATCCTCCCTTGTTAGGCTTTTTACATATTAGGTTAGAAAGGAGTCCTGTACACATTGTAGGAACTCCATTCCCTTATCCCTTTTACCTACCTCTTCCGTCTAATTAATATCGGGGTAGTTGAAATCCCCCATGATTATTATTCTATATTTTTTACTCATTTTCCCAATTTGTCTGCATATTTCTTCCTCCACCTCCCATCCACTATTAGGTGGTCTGTAGACTATGCCTATTAGTGTGATTGATCCTTTATTATCTTTTATCTTTATCCATATGGATTCTATTTTTGTCTTGCTGACATCTGCGTCGCTTTTTTCTACTGCCGTTATGTTATCCCTAATAAGTACAGCTACTCCACCTCCCCTTTTTCCCTCCCTATCTTTTCTAAATATGTTATACCCTGTAATGTTTAATTCCCAGTCCTGATTTTTCTGTAGCCATGTCTCAGTAATCCCGACTATGTCTGGTTCCTCGCAACGCTTGATTGCCTCCAGCTCCCCTGTTTTATTACGGGCACTGTGTGCATTGCTGTACAGACAGTTTAACTCATTTTTAATAGGATTTCCTCTCACTTTATGTTTAACCATCTTTTTAGACTCCTGTTCTATAACTCTATTTATTCTCTTGCCATGAATGTCCTCCCTTACTTTATTCTTTCCTATGCTCTCTTTTCCTGTTTTGTTTATATTTAGGCTGGTTACGTTTCTTGTAGATCCCTCCCCCCATCTTACTAGTTTAAAGCCTTTGCCACCTCCCTATTTGCCCTTTCCACTGGGACAGTTTAGACTCTTAAAAAAGCATATGGGATCCTTGGCTTTATTAATAGAGGAATAGAGTACAAAAATAAGGAAGTTATGCTAAACCTTTAAAAAGCACTGGTTAGGCCTCAGCTGGAGTATTGTTTTCAATTCTGGGCGCCACACTTTAGGAAAGATGTCAAGGCCTTGGTGAGGGAGCAGAGGAGATTTACCAGACTGGTACCAGGGATGAGGGTCTTCAGTTATGTGGAGAGACTGGAGAAGCTGGGGTTGATCTCCTTGGAGCAGAGAAAGTTAAGGGGAGATTTGATAGAGGTGTTCAAAATCATGAAGGGTTTTGATCGAGTAAATCAGGAGAAATTGTTTCCAGTGGTAGCAGGGTCAGTAACCAGAGGACACAGATTTAAGGTGATTGGCAAAAGAACCAGAGACGACATGAGGAAACATTCTTTTCCACAGCGTGTTGTTGTGATCTGGAATGCGCTGCCTGAACGGGCGGTGAAAGCAGATTCAATAGTAACTTTCAAAAGGGAATTGGTTAAATACTTGAAGGGAAAAAAATTACAGGGATATGGGAAAGAGCAGGGGGGAGTGGGACTAATTGGATAGCTCTACCAAAGAACCGGCAGAGGCATGATGGGCCGAATGGTCTCCTTCTGTGCTGTATCATTCTATGATTCCAAGTATCATGTGAGTGAATGTGTTCATAAGGCATGTCGATGTGGAAAAGAAAGAAAGACTTGCATTTCTCCAGCGCCTTTCACGACCACCGGACGTCTCAAAGCGCTTTACAGCCAATGAAGTACTTTTGAAGTGAAGTCACTGTTGTAATGTGGGAAACACGGCAGCCAATTTGCGCACAGCAAGCTCCCACAAACAGCAATGTGATAATGACCAGATAATCTGTTTTGGTGATGTTGATTGAGGGATAAATATTGGCCCAGGACACCGGGGAGAACTCCCCTGCTCTTCTTCAAAATAGTGGCCATGGGATCTTTTACATCCACCTGAGAGGGCAGACGGGGCCTCGGTTTAACGTCTCATCCAAAAGACGGCACCTCCGACAGTGCAGCGCTCCTTCAGCACTGCACTGGGAGTGTCAGCCTAGCTTTATATGCTCAAAGTCCCTGGTGTGGGACTTGAATCCACAACCTTCTGACTCAGAGGTGAGGGTGCTACCAACTGAGCCATGGCTGACACTATATGGATATGTGTGAGTGAGTGTGAATTGTAAGCAGCTGACCTTTGACCTCTGGAACCTGGACTCAAATCCAGCGCAGTTGGATGCGAGAGACATCTTCTCTCCCTCTGTTGGTCCTTCGTGAAATGGGTCCGCAGCACAAAACTGGCACTAAATTCGCAATCTCAGTCACAGGATGGGAAAGGGAAGAATGTTACACGGACGAGTACAGGGTGCGTTTCTGAGGGTGGGGCTCTGGCACAATGTCTGGACAGTGTAGAGGGAGCTCTGCTCGCCATCTAGCCACACCGCACCCGATACACAGAGGCCTGGGGCAAGTGGAGCTCCTGCCTGCTCCGAACGTGGCCTCTGGCTTCAGAGGGGGTGAGCTGAGAGGAGGGAATTCCTACACTGGGAACTTCCAGGTCCACGACCACCCTATCACCTAGCAACCTGAGACACTAAGGTGACCCCAGTGGCTCAGTGGGTAGCACTCTGGCCTCTCTTGAATCTGAAGGTTGTGGGTTCAAGTCCCACTCCAGTTAGACCTTGAGCACAAAATCTGGGCTTGTACAACTCCAGTGCCAGTACTGAGGGAGTGCTGCACTGTTGGAGATGCCGTCTTTCAGATGAGGCATTAAACTGAAGCCATGTCTGTCCTCTCAGGTGGATGTAAAGGATCCCATGGTGTTATTTTGAAGAAGAGCAGAGGAGTTCTCCCTGGTGTCCTGGTCAATATTTATCCCTCAGCCAACATAAAACAAAAACAGATGATCTGGTAATTATCACAATGCTGTTTGTGGGAGCTTGCTGTGCGCAAATTGGCTGCCACGTTTCCTACATTACACTTTAAAAGTACTTCATTGGCTGTAAAGCGCATTGGGACGTCCTGAGGTGATATGTAAATGCTTTTATTTTTCTTTTAGAAGTGGGGTCTACATGCGACCCCCCCCCACCCCCGCTATAAATTCTGGCTCGATTATTGATATTGGCCGTCCAGAATCCTGCCAGGAATCAGCATCTTCAGGAGAGAAGGGGAGAAAATTTGGGAGAGGGAGGGAAACCTAGACTGCAAGGTCATGGTTAAAAATGGCAGAAATCACCATGAATCATGGCCAATGACAATGCTGTGAGAGCATATGTAACCACGCAGGTATGTAGGCGAGAGTTAGAACAAGTGACCTATCTCGGCCCTGTGCCGGCACCGCTCTCAAGATGGCTGCCAGGATAGGTGCCAAAAAGGAGCCAAGCGTTTTTCCCTCCCACCTTGGGAAAGTGATCACCCTGATAGATGGGTAGAGGGAAGGTGCATTGGTGGGCAGGAGCTGTGCGATTGGTGCAGACGCAACCCTACATTATTGCCGTTCCCTCTTTCGGGTGGCGGAAGAGGGGTAGATGTTGGTTGACCAGGCATGCCAACCTGTAGCCCCCTTTGCCCACGTTTACAGTTAAGGTCAGTGGATGAACTCGGTGAGATGTGCCGTGAATCACCACGGCATGGGATAGTTACTGACAGCCTGCCTCAGCCCTGCTTCCTCAACGCTTCACGCGCGTCGCACAGATGCTTCAGGGAGGACGTTGTTAATCCAGGTGATTCAAGAATGGTGACATTTCAGCAGTGTGCCTCATCCTTGTGCTCAAATCACTCCGTGGCCTCGCCTCTTCCCTGTCTCTGTAACCTCCTCCAGCCCTGCAAACCTCCGAGATCTCTGCGCTCCTCCAATTCGATTTTCTTCGCTCCAGCATTGGTGGCCGTGCCTTCAGTTGCCTGAGCCGCTAATCTCTGGAATTCCCTCCCTAAACCTCTCCGCCTCTCCTCCTCTCTTTCCTCCTTTAAGACGCTCCTTAAAACCTATCTTATTGACCAAGCTTTTGGTCACCTGTCCTAATATCTCCTTATGTGGCTCGGTGTCAATTTTTGTTTGATAATCGCTCCTGTGAAGCTCCCTGGGACGTTTTTACTACATTACAGGTGCTATGTAAATGCAAATTGTTATTGTTGTCACATTCGGTATCTCCTCGCAACCAGTTCCCTGATGATCTCACCAGCGCACAGTGTAAATGAGGATTAGGCCCCAGAATGACGTTAATCTTGATTGCCTGAAAAATACACCTGCAGTCTTATTTAATAACAATTATAGCCAAGAAACTCAATCTTGCAACATTACTATATGTTTCTTTTAAATGCTTTAATACCTCAGGTGGACAAAGTCATTCGATGAGAAAGTATTAAGTGTTTCCATTGATAGTATTATACTGCATCATTTATCGACTTGCCATAAATTTGGATCAATTACATTTATCGCAAGTTGTTTGTCCTTCTAATCATTGCTGTCATCTCCCTCCGGTTTCTAAGAGTAGGCACAGAAACAGGGCAAGTCACTGAGCTTTAGCTCCTAGCGCACCCTGCTGCTTATACCTGGATCCCAGCATACCCTGCTGCTTATACCTGGTTCCCAGCACACCCTGCTGATCAGGCCTGGTTCCCAGCACACCCTGCTGATCAGGCCTGGTTCCCAGCACACCCTGCTGATCAGGCCTGGATCCCAGCACACCCTGCTGCTTATACCTGGATCCCAGCACACCCTGCTGCTTATACCTGGATCCCAGCACACCCTGCTGATCAGGCCTGGATCCCAGCACACCCTGCTCCTTATAACTGGATTCCAGCACACCCTGCTGCTCAGGCCTAATTCCCAGCACACCTTGCTGCATATTTTGCTTCAAAAAATAAATCAACAAGTTCTCCAACGCGCCGTAAATTGGGTCAACGTAAACTGGCAGCTAACTAGCACATCCCACCTGTGTCTCATGCCAGAGCTGGACGCGGGCTCATTGAAACCCACAGGCAGCATTCCCATTCATTACTTGCCTGTCTGTCATGTCGAGACAGGTGTTTTCATTTGCAATAGACCCTGGTGAACAATTAACTGGCATTGCTTCCTCATCCGTGAAGGCTGACGGATCTTCCATTACACCCCTTTCAATTAGCGACGGATTAGCGCTCCCTTTTCTAACCTTACCCTGTGTGCGTGCACAAGGGGAGTCCAGGGTATTGTGAAGTGCGTTCGAAAAAAAAAATCCCCCACACATCCCCATCTGTTTCCTCTCCATTCCGCACTGTGCTACAACAATCCCCTGTTGATTTTGACCATGAGGATTTATTCAGCGTGGTTTGGGACTGACCACATCACAGCAGCATAGTGGTTATGTTACTGGACTAAAAAACCAGTTAATGATCAGGGAGACATGAGTTCAAATCCCTACCACTACAGCTAGGTGAATCTTCAAATATTTAAATAAATCTGGAATAAAAAGCTAGCGTCAGTAATGTGACCAGATTGTCGTTCACTAATGTCCTTTAGGGAAGGAAATCTGCCGTCCTTACCCGGTCTGGCCTATATGTGACTCCAGACCCATTGGCCCGTATTTTCCGACCCCTACGGGTGTGTACGCACCCACTACACACCCGTAGGGGCCTCGCAAGTGCCGGTTTCAGGCGTGCGAAGCGCATGCGCTGAAAACCGGCACTTCCGATCTATCAAGAATCCTCTTGACAGATCCTCCACCTGCCCGGGAGAAGGGCCTCTGCGGGGGAAGAGTTCCGCTTTCTGCAGAATCTCCGCCCGCTGAAAACCTTTAAAAATCTTACGCCTGGTAAAAGCAGGCGTAAAACATAAGAGTTTAAAAAAGTAAAAAAATATATTTTTTTTTCACTCATTTATAATTTAAAAATACTTTTAAAAAAGGTAAGTTTATTTTTAGCCCTGTAAAAAACTTTTATTTTTTTTTCAAAAAATTAAATTTTTGTTTAAAATATTTAATTTAATGTCATTTTAACTCATTTTAAAAACCTGATTTTAATAAAAAATGTATTTAATGTTTTGATGTGTTTTTGGAGTGATCCCCATTCATACTTTTGACGGGTCTAAGCTGAGAGACCTGTCAAAAGTATGAAGGGAGATTCCCTTCTTTCATTGGTTCCCCATGGCCCACGTGATCCCAGGGACGCTTGCGAACCGCCTGCGCCCCTGGGATCCCTGGGCCCTGCGCATTTCGTAGAGCAGAGGCCCAGGAGCGGGAATGTCCGGACCTCGGGAGCCCTCAGGTAAGGGCGTCGATTTTTTCTAGATTGGAGGCCTCTGCATGCAGGAAGCCTCCAATCGGAAAATACGGGCGAATGTGGTTGACTCTTAACTGTCCTCTGAAATGGCCTAGCAAGCCACTCAGTTGTACCAAACAACTACAAAAAACTACTGCAGCGGTTCAAGAAGGCGGCTCACCACCACCACGTTCTCAAGGGCAATTAGGGATGGGCAATAAATGTTGGCCTTGCCAGCGACGCCCACATCACAGGAACAAATACATTTTAAAAAACTTACCAGGGGAGAAATTCAACGCACCCATTGCGCTACTGAGAAACGGGCAGTCAGCAGTGGAGAATTGGGATGCGGAGGACGGGAGGGAGGGATGGGTCAGGAGTGGTACCTCAGTCACCCCATTGATGCCCAAGGCCCAAGCCAACATTCAGGCAGGCCTACAAAATGGCGAGCTACACACCTGCCTGACCATCTGCCCCACCTGTGACAGAGACTGTAGGTCCCGCATTGGACTCATCAGTCACCTGAGAACTCATTTTTAATGCGGAAGCAAGTCATCCTCGGTTCCGAGGGACTGCCTAAGAAGAAGAAGACAGGCACGAGGCTGCTTAATTATGCCAATTGGAGTCCTACGCTGGTTGGAAGATTCAGGTAAAGTTGTACCAGGCAGTGAGCGGACTAACCTTTGGTCCTTAAAGGGCCCGCTGGAGGCTCAAAAATGGCCCAAGAGATTTTAAGGGTTTTATTTTTATAAAAGAAAGACTTGCATTTCTATAGCACCTTTCATGACCACCGGACATCCCAAAGCACTTTACAGCCAATGAAGTACTTTTGGAGTGTAATCACTGTTATAATGTAGGAAATGTGGCAGGCAATTTGCACACAGCAAGCTCCCACAAACAGCAATGTGATAATCTGTTTTTAGTGATATTGGTTGAGGGATAAATATTGGCCAGGACACCGGGGAGAACTCCCCTGCTCTTCTTCGAAATAGTGGCCATGGGATCTTTTACATCCACCTGAGAGAGCAGACAGGGCCTCAGTTTAATGTCTCATCCAAAAGACGGCACCTCTGACAGTGCGGCACTCCCTCAGCACTGCACTGGAGTGTCAGCCTAGATTTTTGTGCTCGAGTCTCTGGAGTGGGGCTTGAACTCACAACCTTCTGACTGAGAATGCGAGGGTGCTACCCACTGAGCAACGGCTGATGCGCATGGTCCCAGGAGAGGCGTGATGTGCTCCACCTAGGCACAGAGAAAAATCCAGCCTGTTGCCAGCCTGTTCAAAGCTCCCCCTCCCAGATCACCTGAACACACCTGAGACTGAACCCCGAGCCTGAACCCTGAGACTGAACCCTGAACCCCCGAGACTGAACCCTGAACCCCCGAGACTGAACTCTGAATTCTGAACCCACGAGACTGAACCCCGAGACTGAACCCTAAACTCTGAACCCCCGACACTGAACCCCGACACTGAACCCCGACACTGAACCCTGAACTCTGAACCCCGAGACTGAACCCCGAGACTGAACCCTGAACCCGACACTGAAACCTGATACTGAACCCTGAGACTGAACCCTGAACCCACAAGACTGAACCCCAAGACTGAACCCCGAGACTGAACACTGAACTCTGAACCCCCGACACTAAAACCCAGAGACTGAACCCTGAACTCTAAACCCCGACACTGAACCACGAGACTGAACCCCGAGACTGAACCCCGACACTGAACCCTGAGACTGAACCCCGAGACTGAACCCTGAACCCGACATGGAACCCGGCACTGAACCCTGAACAGTGAACCCCAACACTGAACCATGAACCTTAAACCCCGACAAGGAACCTGAGACTGAACCACAATACTGAACCCCGGGACTAAAACCCGACACTGAACCCTGACGCTGAACCCTGAACCCCGCCATTGAATGCTGACACTGAATCTGTCACTGAACCCCAAGACTGAACCCCGACACTGAACCCGACACTGAACCCTGAACCCCGACACTGAACCCTGAACCCCGACACTGAACTCTGACACTGAACCCTGAACCCCGACACTGAACCCGACACTGAACCCTGAACCCCGACACTGAACCCTGGCACTGAACCCTGAACCCCGACACTGAACCCTGACACTGAACCCAACACTGAACCCTGAACCCCGACACCGAACCCTGACACTTAACCCGAATCTGAACCCTGAACCCTGAACCCCAACACTGAACCTGACTGAACCCCGAGACTGAACCCTGACACTGAGCACAAAAATCTAGGCTGACACTCCAGTGCAGTACTGAGGGAGTGCTGCACTGTCGGAGGTGCCGTCTCAGGTGGACGTGAAAGATCCCACGGCACTATTTCGAAGAAGAGCAGGGGAGTTCTCCCCGGTGTCCTGGTCAATATTTATCCTTCAATCAACATCACTGAAACAGATTATCTGGCCAGTGCTGTTTGTGGGAGCTTGCTGTGCGCAAATTGGCCACCGCGTTTCCCACATTACAACAGTGACTACACTTCAAAAAGTACTTCATTGGCCGTAAAGCGCTTTGGGACGTCCTGAGGTCAGCAAAGGCGCTATAGAAATGCAAGTCTTTCTTTCTTTTCAACATCTGAACAATCAGCGTCTGCGGTTGGCTCCAAACAGAGCCAGTCAGTTTGAGCCTCATTCAATCCATCCACTTCAAAACCAGGCTTGTAAGCAAAAGGCAGGGCAAATTGGCTATTAGTTGGAAAATCCACTTAGCCTCTGGCCTGACGACTGTCACTCAGCTGCAGTGGGACTGACTTGTTATTGGCCGGCCATGTTAGTGTTCAGCTTACTGGGCACTGAAGCATAGAATAGCAGGCCTCACAACACCACCTCTCCCAGTGTCAGACTTCTGGGGGGGGGGCGGCGGAGATCGAATCTAACGCCATCCGGCACCGACTGCAATTTTAACTCGAGCCCGAGCGGGGAAGCTGCTGCTTGGGGCCTGCTCGCCAGGCTGAAGCAGGTCACCGGGCGGATCAGGCCCGGGAAGAGGCCATAAAAAGACACACATTTTCGTCGTCCCTTCGCGGGGCCTGGGGTGCTTCTCCGGGCCCCCGCGAGGAAATCTTCGGCTTCCCCCCTGCCTCCCCCGACTTCGTCCTCCTTCGCAAATGGAAGACCCCGAATGAGTCACCGATCCCGCCGCCTACGCTGCGTCGGACTGTGCGATTTTCTGACTAATCCCGAGTTCATCCTCTTCGCGCTTGGGATCGGGTCGCCGGCTCGGGTCGGACTCATTCCTGGAGGTTTCGTCACATGACCTCCCACTGCCCCGCCCCCACGCTCCCGCCATTGGCTGCCTGACACGGTCATCCTCGCAGCGCCTGTACGACCTTTAAATTCACCCTTGCCCTTTAACCCGCCCAGCAGTTTCCAAAGTTCAGACCCCTCGAACAGACAACAGAAAACACAAGGCTTGGAGAATAACTTGCTTTTTACTTCAAATCAGCAGGAGGTTACAAGTAAGCTCACACAAAACTGTCGCATATAATACTCCTGATTATATCTAAGCACACACAGGTTTATTCCTTTACTTTAAGCTCGAACGATTATTACATCGGATATACGGCACAGAAACAGGCCATTCGGCCCAACCAGTCCATGCCGGCGTTTATGCTCCACTTGAGCCTCCTCCTGTCTTTCCTCATCTAACTTTGTCAGCATAACCCTCTATTCCCTTCTCCCTCATATGCTTGTCTAGCCTCCCCTTAAATGCATCCAAACTATTCGCTTCAACCACTCCCTGTGGTAGGGAGTTCCACATTCTCACCACTCTTTGGGTAAAGAAGTTTCTTCTGAATTCCCTATCTATCTGATTTCTTGGTGACCATCTTATATTGATGGCCTCTAGTTTTGCTCTTCCCCACAAGTGGAAACATTCTCTCTGTATCCACTCTATCAAAACCGTTCATGATTTTAAAGACCTCTATTAGGTCACCTCTCAGCCTTCTCTTTTCAAGAGAAAAGAGACCCAGCCTGTTCATCCGTTCCTGATAGGTATACTCTCGCAGTTCTGGTATCATCCTTGTAAATCCAATATTGGATGAGCAGATATTTCCTCCATCTAAGTGTCTAGAAGCCTGAAGCCATTGTCTTCAGTTCCCATCGCAAACTTCGTTCCCTGGCCACCGACTCCATCCCTCTCCCTGGCAACTGTCTGAGGCTGAACCAGACTGTTCGCAACCTTGCCGTCTTATTTTACCCTGAGCTGACCGTCTCACCCGATATCCGCTCCATGACCAAGATGTTAAGTGCCTTGTGACGTTTAGCTAGGTTAAAATCGCTGTATAAATGTAAGTTGTTGTTGAAATCCAGCTCGTTAATGTAGATTAGAAGCAACAGATACTGACAGCTGTAGAGGGCTCCTCTCAACATCTACCCACAGTCCAACATTACACCTCTTCATTGGCACTTTCTCTTCCCTATTTTTTTAACCAGCTTCTTATCCAATCCCACGTTGGATTTAAAAAAAAATTCTTTCATGGGATGTGGGTGTCGCTGGCAAGACCGGCATTTATTGCCCATCCCTAATTGCCCCTTGAGAAGGTGGTGGTGAGTCGCCTTCTTGGAACCTGCTGCAGTATTTCGTAGCAGACAACTGAGTGGCTTGCTCAGCCAATTCAGAGTCAACCACATTGCTGTGAGTCTGGAGTCACCTATCGGCCAGACCGGGTAAGGGCAGCAGATTTCCTTCCCTAAAAGGACATTAGTGAACCAGATGGGGTTTTTTCTTTTAAACGACAATCCGGTAGTTTCACGATCACCATTACTGATGATTAATTTTTTTATTCCAGATTTATTTAGTTAACTGAATTTAAATTTTTCAGCTGCCCTAGGAGGGATTTGAACTCTGAGGGCTCGATTTTGCCAGGCCCGAGGAGGCGGGAATGGAGGTGTGTTAAAATGGCGGGCGGGCCCGACCCCGCCTCCGAGCAATTTTCCCAAATGTGTGGTTTCTGATCCCGTCTCCGTCCCGCCTCCAAGAGGCGTGGTGGTGGTGGAGGAAGAATCTGGGAGCAGACTTAGGTCTCCTGCTGCTGATTTTGCCTCCAGGTCCCTCTCACAGCAAAGGCCAAAAGCTTCCCAGTCTTTGCAGACCTTAAATGCAGCAGCAATGATGAGATCATCAGAGGCGACTTTCAGACTGAAAACACTAATTAGGTCATGGGTTCCCACATGCTGGAACTCAATTGCCCAATTAGGGGAAAATCGAATAATTCTCCCACATCCAATTGGAGTCGGGTGGCTAACACGAAAAGGGGATGACACGACCCCAGCCCACCCCGATGACAAAATCGAGCCCTGAGTCTCTGGATTACTCGTCTAGTAACATAACCACTACGCTACCGTATCCTGCAACCTTAAAAGGCTTTCTTGTGGAACTTTGTCAAAAACCCTTCTGAAAGTCAAACTAAACAATATTGCAGGGACCATAACTTTATCATCAGATAATGAGCTCCTTGCTGATGGGCTTGAACCTAATTGACGAAATAGGAAATAAAATGGATTTGTTTGCAAGTATTTGAAAGATCCGTCACCGTTCAACGAACAAGTCTTATTGCGACCAACTCATTCCGGAATGTTCCATCGCCTGGCTAAAGCAGAATCTGGTGGTTAGTTTTGTGGCCAGCTTCCATGATGCATCACACCTGGCAGGAACTGCCAACCATTGTCTCTCACCAAATCTGGATCTGCTGTTTTATTGGCTGGCATTCCATTCCCGCCAGAAAGTCGTTCTGTACTCCATGACTAACCAGTGAGAAAACTGCCCTGTGTCTTTGCATCGTATAATTGAGTGTAGTATATGACATGAATCTTGTCATTCATGTATGAAGTAATACTGGGCGGCCTGCTGGTGGCGCTGTCCAGGGAGAGTATAAATACTCGGGCATGGGCCCAGCTTGCTTAGGACATTCCTCAACAGGAACTAAGGAAGGACACAACTAGATCTCCATGTTGAAAAACAGTTGATTAAAGCTTTGTTTAACGCTTAGACCAAGTGCCGAGTAGTTTTCTTACATCAGTATATTCACTAAAAAAACAAAAATGGCTCTTCAATGGCACAGTTGACCAACCTACTGCACACTGTGATCCAAACAGAGAAGGAAGCTCCCAGGTCTGAGGGAGTTAGCTGATCGCAGCTGCAACCAGACATTGAGGTGGGACAATAGTCAGCAAGGTGCTGCAATATCACCCGTGGCTCAGTGTGGGAGCACTTCTTACTCTCAGAGTCAAAAAGTTGTGGGTTCAATTCCCACCCCTGAGACTTGAGCGATAAATCTAGGCTGACACTCCCAGTGCTAGTACTGAGGGAGTGCTGCACTGTCGGAGCTGCCGTCTTACAGATGAGACGTTAAACCGAGGCCCTGTTTACGCTCTCAGGTGGATGTAAAAGATCCCATGGCACCATTTTAAAGAAGAGCAGGGGAGTACTCCCCGATGTCCTGGCCAATATTTACACCACAATCAACATCACTAAAACAGATGTCATTATCACATTGCTGTTTGTGGGAGCTTACTGTGCACAAATCGGCTTCTGCATTCCCTGTTAGTGACTACCCTTCAAAAGTACTTCATTGGTTGTAAAGCGTTTGGTATGTCCTGAGGTTGTGAAAGGTGCTATAGAAATGGAAGTCATTCTTTTCAATGGTCAGTGAGGTGCCACAATGGTCAGTGAGGTGCCACAATGGTCAGTGAGATGCTACAATGGTCAGTGAGGTGCTACAATGGTCAGTGAGATGCTACAATGGTCAGTGAGGTGCTACAATGGTCAGTGAGATGGCACAATGGTCAGTGAGATGCCAAAATGGTCAGTGAGATGCTACAATGGTCAGTGAGGTGCCACAATGGTCAGTGTGGTGCAACAATGCTCAGTGAGATGCTACAATGGTCAGTGAGATGCCACAATGGTCAGTGAGGTGCTACAATGGTCAGTGAGATGCCACAATGGTCAGTGTGGTGCAACAATGGTCAGTGAGATGCTACAATGGTCAGTGTGGTGCAACAATGCTCAGTGAGATGCTACAATGGTCAGTGAGATGCCACAATGGTCAGTGAGGTGCTACAATGGTCAGTGTGGTGCTACAATGGTCAGTGAGGTGCCACAATGGTCAGTGAGGTGCTACAATGGTCAGTGAGGTGCCACAATGGTCAGTGTGGTGCAACAATGGTCAATGAGATGCTACAATGGTCAGTGAGGTGCCACAATGGTCAGTGAGATGCCACAATGGTCAGTGAGGTGCTACAATGGTCAGTGTGGTGCTACAATGGTCAGTGAGATGCTACAATGGTCAGTGTGGTGCTACAATGGTCAGTGTGGTGCTACAATGGTCAGTGTAGTGCTACAATGGTCAGTGAGATGCTACAATGGTCAGTGAGGTGCCACAATGGTCAGTGAGATGCTACAATGGTCAGTGAGGTGCTACAATGGTCAGTGTGGTGCTACAATGGTCAGTGAGATGCTACAATGGTCAGTGTGGTGCTACAATGGTCAGTGTGGTGCTACAATGGTCATGTGATTCTACAATGGTCAGTGAGGTGCCACAATGGTCAGTGAGATGCTACAATGGTCAGTGTGGTGCTACAATGGTCAGTGTGGTGCTACAATGGTGAGTGAGATGGTACAATGGTCAGTGAGATGGTACAATGGTCAGTGTGGTGCCACAATGGTGAGTGAGGTGCTACAATGGTGAGTGAGATGGTACAATGGTCAGTGAGATGGTACAATGGTCAGTGAGATTGTATAATGGTAAGTGAGATGTTACAAAGGTCAGTGAGATGGTACAATGGTCAGTGAGATTGTATAATGGTCAGTGAGATGGTACAATGGTCAGTGAGATGGTACAATGGTCAGTGAGATGGTACAATGGTCAGTGAGGAGCTACAATGGTCAGTGAGATGGTACAATGGTCAGTGAGATGGTACAATGGTCAGTGAATGGTACAAAGGTCATTGTGGCATCTCACTGACCGTTGTACCATCTCACTGACCATTGTACCATCTCACTGACCATTGTGGCATCTCACTGACCATTGTACCATCTCATTGACCATTGTACCATCTCACTGATCATTGTACCATCTCACTAACCATTGTGGCATCTCATGACCATTGTACCATCTCACTGATCATTGTACCATCTCACTAACCATTGTGGCATCTCATGACCATTGTACCATCTCACTGACCATTGTGGCATCTCACTGACCATTGTACCATCTCACTGACCATTGTACCATCTCACTGACCATTGTGGCATCTCATGACCATTGTAGCATTTCACTGACCATTGTACCATCTCACTGACCATTGTGGCACCTCACTGACCATTGTACCATTTAATTGACAATTGTGGCACCTCACTGACCATTGTACCATCTCACTGACAATTGTGGCATCTCACTGACCATTGTACCATCTCTCTGACCAATGTGGCATCTCAGTGATCATTGTACCACCTCACTGACCATTGTAGCACCTCACTGGCCATTGTAGCATCTCACTGACTATTGTACCATCTCACTGACCATTGTCACAATGGTCAGTGAGATGCCACAATGGTCAGTGAGATGCCACAATGGTCAGTGTGATGCCACAATGGTAAGTGAGATGGTACAATGGTCAGTGAGATGGCACAATGGTCAGTGAGATGCCACAATGGTCAGTGAGATGCCACAATAGTCAGTGAGATGGTACAATGGTCAGTGAGATGCTACAATGGTCAGTGAGATGGTACAATGGTCAGTGAGACGGTACAATGGTCAGTGAGATGCCACAATGGTCAGTGATCTGCCAAAATGGTCAGTGAGATGGTACAATGGTCAGTGAGACGGTACAATGGTCAGTGAGATGCTTCAATGGTCAGTGAGATGCTTCAATGGTCAGTGAGATGCCACAATGGTCTGTGAGGTGCTACAATAGTCAGTGAGCTGCCACGATGGTCAGTGAGGTGTTACAATTGTCAGTGAGATTGTACAATGGTCAGTGAGATGCCACAATGGTCAGTGAGATGCCACAATGGTCAGTGAGATGCCACAATGATCAGTGAGATGGTACAATGGTCAGTGAGATGCCACAATGGTCAGTGAGATGCCACAATGGTCAGTGAGATGGTACAATGGTCAGTGAGACGGTACAATGGTCAGTGAGATGCCACAATGGTCAGTGATCTGCCACAATGATCAGTGAGATGCTTCAATGGTCAGTGAGATGCTTCAATGGTCAGTGAGATGCTTCAATGGTCAGTGAGATGCCACAATGGTCTGTGAGGTGCTACAATAGTCAGTGAGCTGCCACGATGGTCAGTGAGGTGCTACAATTGTCAGTGAGATTGTACAATGGTCAGTGAGATGCCACAATGGTCAGTGAGATGCCACAATGGTCAGTGAGATGCCACAATGATCAGTGAGATGGTACAATGGTCAGTGAGATGCCACAATGGTCAGTGAGATGCCACAATGGTCAGTGAGATGGTACAATGGTCAGTGAGATGGTACAATGGTCAGTGAGATGCCACAATGGTCAGTGAGATGCTACAATGGTCCGTGAGATGCCACAATGATCAGTGAGGTGCTACAATGGTCAGTGAGGTGCTACAATGATCAGTGAGCTGCTACAATGGTCAGTGAGATGCCACAATGGTCAGTGAGATGCCACTATGGTCAGTGAGATGGTACAATGGTCAGTGAGATGCCACAATGGTCAGTGAGATGCTACAATGGTCAGTGAGATAGTACAATTGTCAGTGAGATGCCACAATGGTCACTGAGATGCCACAATGGTCAGTGAGATGCCACAATGGTCAGTGAGATGGTACAATGGTCAGTGAGATGCCACAATGGTCAGTGAGATGGTACAATGGTCAGTGAGATGGTACAATGATCAGTGAGATGCCACAATGGTCAATGAGATGTTACAATGGTCAGTGAGATGCCACAATGGTCAGTGAGATGCCACAATGGTCAGTGAGATGGTACAATGGTCAGTGAGATGCCACAATGGTCAGTGAGATGGTACAATGGTCAGTGAGATGCCACAATGGTCAGTGAGATGGTACAATGATCATTGAGGTGCCACAATGGTCAGTGAGATGCTTCAATGGTCAGTGAGATGATTCAATGGTCAGTGAGATGCCACAATGGTCGTGAGATGCCACAATGATCAGTGAGCTGCCACGATGGTCAGTGAGGTGCTACATTTGTCAGTGAGATTGTACAATTGTTAGTGAGATGGTACAATGGTTAGTGAGATACTACAATGGTCAGTGTGTCGTGTAATGGTCAGTGAGGAGCTACAATGGTCAGTGAGTGTAACAATGGTCAGTGAGATGCTACAACGGTCAGTGAGTGCAACAATGGTCAGTGAGATGCTACAATGTTTCAGTGAGATGCTACAATGGTCAGTGAGATGGTACAATGGTCAGTGAGATGGTACAATGGTCAGTGAGATGCTACAATGGTTCAGTGAGATGCTACAATGGTCAGTGAGATGGTACAATGGTCAGTGAGATGCCACAATGGTCAGTGAGATGCCACAATGGTCAGTGAGATGGTACAATGGTCAGTGAGATGCCATAATGGTCAGTGAGATGGTACAATGGTCAGTGAGATGTTACAATGATCAGTGAGGTGCCACAATGGTCAATGAGATGTTACAATGGTCAGTGAGATGCTTCAATGGTCAGTGAGATGATTCAATGGTCAGTGAGATGCCACAATGGTCGTGAGATGCCACAATGATCAGTGAGCTGCCACGATGGTCAGTGAGGTGCTACATTTGTCAGTGAGATTGTACAATTGTTAGTGAGATGGTACAATGGTTAGTGAGATACTACAATGGTCAGTGTGTCGTGTAATGGTCAGTGAGGAGCTACAATGGTCAGTGAGTGTAACAATGGTCAGTGAGATGCTACAACGGTCAGTGAGTGCAACAATGGTCAGTGAGATGCTACAATGTTTCAGTGAGATGCTACAATGGTCAGTGAGATGGTACAATGGTCAGTGAGATGGTACAATGGTCAGTGAGATGCTACAATGGTTCAGTGAGATGCTACAATGGTCAGTGAGATGGTACAATGGTCAGTGAGATGCCACAATGGTCAGTGAGATGCCACAATGGTCAGCGAGATGCTACAATGATCAGTGAGATGGTACAATGGTCAGTGAGATGCCACAATGGTCAGTGAGATGATACAATGGACAGTGAGATGCCACAATGGTCAGTGAGATGGTACAATGGTCAGTGAGATGCCACAATGATCAGTGAGATGCCACAATGATCAGTGAGATGGTACAATGGTCAGTGAGATGCCACAATGGTCAGTGAGATGGTACAATGATCAGTGAGGTGCCACAATGGTCAATAAGATGGTACAATGGTCAGTGAGGTGCTACAATGGTCAGTGAGATGGTACAATGATCAGTGAGGTGCTACAATAGTCAGTGAGATAGTACAATGGCCAGTGAGATGCCACAATGGTCAATGAGGTGCTACAATGGTCAGTGAGATAGTACAATGGTCAGTGAAATAGTACAATGGTCAGTGAGGTGCTACAATGGTCAGTGAGATGGTACAATGATCAGTGAGATGCCACAATGGTCAGTGAGATGCCACAATGGTCAGTGAGATGCCACAATGGTCAGTGAGATGCCACAATGGTCAGTGAGATGGCACAATGGTCAGTGAGATGCCACAATGGTCAGTGAGATGCCACAACAGTCAGTGAGATGGTACCATGGTCAGTGAGATGCTACAATGGTCAGTGAGATGGTACAATGGTCAGTGAGACGGTACAATGGTCAGTGAGATGCCACAATGGTCAGTGATATGCCACAATGGTCAGTGAGGTGGTACAATGGTCAGTGAGATGCTTCAATGGTCAGTGAGATGCTTCAATGGTCAGTGAGATGCTTCAATGGTCAGTGAGATGCCACAATGGTCTGTGAGGTGCTACAATAGTCAGTGAGCTGCCACGATGGTCAGTGAGGTGCTACAATTGTCAGTGAGATTGTACAATGGTCAGTGAGATGCCACAATGGTCAGTGAGATGCCACAATGGTCAGTGAGATGCCACAGTGGTCGGTGAGATGGTACAATGGTCAGTGAGATGGTACAATGGTCAGTGAGATGCCACAAAGGTCAGTGAGATGCTACAATGGTCCGTGAGATGCCACAATGATCAGTGAGGTGCTACAATGGTCAGTGAGGTGCTACAATGATCAGTGAGATGCCACAATGGTCAGTGAGATGCCACTGTTGTCAGTGAGATGGTACAATGATCAGTGATGTGCAACAATGATCAATGAGATGGTACAATAGTCAGTGAGATGCCACAATGGTCAGTGAGATGGTACAATGGTCAGTGAGATAGTACAATGGTCAGTGAGATGCCACAATGGTCAGTGAGATGCCACAATGATCAGTGAGATGCCACAATGGTCAGTGAGCTGCCACGATGGTCAGTGAGGTGCTACATTTGTCAGTGAGATTGTACAATTGTTAGTGAGATGGTACAATGGTTAGTGAGATACTACAATGGTCAGTGTGTCGTGTAATGGTCAGTGAGGAGCTACAATGGTCAGTGAGTGTAACAATGGTCAGTGAGATGCTACAATGGTCAGTGAGTGCAACAATGGTCAGTGAGATGCTACAATGTTTCAGTGAGATGCTACAATGGTCAGTGAGATGGTACAATGGTCAGTGAGATGGTACAATGGTCAGTGAGATGCTACAATGGTTCAGTGAGATGCTACAATGGTCAGTGAGATGGTACAATGGTCAGTGAGATGCCACAATGGTCAGTGAGATGCCACAATGGTCAGCGAGATGCTACAATGATCAGTGAGATGGTACAATGGTCAGTGAGATGCTACAATGGTTCAGTGAGATGCTACAATGGTCAGTGAGATGGTACAATGGTCAGTGAGATGCCACAATGGTCAGTGAGATGCCACAATGGTCAGCGAGATGCTACAATGATCAGTGAGATGGTACAATGGTCAGTGAGATGCCACAATGGTCAATGAGATGGTACAATGGTCAGTGAGATGCCACAATGGTCAGTGAGATGGTACAATGATCAGTGAGGTGCCACAATGGTCAATGAGATGGTACAATGGTCAGTGAGATGCCAGAATGGTCAGTGAGATGCCACAATGATCAGTGAGATGGTACAATGGTCAGTGAGATGCCACAATGATCAGTGAGATGCCACAATGATCAGTGAGATGGTACAATGGTCAGTGAGATGCCACAATGGTCAGTGAGATGGTACAATGATCAGTGAGGTGCCACAATGGTCAATGAGATGGTACAATGGTCAGTGAGATGCCACAATGGTCAGTGAGATGCCACAATGATCAGTGAGATGGTACAATGGTCAGTGAGATGCCACAATGATCAGTGAGATGCCACAATGATCAGTGAGATGGTACAATGATCAGTGAGATGCCACAATGATCAGTGAGATGGTACAATGGTCAGTGAGGTGCTACAATGGTCAGTGAGATGTTACAATGATCAGTGAGGTGCTACAATGGTCAGTGAGATAGTACAATGGTCAGTGAGATGCCACAATGGTCAATGAGATGGTACAATGGTCAGTGAGGTGCTAAAATGGTCAGTGAGATACTACAGTGGTCAGTGAGATAGTACAATGGTCAGTGAGGTGCTACAATGGTCAGTGAGATGGTACAATGATCAGTGAGATGCCACAATGGTCAGTGAGATGCCACAATGGTCAGTGAGATGCCACAATGGTCAGTGAGATGCCACAATGGTCAGTGAGATGGTACAATGGTCAGTGAGATGGCACAATGGTCAGTGAGATGCCACAATGGTCAGTGAGATGCCACAATAGTCAGTGAGATGGTACAATGGTCAGTGAGATTCTACAATGGTCAGTGAGATGGTACAATGGTCAGTGAGATGGTACAATGGTCAGTGAGATGCCACAATGGTCAGTGATATGCCACAATGGTCAGTGAGGTGGTACAATGGTCAGTGAGATGCTTCAATGGTCAGTGAGATGCTTCAATGGTCTGTGAGGTGCTACAATAGTCAGTGAGATGCCACAATGGTCAGTGAGGTGCTACAATTGTCAGTGAGATTGTACAATGGTCAGTGAGATGCCACAATGGTCAGTGAGATGCCACAATGGTCAGTGAGATGCCACAATGATCAGTGAGATGGCACAATGGTCAGTGAGATGCCACAATGGTCAGTGAGATGCCACAATGGTCAGTGAGATGGTACAATGGTCAGTGAGATGGTACAATGGTCAGTGAGATGCCACAATGGTCAGTGAGATGCTACAATGGTCCGTGAGATGCCACAATGATCAGTGAGGTGCTACAATGGTCAGTGAGGTGCTACAATGATCAGTGAGATGCTACAATGGTCAGTGAGATGCCACAATGGTCAGTGAGATGCCACTATGATCAGTGAGATGGTACAATGATCAGTGAGGTGCCACAATGGTCAATGAGATGGTACAATGGTCAGTGAGATGCCACAATGGTCAGTGAGATGCCACAATGGTCAGTGAGATGCCACAATGGTCAGTGAGATGGTACAATGGTCAGTGAGATGCCATAATGGTCAGTGAGATGGTACAATGGTCAGTGAGATGTTACAATGATCAGTGAGGTGCCACAATGGTCAATGAGATGTTACAATGGTCAGTGAGATGCCACAATGGTCAGTGAGATGCCACAATGGTCAGTGAGATGGTACAATGGTCAGTGAGATGGTACAATGGTCAGTGAGATGCGACAATGGTCAATGAGATGGTACAATGGTCAGTGAGATGCCACAATGGTCAGTGAGATGGTACAATGGTCAGTGAGATGCCACAATGGTCAGTGAGATGGTACAATGATCAGTGAGGTGCCACAATGGTCAGTGAGATGCTTCAATGGTCAGTGAGATGATTCAATGGTCAGTGAGATGCCACAATGGTCAGTGAGATGCCACAATGGTCAGTGAGCTGCCACGATGGTCAGTGAGGTGCTACATTTGTCAGTGAGATTGTACAATTGTTAGTGAGATGGTACAATGGTTAGTGAGATACTTCAATGGTCAGTGAGATGGTACAATGGTCAGTGAGATGCTACAATGGTTCAGTGAGATGCTACAATGGTCAGTGAGATGGTACAATGGTCAGTGAGATGCCACAATGGTCAGTGAGATGCCACAATGGTCAGCGAGAAGCTACAATGATCAGTGAGATGGTACAATGGTCAGTGAGATGCCACAATGGTCAATGAGATGGTATAATGGTCAGTGAGATGCCACAATGGTCAGTGAGATGGTACAATGATCAGTGAGGTGCCACAATAGTCAATGAGATGGTACAATGGTCAGTGAGATGCCACAATGGTCAGTGAGATGCCACAATGATCAGTGAGATGGTACAATGGTCAGTGAGATGCCACAATGATCAGTGAGATGCCACAATGATCAGTGAGATGGTACAATGGTCAGTGAGATGCCACAATGGTCAGTGAGATGGTACAATGATCAGTGAGGTGCCACAATGGTCAATAAGATGGTACAATGGTCAGTGAGGTGCTACAATGGTCAGTGAGATGGTACAATGATCAGTGAGGTGCCACAATGGTCAATAAGATGGTACAATGGTTAGTGAGGTGCTACAATGGTCAGTGAGATGGTACAATGATCAGTGAGGTGCTACAATGGTCAGTGAGATATTACAATGGTCAGTGAGATGCCACAATGGTCAATGAGATGGTACAATGGTCAGTGAGGTGCTACAATGGTCAGTGAGATAGTACAATGGTCAGTGAGATAGTACAATGGTCAGTGAGGTGCTACAATGGTCAGTGAGATGGTAGAATGATCAGTGAGGTGCTACAATGGTCAGTGAGATAGTACAATGGTCAGTGAGATAGTAGAATGGTCAGTGAGATGCCACAATGGTCAATGAGATGGTACAATGGTCAGTGAGATGGCACAATGGTCAGTGAGATAGGTCAATGGTCAGTGAGGTGCCACAATTGTCAATGAGATGGTACAATGGTCAGTGAGGTGCTACAATGGTCAATGAGATGGTACAATGATCAGTGAGATGCTACAATGGTCAATGAGATGGTACAATTATCAGTGAGGTGCCACAATGGTCAATGAGATGTTACAATGATCAGTGAGATGCTACAATGGTCAGTGAGATGCCACAATGGTCAGTGAGATGCCACAATGGTCAGTGAGGAGCTACAATGGTCAGTGAGATGGTACAATGGTCAGTGAGATGGTACAATGGTCAGTGAGGAGCTACAATGGTCAGTGAGATGGTACAATGGTCAGTGAGATGGTACAATGGTCAGTGAGATGGCACAATGGTCAGTGAGATAGTACAATGGTCAGTGAGGTGCCACAATTGTCAATGAGATGGTACAATGGTCAGTGAGGTGCTACAATGGTCAATGAGATGGTACAATGATCAGTGAGATGCTACAATGGTCAATGAGATGGTACAATTATCAGTGAGGTGCCACAATGGTCAATGAGATGTTACAATGATCAGTGAGATGCTACAATGGTCAGTGAGATGCCACAATGGTCAGTGAGATGCCACAATGGTCAGTGAGGAGCTACAATGGTCAGTGAGATGGTACAATGGTCAGTGAGATGGTACAATGGTCAGTGAGGAGCTACAATGGTCAGTGAGATGGTACAATGGTCAGTGAGATGGTACAATGGTCAGTGAGATGGCACAATGGTCAGTGAGATGGTACAATGGTCAGTGAGATGCCACAATGATCAGTGAGATGGTACAATGGTCAGTGAGATGGTACAATGGTTCAGTGAGATGGTACAATGGTTCACTGAGATGCCACAATGGTCAGTGAGATGCTACAATGGTCAGTGAGATTGTACAATGGTCAGTGAGATGCTACAATGGTCAGTGAGATTGTACAATGGTCAGTGAGATGCTACAATGGTCAGTGAGATTGTACAATGGTCAGTGAGATTGTATAATGGTCAGTGAGATGCTACAATGGTCAGTGAGATTGTATAATGGTCAGTGAGATGCTACAATGGTCAATGAGATGCTACAATGGTCAGTGAGATGGTACAATGGTCAGTGTGGTGCTACAATGGTCAATGAGATGCTACAATGGTCAGTGAGATGGTACAATGGTCAGTGAGATGCTACAATGGTCAGTGAGATGGTACAATGGTCAGTGAGATGGTACAATGGTCAGTGAGATGCTACAATGGTCAGTGAGATGCTACAATGGTCAGTGAGATGGTACAATGGTCAGTGAGATGGTACAATGGTCAGTGAGATGCTCCAATGGTCAGTGTGGTGCTACAATGATCAGTGAGATGCTACAATGGTCAGAACAGTTGTTAAATTCCTTTACTTCCACTGGGATCCCTCGGCCGAAGGGTGAATTATGAACCAGGGTTCTCGCTCCTGCCCGTTATCCAGTGATCCCCGCTGGAAAGTGCTTGTGCGCGGAAAGTGCAGCAAAACAAGGAAACACACAAAGTTTGCTGCTTCAAGTCAACTTCACACAGCGGCTGCCAAGCGCAGTCAGTAACACACACTGGGAAATGTATCCCCCTTTTTCTTGGTGTGTGCTGCAAATGTTGACAACTCATTTTACCAAGAAAATTAATTAAATTGGAACGAGAAGGACCACAAAAAAACGTCTTTTTTGTGTGTTTGGTTTAAAATCTAAATCCACCTGTCCTTCCTGCGGAAAGCCGCAGTCATTTTTTTATTTTGAGTGTACCTCATTGTCCATTCTACAAGCAAGCACAAAGCAAGCTGCGGCCTGCAAGCCCAGCCTTTGTCAGCTACTGCTCTGCAGGGATTTAGCACACCAGTGGGAACTAGCTCCTGTTTCAGCCGGCCATTGTTTGAGCTCCACGGCTGAATTTCTTGCTGCTGAAAGGATCTCTCTGTTAAGCTGAAAGCGATCGGAGCCTGAGAGAGAGGGTGTGCCCTCCCCCGCTATTGAGCAGCAATCCTCATTGTTTCCAGAGCTACAGATGGCAGGCGAGCAGGGAATTAAATTCAGTAACGTGTGTGTGCGTGTCAGAGAGAGAGAAAAACAGACAGGCAGAGACATAGATCGAGAGTTAGAGACAGAGAGAAAGATAGATAGGGAGAGACAGACAGAGAGAGAGACAGAGATAGAGACAGAAATAGGGAGAGATAGCGACAGAAAGAGATAGTGACAGAAAGAGATAGAGAGACAGAAAGAGAGATAGAGATAGACAGAGAGAGACACATAGAGACAGAGCCAGAAAGAGACAGGGAGACAGATAGAGACACACAGAGAGAGACAGGGACAGAAAGAGACATATAGAGATAGCGACAGAGAAAGACTGATAGTCAGAGAGAGACATAGCGAGAGACACAGAGATAGAAAGAGACAGAGGGATAGACATAGAGACAGAGAGAGCAAGAGAGAGACAGTAAGAGAGCACGGCAGCAATAATAAGTCAAAGGAGGTACTCGAGAGAATGAGAGCGTGAGAGAAACGGTGAGAGAGCGAGAGAAACACCAAGGGACAGTGAGAGTGAGCAAACAGACAGAGGAAGAGGAAGAATCATAGAATGATACAGCACAGGAGGCCCTTCGGCCCATCGTGCCTGTGCCGGCTCTATGAAAGAGCTCTCCAATTAGTCCCACTCCCCTATTCTTTCCCCATAGCCCGGCGAATTTTTCCCCTTCACTATTTATCCAATTCCGTTTTGAAAGTTACTTTTGAATCTGCTTCCACCGCCCTTTCAGGCAGCGCGTTCCAGATCACAACAACTCGCTGCGTAAATTTTTTTTCCTCATGTCTCCTCTGGTTCTTTTGACAATTACCTTAAATCTGTGTCCTCTGGTTACCATTCCTTTCTGCCACTGGAAACAGTTTCTCCTGATTTACTCTATCAAGACCGTTCATGATTTTGAACACCTCTATTAAATCTCCCCTTAACCTTCTCTGATCTAAGGAGTACAATCCCAGCTTCTCCAGTCTATCCTACTGAAGTCGTTCATCCCTGGTACCATTCCAGTAAACCTCCTCTGCATCCGCTTGACAGCCCTTCCTAAAGTCCGGTGCCCAGAATTGGACACAATACTCCAGCTGTATTGTGAAAAAGAAAAGACTTGCATTTCTATAGCGCCTTTCACAACCACCAGACGTCAAAAGCGCTTTACAGCCAATGAAGTACTTTTGAAGTGTAGTCACTGTTGTAATATGGGAAACGTGAGAGAAAGAGAAAAAGGCAACAAGGGACCGTGAGATAGCAACAAGATAGAGTAAGAGAAACAGTGAAAAATAACTGGGATTGTTCTCCTTAGATCAGAGAAGGTTAAGGGGAGATTTAATAGAGGCGTTCAAAATCATGATTAGAGTAAATAAAGAGAAACTGCTTCCAGTGGGACTAGCTGAAGTGCTCTTGCAGGGAGCCAGCACAGGCTCGATGGGCTGAATGGCCTCCTTCTGTGCTGTAACCATTCTATGATTCTATGAATGGCTGGAGGGTCGATAACAGAACACAGATTTAAGGTGATTGGCAAAAGAACCAGAGGCGACATGAGGAAAAACTTTTTTACGCAGCGAGTGGTTAGGATTTGGAATGCACTGCCTGATAGGGTGGTGGATACAGAGTCAATAGTGGCCTTTAAAAGGGAATTGGATAAATAGTTGAAGGAGAAAAAATTGCCGGGATATGGGGAAAGAGCGGGAGAGTGGGACTGACTGGATCGCTCTTCGAAAGAGCCGGCGCAGACTCGATGGGCCGAATGGCCTCCTTCTGTGCTGTACTATTCTATGATAATAAGAAGTCGCACAACACCAGGTTATAGTCCAACAGTTTTATTTGAAATCACAAGCTTTCGGAGCTGCTGCCCCTTCGTCAGGTGAAGTGAAGGAATACGAATCGGCAAAGCATATATAGATAGAGAACAATGCCTGTGTAGCGTACAATGTCAGACGACTACATTTAATCTTTCTGACTGCCTTTCATGTGACTCGGCCAACGTTGTCTACCTCATACGTTGCAGGAAAGGATGCACCGGAGCATGGTACATCGGCGAGACCATGCAGACACTGAGACAACGTATGAACGGACACCGCGCAACAATCGCCAGGCAGGATTGTTACCTCCCAGTCGGGGAACACTTCAGCAGTCAAGGACATTCAGCCTCGGATCTGCGGGTAAGCGTTCTCCAAGGCGGCCTTCGAGACACACGACAACGCAAAATCATCGAGCAGAAACTGATAGCCAAGTTATGCACCCATGAGGACGGCCTCAACCGGGATCTTGGGTTCATGTCACACTACATGACGTAAAGTCATCCAGACTCGAGTCGTCATTGGCTTGTTCACAGATGTGATTTCCAGTAAAAAAAAGTAAAAAGTTTAAAGTTTATGGTTTTCCATACAGACTGCAGCATTTGACACATTAGACCCCCTGTGACCCCACCTCATTGTCTCAGTTGTATCTTGCTATGTCTTTGATGTGGTGCCTTCCTGGCTGACCTGATTGTCTCTCTGCCGAGGTGTGATAAAAGGCAGTAGTCAGAAAGATTAACTGTAGTCGTCTGACATTGTACGCTGCACAGGCATTGTTCTCTGTCTATATATGCTTTGCCGATTCGTATTCCTTCACTTCACATGACGAAGGGGCAGCAGCTCCGAAAGCTTGTGATTTCAAATAAAACTGTTGGACTATAACCTGGTGTTGTGCGACTTCTCACTTTTGTCCACCCCAGTCCAACACCGGCATCTCCGTATCATGATAATAAGAGAGAGTGAAAGACAGCGAAAGCGAGTGATAGCTGGAGAGTAAAGGAGAAGACAGCGAGAGAGAATTTGCATTTATATAGCCCCTCATCATATCAAAGCAGCATTCCAAAGTACGTCACAGGAATCACCTTGAAGTGGAGTCCCTGTTATTAGGTCGGTGAACAGGGCAGCCCAGTTGTGCACAGCAAGGTCCCACAAACGGCAACGAGACAGATGACCCATTAATCTTCCTTTAGTGCTTTCAGTGAGAGAGACAACAAATGAAAAACGAAAAATACAAGGGAGCCGTGAAAATAGCGAGAGTGGGAGTGAGAGTCTTTCTCGAGTGAGAGACACCAGCGGGAGGGAGACCGGAAGGTGAGAGACACACACACATTATGTCCCAAAGCGCTTTACAGCCAATGAAGTACTTTTGGAAGTGTGGTCACTTTTGTAATCTTGGAAACACGGCTGCCAATTTGTGGGGTACGACAGCAGAGTGGTTATGTTATTGGACTAGTAATCCAGAGGCCTGGACTAATGATTTGGCATCATGAGTTCAAATCCCACCACGGCAGCTGGGGAATTTAAATTCAGTTAATTAAATAAATCTGAAATAAAAAGCTAGCATCGGTAATGGTGACCATGAAACTATCAGATTGTTGTAAAAATACATCTGGTTCACTAATGTTGTTTAGGGAAGGAAATCTGCTGCCCTTACCCGGTCTGGCCTACATGTAACTCCAGACCCACAGCAATGTGGTTAACTCTTAACTGCCCTCTGAAATGCCACTTATTCAAGAAGGTGGCTCGCCACTACCTTCTCGAGTGCAATTAGGGATGGGCAATAAATGCTGGCGATGTCCACATCCCATGAATGAATAACAAAGCTCCCACAAACAGCAATGTGATAATGACCAGATCATCTGTTTTGGTGATGTTGGTAGAGGGATAAATATTGGCCAGCACACCGGGGAGAACTCCCCTGCTCTTCTTCAAAATAGTGGCCATGGGATCTTTTACGTCCACCTGAGAGAGCAGGCGGGGCCTCGGTTTAACGTCACATCCGAAAGACGGCACCTCCGACAGTGCAGCACTCCCTCAGTACTGCCCTGGGAGTGTCAGCCTGGATTTTTGTGCTCAAGTCTCTAGAGTGGGACTTGAACCCACGACCTTGAGCGAAGGAATAAGACAGCAAAACACGGAAATGGAAACTAAGGAGGCAGATTTAATGGGCTGAAAATTGGATTGGGCCCCGAATCAGGTCACGTGACCCCGGTGCGGCTCACTCGACACAAGCCTAATGAGGCCGAGGGGACAGGGCCACGGCAAATTGGCCCGCCGGCCTCATTACCGGTGAACCGCGAGCACCATTCACGGCCCCGGAGGCAGCTCACCGGTTGCTTGGGGCAGTACCATCGGCCGGCTTGGACACTGGCCTTGGGGAAGTCCAGGAGTGGGGAGAAAGGGCCGACGGAGGCCAACAAAGACCCCGCGGTTTTAACGTCTCCGCATTAAAGTAAAGCAGAGAAACTTTTATGATACCATCCGGGAGGATAGCCCGTTAAGGACCCCTGGTTTCTCTGCTGAGCGCCTGAACAAACTGACCACAGCTCGTAGGCAGTCGCAGCTTCTGCAAGCGGAGTGAGAGCAAGCAGATGGGAGGTGTATGAAGCCTACCTGCTGACTGATGGGACAACCATGGGAAGTTGGGATGGGAAAAGATCGATTGTGCAGAGGAACAGGCAAGGTCCTGCAGGGCTGAGGCAGAAGGTAGGAGATGCGCTCAGGGCAGCGGGGCTAGGAGGAGGGTTTCTGCAGGTCTCTCTACGTAGCCATTGTGGGAGCCCAGTGGAAGTCCTTGGAGGTCCGGTTCCATAGGGTCTCCGCTTTCTCTGGGAGTTTTCTCATTGCCTTGTGAGGGGCAGAGCCTCTGTCCAATTCGCGGCCTCGACTTTAACTCCAGAGACTTGATCACATAATCCAGGCTGACGCTCCCAGTGCGATGCTGAGGGAGTGCTGCACTGTCGGAGGGGCCGGCTTTCGGATGAGACGTCAAACCGAGGTCCCGTCTGCTCTCTCAAGAGGACATAAAAGATCCCATGGCACTATTTTGAAGAGGAGGAGGGGAGTTATCCCCAGTGTTCTGGCCAATATTTATCCCTCAACCAACATCACTAAAACAGTTGATCTGGTCATTATCACATTGCTGTTTGTGGGAGCTTGCTGTGCGCAAATTGGCTGCCGCGTTTCCTACATTACAACAGTGACTACACTCCAAAAAAGTACTTCATTGGCTGTAAAGAGCTTTGGACCATCCTGAGGTCATGAAAGGCGCTATAGGAATGCAAATTGTTTCTCTTCTTTCTGACTAATTGATCAGGGCAGCAGAGTCTTGAGAATGGAATAAAATGAATCTTTTTCTGTAGAATGGTCACTGACAGATGCTCATCAGCAGTGCCCTAAATAGGGAACATCAGGCGTAGGATATTGGAATGCAAGCCAGAAGCCCATCTTTCACGTTAGAACAGTGAATCAGAACATTTCATCGTTCCCCCTACAAAGACAGTGAATCCTGTACAATGACTGTCTGAAGCTCTCTTTCCTTTACTGCTACACTATTGAAGAGTACAACTGGCTGTTAAAACAGCAAAAGGGATCCGTCGTTTTGTAACTAGAGTACAAAAGCAAGGAAGTTATGCTAAACCTTTATAAAACACTGGTTAGACCTCAGTTGGAGTATCGTGGCCTATTCTGGGCACCACACTTTAGGAAGGATGCCTTCGAGAGGGTGCAGAAGAGATTTACTAGAATGGTACCAGGGATGAGGGACTTCAGTCATGTGGAGAGACTGGAGAAGCTGGGGCTTAGAGCAGAGAAGGTGAAGAAGAGAAACAACAACAGAAAACGCTGGAAAAACTCAGCAGGCCAGGCAACATCCGTGGAGAGAGAAACAGAGTTAACGTTTCAGGTCGAAGACCCTTCGTCGGAACTGAGAAAAGAGCAGGAAATGAAACAGATAAAAATGCAAGGGGGAGGCTGGGGGGAGGAATAACTATGGTAAGTAGAGACATGAAGAGATGCTCAAGGCAAGACGAGATGGTAATGGGACAGGTTAAGAAACAAAAGGTGAAGTGTGAAATGCTGGCAGAATGAGAGACAGCTGCCGTAGGGGGATTTGACAGGAGGTGCTCAAAATCATGAAGGGTTTTGATGGAGTCTCTGGAGTGGGACTACGAAGCCACGACCTTCTGACTCAAGAGGGCTACCCACTGAGTTATGGCTGACAGCGAAGGGGATCGACGCAACCCAGTGCATGAAGACCTGCGGCCGCTGATATCTGGCCCGGACAGCACCGTCTGTGGCTGAGAAAAGTGTCAGTCCAACTCCATTTGCTATGCCGCAGGCTCACTTCAAACCACCACGGGGGACCTGCGCACCACCACGCGGGGCTCGGGTCACCATCCTTCCAGGGTTCCCCATGACTCTCCAGAAATGAAAGATCAACCTCCAGGACACCACTGTGAGCAAAACCCGGGAGAAAAAAATCATAGGAGCCATTAAAAAATGTGGTTTCCTTTATTAAAGAATGAGAGGCGATCTCATTGAAATGTATAAAATTCTGACAGGGCTAGACAGACTGGATGCAGGGAGGATGTTTCCCCTGGCTGGGGAGGGTCTAGAACGAGGGGTCACAGTCTCAGGATACGGGGTAGGACATTTAGGACTGAGATGAGGAGAAATTTCTTCACTCAGAGGGTGGTGAACCTGTGGAATTCTCTACCACAGAAGGCTGTGGAGGCCAAGTCACTGAATATATTTAAGAAGGAGATAGATAGATTTCTAGACACAAAAGGCGTCAAGGGGTATGGGGAGAGAGCAGGAATATGGTATTGAGATAGAGGATCAGCCATGATCATATTGAATGGCGGAGCAGGCTCGAAGGGCCGAATGGCCTATTCCTGCTCCTATTTTTCTATGTTTCTAATTTTCTTTGCCCACTTTTATTTATTAGTTATAAAAATATCAGAAATGGAGAAATACGGCTGTTTGACCAACAGTCAACAGTCATCCAATCGGTTAATGCGCTTTCCGATTGGCGACCAATGGCGGGATTGTGGGGGGATTGGAGGCAATGTTCCCGTTAAGCTGCCCAGCGGTCCGGAAAAGGGCAACTGATCCTCGGTCAATTATTAATTTTAAATCGGGGATTGATAGCTTTCTGTTAATCAAAGGTATTAAGGGATAAGGGCCAAAGGCGGGAGCATGGAGTTAGGTCGCAGGTCAGCCATGGTCTCATCGAATGGCGGAGCAGGCTCGAGGGGCTGAATGGCCTCCGATGTTCCTACATTCGGGGGTGATTTTGCCAATGGGGGGCGCGTTGGAGGCGGGACTGCTGCTTGCCGGGTTTTAGTCCCGCCTCCATCGACTTGTGGCCAACCCACGCTATTTTCCCTTGTCTGACCTGGGCGGGCTTAGCAGGTCAATTAAGGGGAAGCTGGTTACAGAGAACGTCAGCGTATGACGCTTCATCTGTCGAAAATTTTTGACAGATGAATTGTCATCGTTTGACAGCTCTGTGAAGCTGTCCAACAGTGCCATTCTCTGCTGCTTGGTGAGTTCTTGTACTCAAGGCTCACCAAACCTCTTTTGTGAGCAGAAAGCAGATGGCTGTTGCATTGAGATGCCGGAACCTCCGCATCCCCAACGATTGAAGCCTGCAGGAACAAACAAAGGTAAGGAAACTTTATCTATCACTTTCCACTCACCTCACATACTTACCTCTCCACACTTGCACCCATCACTCACCTCCACAGTGCACTTTTGGACCCCTCCGACCCCCGCAGACCCACTGCTCGCCTCGCTGACCCTGGCGGGGTTTCCCGACGTCGGGAAGCCCGCGCCTCTGTTGGAAAAATGGGGATAATCCTCTTAACTGCCTGTTAACTACTTGTTACCAGGCAGTTAAGTGGCTGTAATCTCCTGCCTGCCTCCAGGAGACGGGACCCGGCGCGGGTCAGGCTACCCGCCTCCTGGGAAGATGGCATGGAGGCGGGTTGGGGACGGGATGGGCACCCGCCCCCAGATTCTGCCATTTCCCCAGCAGTCCCGCCTCCAAACCCGCCTCCCCAGGGCTGGCAAGATCACGCCCGAACACTTTGGATTTTGTCACCGATTTCAACCAAATATCTCTTGGTGCCACCCAACTTCTACTATGGATCCTACATCCCACTTGTGTGAACTCGACCTGCCAGGGCGAAGGAGGGGGGGGGGACTGAGAACACAAACACACTCGTTTCGTTTGAAACTGCATTCTTTCTGATTGGTGTCCCACGCAGCGGCTTTTAAACGGAAAAAGCGCGCACGCGCGGAGATTTGAACAGGCCTCGCAGCCCGTTAAAGGGGCCGCGCACCCAAAAAAAAAATTAGCGGGAACATTGGTTGGGGGCAAGAGGTCATGTGATGAAAACTCCAGGAGTATGTTCAACCAGAGTTGGCCGTGGGGGGGGGGGAGGTGGGGGCTTGCGCCCGTCAGGTACCGAGCCCACTTTGTCGGAGAGCTGGGGAATCGGCCTGATGCATAACACAGGCGCCGTCATCCAAAACACATTTGCGATTGGGCAAGTCTGACACAGATCACAAACCCATTCGAACGTTTAGAGCCGTGTTTAATGCTTTATAAGGACGATACAGATCGAAATGGATTACATTTTTTTTTAAACCACAGTGAGTACCCGTCACTACCAACAGGCTTGATGATATTCCAGGCTGTTGCTAGGCCCTTTGGCTCTTTTGTAGAATTGAGGCCTAGCGCCCCTCGAAGGCCTCACCAACGCAGAGGCCTGTTTTAGCGGTTTCGAAAAGACTCCGAAATTTCCAAAGCAATTAATCCCTTTGAGGTTTTTTATTTTTTTTAAACACTTCGACGCTAGCTGAGGTACTACATGGCTGGCATGAATAATGATTATCGATAAACACACGGGCACTACGGTAACCAGTCCTTTAGCTTCGAAGGATTTCAGTGGCGTTGCAGCCACAAGCTGTAAAGATTCAGATTTTTTCTGTCGTTGCATATTCCAGGAATACTACAATTAAATGTTCTTTGCACGTTTTCTAACTCTACGTTCAGCCGTAAACATTTATAGCAGGTATTTTTATGCTTCACCTTTCATCTAAAAGGAGGCGCTCAATTGGCAAGCTGAAAGAGCCCTTCAGATACATCGAAGTGCTAAAGCCCTTGATGAAAGCGAGCATAGCTTAAAGGGGCTTTTCCTCTCTTTACTCTCTGTCCGCCCGAACCCCCCCCACTCCCCACCCCCCACTAACCCCAGCCCCAGGACGATTTTTACCAGGGTGAAGATTCAGCCAAGTGCCGAGAGCTCGAGTCGAAGCTGTCCGCCAGAGAGTCAGTCCTTGCTTTAGACCACGAGAAGCTTAGTGCTGTCACAAACCCTTCGCTTGTTCTGCTTGGTTTAAAATGTACTAAATAATGAGAAGTTGTAAGTTACAATTTGGGGCGTTGACCTCAGAACGAGGGTAGGTCGGAAGGTTTGTACTGCATCTTTACCTCACTCTTCCTTCTTTACTCACTTTTCGTTATTGCGCTCTGTCTGTGGATGATCCCCTTTCTCAAACTCTTTTTTACTTCTCTCCTACTTTCTGCTTTTCACTATCTCGACTTTCTTTGCTCTCGCACTTTATTCTACCAATCCTCCCCTCACTTCTCTCCTCACTCCATCTCTCGCTCTCTCTCACTTGCCCTTCTGTGCTCTCCATTGCCCTCTGCTGGACACATTCCAACAGTAAATGCTTGCTTGAAACCCGCCACAGTGTAAATCGTATCGATTAGCTCCTCAGGATGAGAAAAGTAAAGCCGTCAGCTCACTTTCAAGTGCTCTCTTGAAAGAGCTCCCGGCCTTTACGTCATGGAGTACCCTGTAAAAGATCTCTCTGTAACGATAATCTGTCGCACGGAGCCCCTCTGTCGCGCAGCTCCCCTGTGTCGCACGGAGCCCCCTGTCGCACGGAGCCCCCCTGTCGCGCAGCTCCCCCATCGCACGGAGCCCCCTGTCGCGGAGCCCCCTGTCGCACAGAGCCCCCTGTCGTGGAGCTCCCTGTCGCACGGCTCCCTGTCGCGGAGCCCCCCTCTGTCGCACGGAGCCCCCTGTCGCACGAAGCCCCCTGTCGCGGAGCTCCCCCCTGTCGCACGGAGACCCCTGTCGCGGAGCTCCCCCCTGTCGCACGAAGCCCCCTGTCGCACGGAGCCCCCTGTCGCACGGAGCCCCCTGTCGCGGAGCCCCCTGTCGCAGAGCTCCCCTGTCGCACGGAGCCCCCTGTCACACGAAGCCCCCTGTCACACGAAGCCCCCTATCGCACGGAGCCCCCTGTCGCGGAGCTCCCTGTCACACGAAGCCCCCTATCGCGCGGAGCCCCCTGTCGCACGGAGCCCCCTGTCGCGAAGCCCCCTATCGCGCGGAGCCCCCTGTCGCACGGAGCCCCCTGTCATAGAAACATAGAAACATAGAAAATAGGTACAGGAGTAGACCATTCGGTCCTTCGAGCCTGCACCGCCATTCAATGCATTCATGGCTGAACATGCTACCTCAGTACCCCATTCCTGCTTTCTCGCCATACCCCTTGATCCCCTTAGTTGTGAGTGTTATATCTAACTCCCTTTTGAATATATTTAGCGAACTGGCCTCAACAACCTTCTGTGGAAGAGAATTCCATAGATTCACCACTCTCTGGGTGAAGAAGTTCCTCCTCAGCTCAGTCCTAAATGGCTTCCCCTTAATCCTTAGACTGTGACCCCTGGTTCTAGTTTTCCCTACCATTGGGAACATTCTGCCCGCATCTAATTTGTCTAAACCAGTCAGGATTTTAAATGTCTCTATAAGATCCCCCCTCATTCTTCTGAACTCCAGAGGATACAAGTTCAGTTGACCCAATCTTTCTTGATATGTCAGTCCGGCCATCCCAGGAATCAATCTAGTGAACCTTCGCTGCACTCCCTCAATAGCAAGAATGTCCTTCCTTAAGTTAGGAGACCAAAACTGCGCACAATACTCCAGGTGTGGCCTCACCAAGGCCCTGTACAACTGTAGCATCACCTCCCTACTCCTGTACTCAAATCCCCTTGCTATGAAGGCCATCATTCCGTTTGCTTTCTTGACTGCCTGCTGCACTTGCATTCCCACCTTCAGTGACTGATGTACCATGACGCCCAGGTCTCGTTGCACGTCCCCTTTCCCTAATCTGCCACCATTCAGGTAATAGTCCGCCTCTCTATTTTTACCACCAAAGTGGAGCTCCCCGTCACACGAAGCCCCCTATCGCACGGAGCCCCCTGTCACACGAAGCCCCCTATCGCACGGAGCCCCCTGTCGCACGGAGCCCCCTGTCGCGGAGCTCCCCTGTCGCACGGAGCCCCCTGTCGCGGAGCTCCCCCCTGTCGCACGGAGCCCCCTGTCGCGGAGCTCCCCCCTGTCGCACGGAGCCCCCTGTCGTGGAGCTCCCCCCTGTCGCACGGAGCCCCCTGTCACGGAGCTCCCCTGTCACGGAGCCCCCTGTCGCACGGAGCCCCCTGTCATGGAGCTCCCCTGTCACGGAGCCCCCTGTCGCGGAGCCCCCCGTCACGATGCCGGTTGAAGCGCTGACAGCGGTAATCGTGACCACCGTCATAATTCAGGCTTCTCGACTGCGCAACTTCTTTTAGCGTGACATCTTCCAACCTCTTTGTTAGGAGCCTTGCCGAGATATTACACAAGTCAAATCCTTCCCCGTGATTAACCTGCTGTCAGATTATATATAAGGAAATAAAAATCGCACTGGAATCCTGGTGTGTAATATGTGAGAGGTTCCACTTGATCATCAGCTGATTATTTTGTGTTGTGATGGGCAGTGGTGACACTACGAGCAGTAAAGCTCACGTCTGAATGGAGTCACCTTCTAACAACAGATCACGGCCACCCGAACCCCTCGATCAGACTCCAGCCTGTAACTCACTCCCGGGTATCCATCATTCTATATATAAACCTCCCGAACCCCTCGATCAGACTCCAGCCTGTAACTCACTCCCGGGTATCCATCATTCTATATATAAACCCCCCGAACCCCTCGATCAGACTCCAGCCTGTAACTCACTCCTGGGTATCCATCATTCTATATATAAACTACCCGAACCCCTCGATCAGACTCCAGCCTGTAACTCACTCCCGGGTATCCATCATTCTATATATAAACCCCCCGAACCCCTCGATCAGACTCCAGCCTGTAACTCACTTCCGGGTATCCATCATTCTATATATAAACCATCTGAACCCCTTGATCAGACTCCAGCCTGTAACTCACTCCTGGGTATCTGTTATTCTATATATAAACCCCCCGAACCCCTCGATCAGACTCCAGCCTGTAACTCACTTCCGGGTATCCATCATTCTATATATAAACCATCTGAACCCCTTGATCAGACTCCAGCCTGTAACTCACTCCTGGGTATCTGTTATTCTATATATAAACCCCCCGAACCCCTCGATCAGACTCCAGCCTGTATCTCACTCCCGGGTATCCATCATTCAACCCACCAGGGGCAAGTGCATTAAGGAGCAGGGCAGCCTTTAGGATGACATTCAATAGGTCCAATGGCTTAAAAAAAAGAGGCTTCCAATGCTGAAAGCCACTAACGAAAACCCTTCTGGCAAGGAGGAAAGAGAGGCACCAATCTACCAGGGCCGACTGCAGGCCGTAGGACCTCATTAGATGCACAACGGTTTCTGCTGAGCAAAAAGCATTTATTTCAGCCTGGTGCACAGTGGCTGTCCTTGTAAGTGGAGCCTCCCCACCCCCCGCCATTCTCATACCAGCTCAGGGAGACATTAGGGCCGTAGACCCTTCCTCGCCAGGCCACAAGGCGGCGCCACTGATGACGGGTGTGCTGGAAGCCAACTTTTGCCCAGTCGTGTCATCCGCCCAACTGAGGTTGGAGGTGCGCGAGCGGGAGACTGCATGGAGGGACCTGGAGCCTGAGGGGGGGGGGGGGGGCGGGGGGGGGTGGCAGACGCACGGAAAAGATAAAAGAGGGAGTGACTCAAAGAGCAGATCTCACCATCAGGATTCCTCTCATAAATAGTTGCAAAGAATTAGCCCCAGCGATACGCCTTTTCCATCTACTTCTTCAGAATTTTCTTTGAATATTTACCTTCGATATGGGGAGAAAGCAGGGACAGGGTGACATGAATCTTGTCATTCATGTATGAAGTAATACTGGGCAGCCTGCTGGTGGCGCTGTCCAGGGAGAGTATAAATACCCGGGCATGGGCCCAGCTTGCTTAGGACATTCCTCAACAGGAACTAGTGAAGGACACAACTAGATCTCCATGTTGAAAAACAGTTGATTAAAGCTTTGTTTAACGCTTAGACCAAGTGCCTAGTAGTTTTCTTACGTCACAGGGTACTGAATTTGGATGATCAGCCATGATCGCATTGAATGGCGGAACAGGCTCGAGGGGCCGAATGGCCTACTCCTGCTCCTATCTTCTATGTTTCAAACCCTGAATATGAAAAACAGCAAAAGACTTAGGGGGGGCCACCCCCACCCCAGCCTGTTCCCATCATGGTGACGTCGGCAATCGCCATTTAAAGAAAAACATTAAAAAAATATACCGATAAAGCTCTCCAAATGGCACCGACCCTATACAGAATTGACCAACAGTGAGTCAGAAGAGCCCACGTCCAATCCTGGTCACAGCTCAGTTAGCCGAGAGGCTATAGATGAGAAGGGGGCAGGTGGGGGGAGCTTGAAATCCAATCTTCCAGGGTTCCTGGACCTCGTTGCTATCTAGTAACCTCTTACTAGAAGGTGCAGGTGTATGGAGGTCAGGTGAGGAGAGAACTGGGCTTGGCGCTGATGTTTCCTTGGATCGATCGTCCACTGAGATTCACTGTCCAGGTTCGCACGTCAAGAAAGGCCACTTACTGCCGTGTGGCTGAGGCCTTGGAAGTGTCAATGTTGTCAGGAGTGATGGGGGCCGGGGCGGGGGGGGGGGTGGGGAAATGAAAAAGGAATGAAGATAACCACCAGACAGAAGGAGGGATGGTGAAGTTGATCTGAATTTTCGATATATGTTTGAACGTCGGAGAGCAAATCCCTTAAATATTAAATATTTGGTTCTTTTTCCCTTTCTTTACCTCACACAGTCATTTGCCTCAACAGGTACGAACAAAGTGTCGCGTCCCGTTGACCTTGGCGCGGCCTTGGCACACGCGGTCTCGCGCCTCATTGCAGCATTATGTCATTCAGGTTCTCCTGGAGCACCGTGTCCTTCACGGCGTGGAACACAAAGCGGATGTTCTCGGTGTCGATGGCGGTGGTGAAATGGTGGAAGAGGGGGCCGGCTGCGATCCCGCCGCTTGCCGTTGAAGCAGGTCAGGAGATACCTCTGAACGTCCTCCAGCTGGTTCGGCCGGCCTTCGAAGTCGGGGAAGTGCTTCTCGATGCTGACCGTTTTCACCTTGGCTTCCAGGAGGTCGGTCTTGTTCAGGAAGAGGATGATGGAGACCCGGGCGAAGAGCTTGTTGTTCACGATCGTCTCGAAGATGTTCATCGACTCGACCAGGCGGTTCGTCCGACGGTCCTCCATCAGGACCTGGTCAAACTCGCTGGACGACACCATGAAGAGGATGGAGGTGATGCCCTCGAAGCACAGGAACCACTTCTGCCTCTGTGAGCGTTGCCCGCCCACATCCATCATTTTAAAGGGGATTCCCTTGATGATGAAGTCATACTCGACGATTCCCTTGGTCGCCCTCCGGGCCAGAAGGACGTCCTGTTTGGTCGGGAGGTAATTCTGGAAAAAAAAAACAAGACACACTTGTGGATCGACCCGAGGAAGAGTTTCATTGAGTCTACAGCGCAGAAACAGGCCATTCGGCCCAACTGGTCCGTGCCGGTGTTTATGCTCCACACGAGCCTCCTCCCACCCCACTTCATCTCACCCTATCAGCAGATCCTGTTATTCCTTTCACCCTCATGTACTTATCTTGCATCCCCTAAATGCATCTATACTATTCATCTCAACTTCTCCTTGTTCCACATGCTCACCACTCTCCTGAAGACGTCTCTCCTGAATTCCCTATTGGCTTTATTAGTCATGATGTGGAGATGCCGGTGTTGGACTGGGGTGGACAAATGTGAGAAGTCGCACAACACCAGGTTATAGTCCAACAGCTTTATTTGAAATCACAAGCTTTCGGAGCGCTGCTCCTTCGTCAGGTGAAGTGAAGAGATGCATATAGTCACAGCATATATAGTCAGAGAACACTGCCAGATGATTACAGTTAATCTTTCCAACTGCCCTTTATCACACCTCGGCAGAGAGATAATCACGGCAATCAAAGGTGTGGATGGTGTCATCTGGCAGTGTTCTCTGACTATATATGCTGTGACGATATGCATCTCTTCACTTCACCTGACGAAGGAGCAGCGCTCCGAAAGCTTGTGATTTCAAATAAAGCTGTTGGACTATAACCTGGTGTTGTGCGACTTCTCGGATTTATTAGTGACTACCTTATATTTATGACCTCACATTTTGGACTCCACCACAACTGGAACCATCTTCTCGACATCAACCCTGACAAACCCTTTCATTATCTTAAAGACCTCTATCAGGTCAAACCCCCCTCAGCCTTCTCTTTACTCCAGCAAAGAGCACCAGCTTGTTCAGCCGTAAGTATGTCCTCTCAGTCTACTCCAAGAGTGCTCCAAGGAATACCCAAGAGCAGAGCTAAGCCCCATTGAGCAGGATGCCACCAGGTTTGAAAGGAATAGGAGATGAAGATGAGGTAAATCGACAAGTACTGGTCAGATGATTCAACAGAGGTGGTCAAAATCGTGAAGGGTTTTGATGGAGTAAATGAGGAGAAACTGTTTCCAGTGGCAGGAGGGTTGGTAACCAGAGGACACAGATTTAAGGTGATTGGCAAAAGAACCAGAGGTGACATGAGGAGAATGTCTTTCACGCGACAAGTTGTTATGATCTGGAATGCAAGGGTGGTGAAAGCAGTAACTTTCAAAAGTGAATTGTGTATATACTTGTAGGGGAAATATTGGAAGGGCTATGGGGAAAGAGCAGGGCAGTGGGACTAAATGGAGAGCTCTTTCAAAGAGCCGGCACAGACATAATGGGCCGAATGGCCTCCTTCTGTGCTGCATCATGCTGATTCTATGAACCCAAGCTTGGGTTTCGGGAAGACCTCGATTTTAGGAGCAAGCGATTCGGGAATTAAGGAGCACTACAGTTCTGAGGTCCAGCGAAAGAATGGGTAGAGCAGGGGGAGCTCAGATTTCAACACTGAGGATGCAGGGAGGGGAAAAGCCTGTAGTTTGGTGAACTTGGAGCTTATGAAGAACAAAAATCGAAAGTTCAGAGGAGGAGTAGCCATAGTAACAGCGAGAAAATAGAGAGAGACAAAAAGACTGCAATGGAGACAGAGGTTGGAGAGCAGAGAAGATCAGCTTTCAGATGGCTGCGTATTCCCTTTCAACCTCAGTACTTCCTCTCTGTAGCTGTGAGAGATACAGAATGAGAGACAATTACACCAAGAAACACAGAGTTTGAAACAATGGGCCAAAAATTCGGCACTTGCCGGGTGAGTACGCACTGTGTACTCACCCGTAAGGCCTCCTGAAGTGCCGGTTTCCTGCATGCACTGCTCATGCACGGGATACCGGAACTTCCAGGTCTCGTGAAGGGAGGGGTTCAGAGGTGAACCGCGTGCGCGGTAGAGGCTGCGCGCACGCAGCAAACTTAGGGTTTTTTTCAGGTTTCTCTGGGAGGGTAAGTATTGAAGAACCTGCACTTTTAAAAAGGAGAAGTCGCACAACACCAGGTTATAGTCCAACAGATTTATTTAATTTTACAAGCTTTCGGAGCTGTTCGCTCCTTCTTCAGGTAGGGTAGCTGTGTGAGAATCTCCCAGAATTCACAATATAAACACAGGAAAAATCTATTCAAATCTTTCCCTACATCAAAGACACACTAAGAGCATAGCCAAGACAATGAGATGTGTCCCAGGGGGTCCAACATGTCAAAACACCTGCTGGCTGCATATCCTCTCCATTTGTTGTGTTAGTCTTTTTAAAACAAAACCTGGAAAGACCGGCCATGATGTCAAGTCACGTTCTGTATCGTGACATGAACCCGATATCGCAATTGAGGCCATCCTCATGAGTGCGGAACTTGGCTATCAGTTTCTGCTCTATGATTTTGCGCTGTCGTGTATCCCGAAGGCCGCCTTGGAGAACGCTTACCCGCAGATCCGAGGCTGAATGCCCCTGGCTGCTGAAGTGTTCCCCGAAAAAGGAGGCGGAGGACCCGTTTTCAACAAGGTAAGTGGTTAATTAAGCATAATTTAAAAAAAATTTCAGCAGGTTTATCTTTTTTAGATATTTAAAGAAAGGTAAGTTTATTTTTAGCACTGTTAAAAAGTATTTTAATTTTTTCAAAAATTTAAATTTTTGTTTAAAGTAGTTAATTTATTTAACTTATAGTTATTTTAAAAATGTGATTTTTTAAAAAAAATTATTTGAAGTTTAGGTGTTGTTTTGGGGCCAATTTCAATTCATAGATTTGACAGGTCTTCCTGTCAAATCTATGAATGAAAGATGGTCTGCTGCCATTGGCTCTCCATGGCCCACGTGATCCCAGGGGATGCATCGCACTAACTGCGCCCCTGGGACACGCAAGCACTGCGTGCCGGCACTTGGAGCAGGCCCAGGAGCTGAAGTCCCTGTGGGACCAGAGGTCAACGGCAGGCGCGGTAGGCAGGTAAGCGCGCGATCCTTGCACCCGCTGTAAGCCAGGGAGCCGAATTTCTGGGCCAAAGACACAGAGTGCGAGAGACAATGAGGTACAGAGTGTGAGACACACCGAGATACAGAGTGTGAGACACACTGACACTGAGATACAGAGTGAGAGACACACTGACACAGAGATACAGAGTGTGAGACACACTGACACTGAGATACAGAGTGTGAGACACACTGAGATACAGAGTGAGACACACTGACACTGAGATACAGAGTGAGACACACTGACACTGAGATACAGAGTGTGAGACACACTGACACTGAGATACAGAGTGTGAGACACACTGAGATACAGAGTGAGACACACTGACACTGAGATACAGAGTGTGAGACACACTGAGATACAGAGTGTGAGACACACTGAGATACAGAGTGTGAGACACACTGACACTGAGATACAGAGTGTGAGACACACTGACACTGAGATAGAGTGTGAGACACACTGACACTGAGATACAGAGTGTGAGACACACTGAGATACAGAGTGTGAGACACACTGAGATACAGAGTGTGAGACACACTGACACAGAGATACAGAGTGTGAGACACACTGACACTGAGATACAGAGTGTGAGACACACTGAGATACAGAGTGAGACACACTGACACTGAGATACAGAGTGAGACACACTGACACTGAGATACAGAGTGTGAGACGCACTGACACTGAGATACAGAGTGTGAGACACACAGAGATACAGAGTGTGAGACACACTGACACTGAGATACAGAGTGTGAGACACACTGAGATACAGAGTGTGAGACACACTGACACTGAGATACAGATTGTGAGACACACTGAGATACAGAGTGTGAGACACACTGACACTGAGATACAGAGTGTGAGACACACTGAGATACAGAGTGTGAGACACACTGAGATACAGAGTGTGAGACACACTGACACTGAGATAGAGTGTGAGACACACTGAGATACAGAGTGTGAGACACACTGACACTGAGATAGAGTGTGAGACACACTGACACTGAGATACATAGTGTGAGACACACTGAGATACAGAGTGTGAGACACACTGAGATACAGAGTGTGAGACACACTGACACTGAGATACAGAGTGTGAGACACACCGACACTGAGATACAGATTGTGAGACACACTGAGACTGAGATACAGAGTGTGAGACACACCGACACTGAGATACAGAGTGTGAGACACACTGACACTGAGATACAGAGTGTGCGACACACTGAGATAGAGAGTGTAAGACACACCGACACTGAGATACAGAGTGTGAGACACACTGACACTGAGATACAGAGTGTGAGACACACTGAGATACAGAGTGTGAGACACACTGACACTGAGATACAGAGTGTGAGACACACTGAGATACAGAGTGTGAGACACACTGACACTGAGATACAGAGTGTGAGACACACTGACACTGAGATACAGAGTGTGAGACACACTGAGATACAGAGTGTGAGACACACTGAGATACAGAGTGTGAGACACACTGACACTGAGATACAGAGTGTGAGACACACTGAGATACAGAGTGTGAGACACACTGACACTGAGATACAGAGTGTGAGACACACCGACATAGAGATACAGAGTGTGAGACACACTGACACTGAGATACAGAGTGTGAGACACACTGAGATACAGAGTGTGAGACACACTGAGATACAGAGTGTGAGACACACTGAGATACAGAGTGAGACACACTGAGATACAGAGTGTGAGACACACTGAGATACAGAGTGTGAGACACACTGAGATACAGAGTGTGAGACACACTGAGATACAGAGTGTGAGACACACTGACACTGAGATACAGAGTGTGAGAACACTGACACTGAGATACAGAGTGTGAGACACACTGAGATACAGAGTGTGAGACACACTGACACTGAGATACAGAGTGTGAGACACACTGACACTGAGATACAGAGTGTGAGACACACTGACACTGAGATACAGAGTGTGAGACACACTGAGATACAGAGTGTGAGACACACTGACACTGAGATACAGAGTGTGAGACACACTGAGATACAGAGTGTGAGACACACTGACACTGAGATACAGATTGTGAGACACACTGAGATACAGAGTGTGAGACACACTGACACTGAGATACAGAGTGTGAGACACACTGACACAGAGATACAGAGTGTGAGACACACTGACACTGAGATACAGAGTGTGAGACACACTGACACAGAGATACAGAGTGTGAGACACACTGAGATACAGAGTGAGACACACTGACACTGAGATACAGAGTGAGACACACTGACACTGAGATACAGAGTGTGAGACGCACTGACACTGAGATACAGAGTGTGAGACACACAGAGATACAGAGTGTGAGACACACTGACACTGAGATACAGAGTGTGAGACACACTGAGATACAGAGTGTGAGACACACTGACACTGAGATACAGATTGTGAGACACACTGAGATACAGAGTGTGAGACACACTGACACTGAGATACAGAGTGTGAGACACACTGAGATACAGAGTGTGAGACACACTGAGATACAGAGTGTGAGACACACTGACACTGAGATAGAGTGTGAGACACACTGACACTGAGATACATAGTGTGAGACACACTGAGATACAGAGTGTGAGACACACTGAGATACAGAGTGTGAGACACACTGACACTGAGATACAGAGTGTGAGACACACCACTGAGATACAGAGTGTGAGACACACTGAGATACAGAGTGTGAGACACACTGAGATACAGAGTGTGAGACACACTGACACTGAGATACAGAGTGTGAGACACACGACACTGAGATACAGAGTGTGAGACACACTGAACTGAGATACAGAGTGTGAGACACACCGACACTGAGATACAGAGTGTGAGACACACTGACACTGAGATACAGAGTGTGAGACACACTGAGATACAGAGTGTGAGACACACTGAGATACAGAGTGTGAGACACACTGACACTGAGATACAGAGTGTGAGACACACTGAGATACAGAGTGTGAGACACACTGAGATACAGAGTGTGAGACACACTGAGATACAGAGTGTGAGACACACTGACACTGAGATACAGAGTGTGAGACACACTGAGATACAGAGTGTGAGACACACTGACACTGAGATACAGAGTGTGAGACACACTGACATGAGATACAAGAGTGTGAGACACACTGAGATACAGGAGTGAGACACACTGAGATACAGAGTGTGAGACCACTGACTAGATACAGAGTGTGAGACACACTGAGATACAGAGTGTGAGACACACTGAGATACAGAGCGTGAGACACCACTGAGATACAGAGTGTGAGACACAGACACTGAGATACAGAGTGTGAGACACACTGACACCTGAGATACAGAGTGTGAGACCACACTGAGATACAGAGTGTGAGACACACTGAGATACAGAGTGTGAGACACACTGAGATACAGAGTGTGAGACACACTGAGATACAGAGTGTGAGACACACTGAGATACAGAGCGTGAGACACACCTGAGATACAGAGTGTGAGACACTGACATGAGATACAGAGTGTGAGACACACTGAGATACAGAGTGTGAGACACACTGAGATACAGACGTGAGACACACTGGACACTGAGATACAGAGTGTGAGACACACTGAGATACAGAGTGTGAGACACACTGACACTGAGATACAGAGTGTGAGACACACTGGACACCTGAGATACAGAGCGTGAGACACACTGAATGAGATACAGAGTGTGAGACACAAGACACTGAGATACAGAGTGTGAGACACACTGACACTGAGATACAGAGTGTGAGACACACTGAGATACAGAGTGTGAGACACACTGACACTGATACAGAGTGTGAGATACACTGACACTGAGATAGAGTGTGAGACACACTGAGATACAGAGTGAGACACACTGAGATACAGAGTGTGAGACACACTGAGATACAGAGTGTGAGACACACTGACACTGAGATACAGAGTGTGAGACACACTGAGATACAGAGTGTGAGACACACTGAGATACAGAGTGTGAGACACACTGAGATACAGAGTGTGAGACACACTGACACTGAGATACAGAGTGAGAGACACACTGACACTGAGATACAGAGTGTGAGACACACTGAGATACAGAGTGTGAGACACACTGAGATACAGAGTGTGAGACACACTGAGATACAGAGTGTGAGACACACTGACACTGAGATAAGAGTGTGAGACACACTGACACTGAGATACAGAGTGTGAGACACACTGAGATACAGAGTGTGAGACACACTGAGATACAGAGTGTGAGACACACTGACACTGAGATACAGAGTGTGAGACACACTGAGATACAGAGTGTGAGACACACTGAGATACAGAGTGTGAGACACACTGAGATACAGAGTGTGAGACACACTGACACTGAGATACAGAGTGTGAGACCACGACACTGAGATACAGAGTGTGAGACACACTGAGACTGAGATACAGAGTGTGAGACACACCGACACTGAGATACAGAGAGTGAGACACACTGACACTGAGATACAGAGTGTGCGACACACTGAGATAGAGAGGTGTATGACACCGACACTGAGATACAGAGTGTGAGACCACACTGACCGATACAGAGTGTGAGACACACTGAGATACAGAGTGTGAGACACACGAGATACAGAGTGTGAGACACCACTGAGAAACAGATGTGAGACACACTGAGATACAGAGTGTGAGACACACTGAGATACAGAGTGTGAGGACACACTGACATGAGATACAGAGTGTGAGACACACTGACACTGAGATACAGAGTGTGAGACACACTGAGATACAGAGTGTGAGACACACTGAGATACAGAGTGTGAGGACACACTGAGATACAGAGTGTGAGACACACTGACACTGAGATACAGAGTGTGAGACACACTGAGATACAGAGTGTGAGACACACTGACACTGAGATACAGAGTGTGAGAACACCGACATGAGATACAGAGTGTGAGACACACTGACACTGAGATACAGAGTGTGAGACACACTGAGATACAGTGTTGAGACACACTGAGATACAGAGTGTGAGACACACTGACACTGAGATACAGAGTGTGAGACACACTGACACTGAGATACAGAGTGTGAGACACACTGAGATACAGAGTGTGAGACACACTGAGATACAGAGTGTGAGACACACACTGAGATACGAGAGTGTGAGACACACTGACACTGAGATACAGAGTGTGAGACACACTGAGATACAGAGTGTGAGACACACTGAGATACAGAGTGTGAGACACACTGACACTGAGATACAGAGTGTGAGACCACACTGAGATACAGAGTGTGGACGACACTGAGATACAGAGTGTGAGGACACACTGAGATACAGAGTGTGAGACACACTGACTGAGATACAGAGTGTGAGACACACTGACCTGAGATACAGAGTGTGAGACACACTGAGATACAGAGTGTGAGACACACTGAGATACAGAGTGTGAGACACGCACTGAGATACAGAGTGAGACACACTGACACTGAGATACAGAGTGTGAGACACACTGAGATACAGAGTGTGAGACACACTGAGATACAGAGTGTGAGACACACTGAGATACAGAGTGTGAGACACACTGAGATACAGAGTGTGAGGACACACTGACACGAGATACAGAGTGTGAGACACACTGAGATACAGAGTGTGAGACACACTGAGATACAGAGTGTGAGACACACTGAGATACAGAGTGTGAGACACACTGACACTGAGATACAGAGTGTGAGACACACTGAGATACAGAGTGTGAGACACACTGAGATACAGAGTGTGAGACACACTGAGATACAGAGTGTGAGACACACTGACACTGAGATACAGAGTGTGAGACACACTGAGATACAGAGTGTGAGACACACTGACACTGAGATACAGAGTGTGAGACACACCGACATAGAGATACAGAGTGTGAGACACACTGAAACTGAGATACAGAGTGTGAGACACACTGAGATACGAGTGTGAGACACACTGAGATACAGAGTGTGAGACACACTGACACTGAGATACAGAGTGTGAGACACACACTGAGATACAGAGTGTGAGACACACCGACATAGAGAAACAGAGTGTGAGACACACTGAGATACAGAGTGTGAGACACACTGAGATACAGAGTGTGAGACACACTGAGATACAGAGTGTGAGCCCGGACAACTGAGATACAGAGTGTGAGACACCACACTGAGATACAGAGTGTGAGGACACACTGAGATACAGAGTGTGAGACACACTGAGATACAGAGTGTGAGACACACTGATCACTGAGATACAGACTGACACCTGAGATACAGAGTGTGAGACACACTGAGATACAGAGTGTGAGACACACTGACACTGATACAGAGTGAGAGACACACTGAGATACAGAGTGTGAGACACACTGACACTGAGATACAGAGTGAGAGACACACTGAGATACAGAGTGTGAGACACACTGACACTGAGATACAGAGTGTGAGACCACTGAGAATACAGAGTGTGAGAACACTGACACTGCAGATACAGAGTGTGAGACACACTGGAGATACAGAGTGTGAGACACACTGAGATACAGAGTGTGAGACACACTGACGATACAGAGTGTGAGACACACAATGAGATACAGAGTGTGAGACAAACTGAGATACAGAGAGTGAGACACATGAGAACAGAGTGTGAGACCACTGAGATACCAGAGTGTGGATACACACTGAGATACAGAGTGTGACGACACACTGAGATACAGACGTGTGAGACACACTGACTGACTACAGAGTGTGAGTACACACTAGACACTGAGATACAGAGCTTGAGCTACACACTGAGATACAGAGTGTGAGACACACTACCTGAGATACAAGAGTGTGAGACACACTGAGATACAAGAGTGTGAGACACACTGAGAGACTGAGATACACTGAGATAGGTGAGACACACTGAGATACAGAGTGTTGAGACATGACACTGAGATACAGAGTGTGAGACAACACTGAGATACAGAGTGTGAGACACACTGAGATACAGAGTGTGAGACACACTGAGATCCAGACGTGATGAGACACTGACCTGAGATACAGAGTGTGAGACACACTGACACTTAGATACAGAGTGTGAGACACACTGAGATACAGAGTGTGAGACACACTGAGATACAGAGTGTGAGACACACTGACTGATACAGAGTGTAGAGACACACTGAGATACCAGAGGTGGAGACACACTGAGATACAGAGTGTGAGACACACAGACATGAGATCAGAGTGTGAGACACACTGACACTGAGATACAGAGTGTGAGACACACTGAGTACAGAGCGTGAGACACACTCGTGATACAGTGTGTGGAGACACACTGACACTGGGATACAGAGTGTGAGACACACTGGAGATACAGGTGTGAGAACACACTGAGATTTACAGCGCGTTGAGACACACTGAGAATACATGGAGTGTGAGACACCACGACACTGAGAAGATACAGAGTGTGAGACACACTGACACTGAGATACTGAGTGTGAGACACACTGAGATCCAGGTGTGAGACACACTGAGATACAGCAGTGTGAGACACACTGAGATACAGAGTGTGAGACACACTGAGATACAGAGTGTGAGACACACTGAGATTAACAGAGCGTTGAGCACACTGAGATACAGAGTGTGAGACCACTGACTCGAGATACAGGTGTGAGACACACTGAGATACAGAAGTGTGTGGACACACCGGACACTGAGAGATACAGAGTGGAGACCATGTGATACAGAGTGTGAGGACCACACTGGATCAGAGTGTGAGACCACTGAGATACGAGTGTGAGACACACTGAGATACAGAGTGTGAGACACACTGAGATACAGAGTGTGAGACACACTGAGATACAGAGTGTGAGACACACTGACACTGAGATACAGAGTGTGAGACACACTGAGATACAGAGTGTGAGACACACTGACACTGAGATACAGAGTGTGAGACACACCGACATAGAGATACAGAGTGTGAGACACACTGACACTGAGATACAGAGTGTGAGACACACTGAGATACAGTGTGTGAGACACACTGAGATACAGAGTGTGAGACACACTGACACTGAGATACAGAGTGTGAGACACACTGACACTGAGATACAGAGTGTGAGACACACTGAGATACAGAGTGTGAGACACACTGAGATACAGAGTGTGAGACACACTGACACTGAGATACAGAGTGTGAGACACACTGAGATACAGAGTGTGAGACACACTGAGATACGAGTGTGGACAACTGAGATACAGAGTGTGATGTGACACACTGACACTGAGATAAGAGTGTGAGACACACTGAGATACAGTGCGTGTGTGAGACAACTGACACTGAGATACAGAGTGTGAGACACACTGACACTGAGATACAGAGTGAGAGACACACTGAGATACAGAGTGTGAGACACACTGACACTGAGATACAGAGTGTGAGATACACTGACACTGAGATAGAGTGTGAGACACACTGAGATACAGAGTGAGACACACTGAGATACAGAGTGTGAGACACACTGAGATACAGAGTGAGACACACTGACACTGAGATACAGAGTGTGAGATACACTGAGATACAGAGTGTGAGACACACTGAGATACAGAGTGTGAGACACACTGAGATACAGAGTGTGAGACACACTGACACTGAGATACAGAGTGAGAGACACACTGACACAGAGATACAGAGTGTGAGACACACTGACACTGAGATACAGAGTGTGAGACACACTGACACTGAGATACAGAGTGTGAGACACACTGAGATACAGAGTGTGAGACACACTGACACTGAGATACAGAGTGTGAGACACACTGAGATACAGAGTGTGAGACACACTGAGATACAGAGTGTGAGACACACTGCCACTGAGATACAGAGTGTGAGACACACTGAGATACAGAGTGTGAGACACACTGACACTGAGAACAGAGTGTGAGACACACTGAGATACAGAGCGTGAGACACCTGAGATACAGAGTGTGGAACACACTGAGATACAGAGTGTGAGACACACCTGACACGATACAGAGTGTGTGACACACTGCACACTGAGATACAGAGTGTGAGCCCACACTGAGATACAGAGTGTGAGACACACTGAGATAACAGAGCGTGCGACACACTGCGATACAGAGTGTGAGACACAACTGCGATACAGCGTGTGAGGACCACGACACTGAGATACAGACGTGTGAGACCCCTGCACTCGAGCTACCGAGTGTGAGACACACTGACATGAGACAGAGTGTGAGACCACACTGAGATACAGAGTGTGAGACAACCTGAGATACAGAGTGTGAGACACACTGAGATACCAGATCGAGAGCCACACTGAGATACAGAGTGTGAGACACATGACACTGAGATACAGAGTGTGAGACACACTGAGATCCAGAGTGTGAGACCCACCTGACCTGAGATCCCAGAGTGTGAGACACACTGAGATACACGAGTGTGAGACACACTGAGATACAGAGCGTGAGACACACTGAGATACATGAGTGACCTGCCTGACAGAGCTCACTGAGATACAGAGCTTGAGACACCACTGATATACAGAGCGTGAGGACACACTGAGACACTGACACTGAGATACAGAGTGTGAGACACACCTGCCACTGAGATACAGAGTGTGAGACAACTGACCTGAGATACAGAGTGTGAGAACAGCACTGAGATACAGAGTGTGAGACACACTGAGATACAGAGTGTGAGACACACTGAGATAAGAGTGTGAGGACACACTGAGATACAGAGTGTGAGACACACTGAGATACAGAGTGTGAGACACACTGAGATCAGAGTGTGAGACACACTGACACTGAGATACAGAGGTGAGACACACTGAGATACAGAGTGTGAGACACACCCTGGACACTGAGATACAGAGTGTGAGACACACTGAGATACAGAGTGTGAGAACACTGCTCCTGAGATACAGAGTGTGAGACACACTGAGATACAGAGTGTGAGACCACTGACACTGAGATACAGAGTGTGAGGACACCACTGAGATACAGAGTGTGAGACACACTGAGATACAGTGTGTGAGGACACACTGAGATACAGAGTGTGAGACCACTGAGATACAGAGCTGTGAGACACACTGAGATACAGAGTGTGAGCACCACACTGAGATACAGAGTGTGAGACACACTGAGATACAGAGTGTGAGACACACTGACACTAGAGATAGAGAGTGTGAGACACACTGACACTGAGATACAGAGTGTGAGACACACTGAGATACAGAGGTGAGACACACTGAGATACAGAGTGTGAGACACACTGACACTGAGATACAGAGTGTGAGACACACTGACACTGAGATACAGAGTGTGAGACACACTGAGATACAGAGTGTGAGACACACTGAGATACAGAGTGTGAGACACACTGACACTGAGATACAGAGTGTGAGACACACTGACACTGAGATACAGAGTGTGAGACACACCGACATAGAGATACAGAGTGTGAGACACACTGACACTGAGATACAGAGTGTGAGACACACTGAGATACAGAGTGTGAGACACACTGAGATACAGAGTGTGAGACACACTGACACTGAGATACAGAGTGTGAGACACACTGACACTGAGATACAGAGTGTGAGACACACTGAGATACAGAGTGTGAGACACACTGAGATACAGAGTGTGAGACACACTGACACTGAGATACAGAGTGTGAGACACACTGAGATACAGAGTGTGAGACACACTGAGATACAGAGTGTGAGACACACTGACACTGAGATACAGAGTGTGAGACACACTGAGATACAGAGTGTGAGACACACTGACACTGAGATACAGAGGTGTGAGACACACTGAGATACAGAGAGTGAGACACACTGAGCTACCGAGCTGTGAGACACACTGAGATACAGAGTGTAGGACACACTGAGATACAGAGGTGTGAGGACAACTGGAACTGAGATAAAGAGAGTGAGACACACCTGAGATACAGACGTGTGAGTCACACTGACACTGAGATACAGAGCTGGTGAGACACACTGAGATACAGAGAGAGAGGACTCACTGAGATACAGGTGTGAGACACACTGAGATACAGAGTGTGCGACACACCTGAGATACAGACTGTGGAGACACACTGAGATACAGAGCTGTGAGACACACTGGAGATACAGAGGTGTGAGCAGCACTGGACCTGATACAGACTGTGAGACACTCTGAGATACAGAGCGTGAGACACACTGAGATACAGAGTGTGAGACACACTGACACTGAGAAACAGAGTGTGAGACACACCTGACACTGATACAGAGCGTGAGACCCCACACTGAGATCCCAGACGTGGAGGACACTGACTGAGATACTGAGTGTGAGACAACACTGACACTGAGATACAGAGTTGAGACACACTGACACTGAGATACAGAGTGTGAGACTCACTGAGATACAGAGTGTGAGACACACTGAGATACAGAGGTGGAGACACTGACTGAGATAAAGAGTGTGAGACACACTGAGATACAGAGTGTGAGACACACTGACACTGAGATACAGAGTGTGAGACACACTGAGATACAGAGTGTGAGACACACTGAGATACAGAGTGTGAGACACACTGAGATACAGAGTGTGAGACACACTGACACTGAGATAAAGAGTGTGAGACACACTGAGATACAGAGTGTGAGACACACTGACACTGAGATACAGAGTGTGAGGCACACTGAGATACAGACTGTGAGACACACTGAGATACAGAGCGTGAGACACACTGAGATACAGAGTGTGAGACACACTGACACTGGATACAGAGTGTGAGACACACTGAATACAGAGCGTGAGACACACTGAGATACAGAGTGTGAGACACACTGACACTGAGATACAGAGTGTGAGACACCGACTGAGATACAGAGTGTGAGACACACTGAGATACAGAGTGTGAGACACCACTGAGATACAGAGCGTGAGACACACGACACTGAGATACAGAGTGTGAGACACACTGAGATACAGAGTGTGAGACACACTGAGATACAGAGTGTGAGACACACTGACCTGAGATACAGAGTGTGAGACACACTGAATACAGAGCGTGAGACACACTGAGATACAGAGTGTGAGACACACTGACACTGAGATACAGAGTGTGAGACACACTGAGATACAGAGTGTGAGACACACTGAGATACAGAGTGTGAGACACACTGAGATACAGAGTGTGAGACACACTGAGATACAGAGTGTGAGACACACTGAGATACAGAGTGTGAGACACACTGAGATACAGAGCGTGAGACACACTGAGATACAGAGTGTGAGACACACTGACACTGAGATACAGAGTGTGAGACACACTGAGATACAGAGTGTGAGACACTGAGATACAGAGTGTGAGACACACTGAGATACAGAGTGTGAGACACACTGAGATACAGAGTGTGAGACACTCTGAGATACAGAGTGTGAGACACACTGAGATACAGAGCGTGAGACACACTGAGATACAGAGTGTGAGACACACGACACTGAGATACAGAGTGTGAGACACACTGAGATACAGAAGTGTGAGACACACTGAGATACAGAGTGTGAGACACACTGAGATCCAGAGTGTGAGACACACTGACCTGAGATACAGAGTGTGAGACACACTGAGATACAGAGTGTGAGACACACTGAGATACAGAGTGTGAGACACACTGACACTGAGATACAGAGTGTGAGACACACTGAGATACAGAGTGTGAGACACACTTAGATACAGAGTGTGAGACACACGAGATACAGAGTGTGAGACACACTGAGATACAGAGTGTGAGACACACTGAGATACAGAGTGTGAGACACACTGAGATACAGAGTGTGAGACACCAATGACACTGAAGATACAGAGTGTGAGACACACTGGACTGAGATACGATGTGTTGGAGACACAAATGAGACTGAGATTACAGAGAGTGAGAACAACAGAGAACAGAGTGTGAGGATCCTGGAGATACAGAGTGTGAGACACACTGAGATACAGAGCGGAGGGACACCTGAGTACAGGTGTGAGACACACCTGAGATACAGATGTGTGTGACACACTGAGATACAGAGTGTGAGACACACTGAGATACAGGAGCGTGAGCACACTGACATGAGATTACAGAGCGTGAGACACAATGAGATACGAGTGTGAGACACACTGAGATACAGAGTGTGAGACACATGAGATACAGAGTGTGAGACACACTGGATACGAGGTGTGAGACACCTTAGATACAGAGCGTGAACAAGACACAATGAGGATACAGAGTGTGAGACACACTGACACTGAGATACAGGAAGTGTGAGACACACTGAGATACAGAGTGTGAGACACACTGAGATACAGCGCGTTAGACACACTGAGATTACAGAGTGTGAGACACACCTGACACTGAGATACGAGTGTGAGACACACGACATGAGTTACAGAGTGTGAGACACACTGACACTGAGATACAGAGTGTGAGACACAACTGAGATACAGAGCGTGAGACACACTGAGATACAGAGTGACACACTGAGATACAGAGTGTGAGACACACTGAGATACAGAGTGTGAGACACACTGACACCTGAGATACAGAGTGTGAGACACCCGACACTGAGATACAGAGTGTGAGACACACTGAGATACAGAGTGTGAGACACACTGAGATACAGAGCGTGAGACACACTGAGATACAGAGTGTGAGACACACTGACACTGAGATACAGAGTGTGAGACCACTGACACTGAGATACAGAGTGTGAGACACACTGAGATACAGAGTGAGACACACTGAGATACAGATGTGAGACACACTGAGATACAGAGTGTGAGACACACTGAGATACAGAGGGTGAGACACACTGAGATACAGAGTGTGAGAACACACTGAGATACAGAGTGTGAGACACACTGACACTGAGATACAGAGTGTGAGACAGCACTGAGATACAGAGTGTGAGACACACGACACTGAGATACAGAGTGTGAGACACACTGAGATACAGAGTGTGAGACACACTGAGATACAGAGTGTGAGACACACTGAGATACAGAGTGTGAGACACACTGACACTGAGAACAGAGTGTGAGACACACTGAGATACAGAGTGTGAGACACACTGACACTGAGATACAGAGTGTGAGACACACTGAGATACAGAGTGTGAGACACACTGACACTGAGATACAGAGTGTGAGACACACTGACACTGAGATACAGAGTGTGAGACACACTGAGATACAGAGTGTGAGACACACTGAGATACAGAGTGTGAGACACACTGAGATACAGAGTGTGAGACACACTGACACTGAGATACAGAGTGTGAGACACACTGAGATACAGAGTGTGAGACACACTGACACTGAGATACAGAGTGTGAGACACACCGACATAGAGATACAGAGTGTGAGACACACTGACACTGAGATACAGAGTGTGAGACACACTGACACTGAGATACAGAGTGTGAGACACACTGAGATACAGAGTGTGAGACACACTGACACTGAGATACAGAGTGTGAGACACACTGACACTGAGATACAGAGTGTGAGACACACTGAGATACAGAGTGTGAGACACACTGAGATACAGAGTGTGAGACACACTGACACTGAGATACAGAGTGTGAGACACACTGAGATACAGAGTGTGAGACACACTGAGATACAGAGTGTGAGACACACTGACACTGAGATACAGAGTGAGAGACACACTGAGATACAGAGTGTGAGACACACTGACACTGAGATACAGAGTGAGAGACACACTGAGATACAGAGTGTGAGACACACTGACACTGAGATACAGAGTGTGAGATACACTGACACTGAGATAGAGTGTGAGACACACTGAGATACAGAGTGAGACACACTGAGATACAGAGTGTGAGACACACTGAGATACAGAGTGAGACACACTGACACTGAGATACAGAGTGTGAGATACACTGAGATACAGAGTGTGAGACACACTGAGATACAGAGTGTGAGACACACTGAGATACAGAGTGTGAGACACACTGACACTGAGATACAGAGTGAGAGACACACTGACACAGAGATACAGAGTGTGAGACACACTGACACTGAGATACAGAGTGTGAGACACACTGAGATACAGAGTGTGAGACACACTGAGACTGAGATACAGAGTGTGAGACACACTGAGATACAGAGCTGTGAGACACCACTGAGATACAGAGCGTGAGACACACTGAGATACAGAGTGTGAGACACACTGAGATACAGAGTGTGAGACACACTGAGATACAGAGTGTGAGACACACTGACACTGAGATACAGAGCGTGAGACACACTGAGATACAGAGTGTGAGACACACTGAGATACAGAGTGTGAGACACACTGAGATACAGAGTGTGAGACACACTGAGATACAGAGTGTGAGACACACTGACACTGAGATACAGAGTGTGAGACACACTGAGATACAGAGTGTGAGACACACTGAGATACAGAGTGTGAGACACCTGACTGAGATACAGAGTGTGAGACACACTGAGATACAGAGTGAGACACCGACACTGAGATACAGAGTGTGAGACACACTGAGATACAGAGTGTGGAGACACACTGAGATACAGAGTGTGAGACACACTGAGATACAGAGTGTGAGACACACTGAGATACAGAGGTGAGTGAGACACACTGAGATACAGAGCGTGAGACACACAGAGATACAGAGTGTGAGACACACTGACCTGATACAGAGTGTGAGACACACTGCTGAGATACAGAGTGTGAGACACACTGAGACTGAGATACAGAGTGTGAGACACACTGAGACTGAGATACAGAGTGTGAGACACACTGACTGAGATACAGAGTGTGAGACACACTGAGATACAGAGTGTGAGACACACTGAGATACAGAGTGTGAGACACACTGACACTGAGATACAGAGTGTGAGGACACACTGAGATACAGAGAGTGAGAACACACTGAGATACAGAGTGTGAGACACACTGACACTGAGATACAGAGTGTGAGACACACTGAGATACAGAGTGTGAGACACAACTGACACTGAGATACAGAGTTGTGAGACACACTGAGATACAGAGTGTGAGCACACTGACCTGAGATACAGAGTGTGAGACACACTGAGATACAGAGTGTGAGACACACGAGATACAGAGTGTGAGACAATGAGTACAGTGGTGAGACACACTGAGAACCGAGTGTGAGAGCACACCTGACACTGAGATACAGAGGTGAGACACACTGAGATACAGAGTGTGAGACACACTGAGATACAGAGGTGAGCACACTGACACTGAGATACAGAGTGTGAGACACACTAGAGATACAGAGTGTGAGACACACTGAGATACAGAGTGTGAGACACACTGAGATACAGAGTGTGAGGACCACACTGAGATACAGAGTGTGAGACACACTGATATACAGAGTGTGAGCACACCACTGAGATACAGAGTGTGAGACACACTGACACTGAGACTACAGAGTGTGAGATACACTGAGATACAGAGTGTGAGACACACTGAGATACAGAGTGTGAGACACACTGAGATACAGAGTGTGAGACACACTGACACTGAGATACAGAGTGAGAGACACACTGACACAGAGATACAGAGTGTGAGACACACTGACACTGAGATACAGAGTGTGAGACACACTGACACTGAGATACAGAGTGTGAGACACACTGAGATACAGAGTGTGAGACACACTGACACTGAGATAGAGTGTGAGACACACTGACACTGAGATACATAGTGTGAGACACACTGAGATACAGAGTGTGAGACACACTGAGATACAGAGTGTGAGACACACTGACACTGAGATACAGAGTGTGAGACACACCGACACTGAGATACAGATTGTGAGACACACTGAGACTGAGATACAGAGTGTGAGACACACCGACACTGAGATACAGAGTGTGAGACACACTGACACTGAGATACAGAGTGTGAGACACACTGAGATACAGAGTGTGAGACACACCGACACTGAGATACAGAGTGTGAGACACACTGACACTGAGATACAGAGTGTGAGACACACTGAGATACAGAGTGTGAGACACACTGAGATACAGAGTGTGAGACACACTGAGATACAGAGTGTGAGACACACTGACACTGAGATACAGAGTGTGAGACACACTGAGATACAGAGTGTGAGACACACTGACACTGAGATACAGAGTGTGAGACACACTGAGATACAGAGTGTGAGACACACTGACACTGAGATACAGAGTGTGAGACACACTGACACTGAGATACAGAGTGTGAGACACACTGAGATACAGAGTGTGAGACACACTGAGATACAGAGTGTGAGACACACTGAGATACAGAGTGTGAGACACACTGACACTGAGATACAGAGTGTGAGACACACTGAGATACAGAGTGTGAGACACACTGACACTGAGATACAGAGTGTGAGACACACGACATGAGATACAGAGTGTGAGACACACTGACACTGAGATACAGAGTGTGAGACACACTGACACTGAGATACAGAGTGTGAGACACACTGAGATACAGAGTGTGAGACACACTGACACTGAGATACAGAGTGTGAGACACACTGACACTGAGATACAGAGTGTGAGACACACTGAGATACAGAGTGTGAGACACACTGAGATACAGAGTGTGAGACACACTGACACTGAGATACAGAGTGTGAGACACACTGAGATACAGAGTGTGAGACACACTGAGATACAGAGTGTGAGACACACTGACACTGAGATACAGAGTGTGAGACACACTGAGATACAGAGTGTGAGACACACTGACACTGAGATACAGAGTGTGAGACACACTGAGATACAGAGTGTGAGACACACTGACACTGAGATACAGAGTGTGAGACACACTGACACTGAGATAGAGTGTGAGACACACTGAGATACAGAGTGAGACACACTGAGATACAGAGTGTGAGACACACTGAGATACAGAGTGAGACACACTGACACTGAGATACAGAGTGTGAGACACACTGAGATACAGAGTGTGAGACACACTGAGATACAGAGTGTGAGACACACTGAGATACAGAGTGTGAGACACACTGACACTGAGATACAGAGCGTGAGACACACTGAGATGACAGAGTGTGAGACACACTGACACTGAGATACAGAGTGTGAGACACACTGAGATACAGTGTGTGAGACACACTGACACTGATACGAGTGGTGAGACACACTGAGATACAGAGTGTGAGACACACTGAGATACAGAGTGTGAGACACACTGAGATACAGAGTGTGATACACCCTGAGATACAGAGTGGGAACACTGAGATACAGACTGTGAGACACACTGAGATACAGATGTGAGACACACTGAGATACAGTGTGAGACACACTGACACTGAATACAGAGTGTGAGACACACTGAGATACAGAGAGTGAGACACACTGAGATACAGAGTGTGAGACACACTGAATACAGAGTGTAGACACACTGAGATACAGAGTTTGAGACACCTGAGATACAGAGTGTGAGTACACAGGCTGAGATACAGAGCGTGAGACACACTGAGATACAGAGTGTGAGACACACTGACACTGAGATACAGAGTGTGAGACACACTGAGATACAGAGTGTGAGACACTGACAGCTGGAGATACAGAGTGTGAGACACCGACATGAGATACAGAGTGTGAGACACTGACTGAGATACAGAGTGTGGAGACACACTGAGATACAGTGTGTGAGACACACTGAGATACGAGAGCGTGAGACACACTGAGATTCGAGACAGAGTGTGAGCACACTGACACTGAGATACAGAGTGGTGAGACACACTGAGATACAGAGTGTGAGGACACACCCTGAGGATACAGATGTGAGACACACTGAGATAACAGAGTTTGAGACACACGAGATACAGAGTGTGAGACCACACCTGAGATACTGAGTGTGAGACACACTGAGATACAGAGTGTGAGACACACTGACACTGAGATACAGAGTTGAGACACACTGGGACTTGAGATACAGAGGCGTGAGACACACTGACACTGAGAGATACAGAGTGTGAGACACACTGGAGATACAGAGTGTGAGACACACTGAGATACAGAGTGAGACCACTGAGATACAGAGGTGAGTTAGCACTGACACTGAGATAGAGCGTGAAGACACACTGAGATACAGAGTGTGGACACACTGACACTGAGATACAGAGTGTGAGACACACTGAGATACAGAGTGTGAGACACACTGAGATACAGAGTGTGAGACACACTGACACTGAGATACAGAGTGTGAGACACACTGACACTGAGATACAGAGTGTGAGACACACTGACACTGAGATACAGAGTGTGAGACACACTGAGATACAGAGTGTGAGACACACTGAGATACAGAGTGTGAGACACACTGAGATACAGAGTGTGAGACACACTGACACTGAGATACAGAGTGTGAGACACACTGAGATACAGAGTGTGAGACACACTGACACTGAGATACAGAGTGTGAGACACACTGAGATACAGAGTGTGAGACACACTGAGATACAGAGTGTGAGACACACTGAGATACAGAGTGTGAGACACACTGACACTGAGATACAGAGTGTGAGACACACTGAGATACAGAGTGTGAGACACACTGACACTGAGATACAGAGTGTGAGACACACGACATGAGATACAGAGTGTGAGACACACTGACACTGAGATACAGAGTGTGAGACACACTGAGATACAGAGTGTGAGACACACTGAGATACAGAGTGTGAGACACACTACACTGAGATAAGAGTGTGAGACACACTGAGATACAGAGCGTGAGACACACTGACCGAGATACAGAGTGTGAGACACACTGAGATACAGAGTGTGAGACACACTGACACTGAGATACAGAGTGTGAGACACACTGAGATACAGAGTGTGAGACACACTGAGATACAGAGTGTGAGACACACTGAATGAGATACAGAGTGTGAGACACACTGAGATACAGAGTGTGAGACACACTGACACTGAGATACAGAGTGTGAGACACACTGAGATACAGAGTGTGAGACACACTGAGATACAGAGAGTGAGACACACTGAGATACAGAGTGTGAGACACACTGACACTGAGATACAGAGTAGTGAGACACAACTGAGATACAGAGTGTGAGACACACCCTGAGATACAGAGTGTGAGACACACTGAGATACAGAGTGTGAGACACACTGAGATACAGAGTGTGAGACACACTGACACTGAGATACAGAGTGTGAGACACCTGACTGAGTACAGAGTGTGAGACACACTGACTGAGATACAGAGTGTGAGACACACTGACACTGAGATACAGAGTGTGAGACACACTGACCTGAGATACAGAGTGTGAGACACTCTGAGATACAGAGTGTGAGACACACTGACACTGAGATACAGAGTGTGGAGACACACTGACACTGAGATACAGAGTGTGAGACACACTGAGATACAGAGTGTGAGACACACTGAGATACAGAGTGTGAGACACTGACACTGAGATACAGAGTGTGAGACACACGACACTGAGATACAGAGTGTGAGACACACTGAGACTGAGATACAGAGTGTGAGACACACCGACACTGAGATACAGAGTGTGAGACACACTGACACTGAGATACAGAGTGTGAGACACACTGAGATACAGAGTGTGAGACACACCGACACTGAGATACAGAGTGTGAGACACACTGACACTGAGATACAGAGTGTGAGACACACTGAGATACAGAGTGTGAGACACACTGAGATACAGAGTGTGAGACACACTGAGATACAGAGTGTGAGACACACTGACACTGAGATACAGAGTGTGAGACACACTGAGATACAGAGTGTGAGACACACTGACACTGAGATACAGAGTGTGAGACACACTGAGATACAGAGTGTGAGACACACTGACACTGAGATACAGAGTGTGAGACACACTGACACTGAGATACAGAGTGTGAGACACACTGAGATACAGAGTGTGAGACACACTGAGATACAGAGTGTGAGACACACTGAGATACAGAGTGTGAGACACACTGACACTGAGATACAGAGTGTGAGACACACTGAGATACAGAGTGTGAGACACACTGACACTGAGATACAGAGTGTGAGACACACTGACATGAGATACAGAGTGTGAGACACACTGACACTGAGATACAGAGTGTGAGACACACTGACACTGAGATACAGAGTGTGAGACACACTGAGATACAGAGTGTGAGACACACTGACACTGAGATACAGAGTGTGAGACACACTGACACTGAGATACAGAGTGTGAGACACACTGAGATACAGAGTGTGAGACACACTGAGATACAGAGTGTGAGACACACTGACACTGAGATACAGAGTGTGAGACACACTGAGATACAGAGTGTGAGACACACTGAGATACAGAGTGTGAGACACACTGACACTGAGATACAGAGTGTGAGACACACTGAGATACAGAGTGTGAGACACACTGTTGAGATACAGAGTGTGAGACACACTGAGATACAGAGTGTGAGACACCACTGAGATACAGAGTGTGAGACACACTGAGATACAGAGTGTGAGACACCTGACTGAGATACAGAGTGTGAGACACACTGAGATACAGAGTGTGAGACTCACTGAGATACAGAGTGTGAGACACACTCTGAGATACAGAGTGTGAGACACACTGAGATACAGAGTGTGAGACACACTGAGATACAGAGTGTGAGACACACTGAGATACAGAGTGTGAGACACACTGAGATACAGAGTGTGAGACACACTGAGATACAGAGTGTGAGACACACTGACTGAGATACAGAGTGTGAGACACACTGAGATACAGAGCTGTGAGACACACTGAGATACAGAGTGTGAGACACACTGACACGAGATACAGAGTGTGAGACACACTGAGACTGAGATACAGAGTGTGAGACACACTGAGATCAGAGTGTGAGACCCACTGAGATACAGAGTGTGAGACACACTACTGAGATACAGAGTGTGAGACACACCTGAGATACAGAGTGTGAGACACACTGACACTGAGATAGAGTGTGAGACACACTGAGATACAGAGTGTGAGACACACTGAGATACAGAGTGTGAGACACACTGACACTGAGATACAGAGTGTGAGACACACTGAGATACAGAGTGTGAGACACACTGAGATACAGAGTGTGAGACACACTGACACTGAGATAGAGTGTGAGACACACTGACACTGAGATACATAGTGTGAGACACACTGAGATACAGAGTGTGAGACACACTGAGATACAGAGTGTGAGACACACTGACACTGAGATACAGAGTGTGAGACACACCGACACTGAGATACAGATTGTGAGACACACTGAGACTGAGATACAGAGTGTGAGACACACCGACACTGAGATACAGAGTGTGAGACACACTGACACTGAGATACAGAGTGTGAGACACACTGAGATACAGAGTGTGAGACACACTGAGATACAGAGTGTGAGACACACTGACACTGAGATACAGAGTGTGAGACACACTGAGATACAGAGTGTGAGACACACTGAGATACAGAGTGTGAGACACTGACCTGAGATACAGAGTGTGAGACACACTGAGATACAGAGTGTGAGACACACTGAGATACAGAGCTGTGAGACACACTGAGATACAGAGTGTGAGACACACTGACACTGAGATACAGAGTGTGAGACACACTGAGATACAGAGTGTGAGACACACTGACACTGAGATACAGAGTGTGAGACACACTGAGATACAGAGTGTGAGACACACTGACACTGAGATACAGAGTGTGAGACACACTGAGATACAGAGTGTGAGACACACTGAGATACAGAGTGTGAGACACTACACTGAGATACAGAGTGTGAGACACACTGACACTGAGATACAGAGTGTGAGACACACTGAGATACAGAGTGTGAGACACACTGACTGAGATACAGAGTGTGAGACACACTGACACTGAGATACAGAGTGTGAGACACACTGAGATACAGAGTGTGAGACACACTGAGATACAGAGTGTGAGACACACTGAGATACAGAGTGTGAGACACACTGACACTGAGATACAGAGTGTGAGACACACTGACACAGAGATACAGAGTGTGAGACACACTGACACTGAGATACAGAGTGTGAGACACACTGACACTGAGATACAGAGTGTGAGACACACTGAGATACAGAGTGTGAGACACACTGACACTGAGATAGAGTGTGAGACACACTGACACTGAGATACATAGTGTGAGACACACTGAGATACAGAGTGTGAGACACACTGAGATACAGAGTGTGAGAGACACTGACACTGAGATACAGAGTGTGAGACACACGACACTGAGATACAGAGTGTGAGACACACTGAGACTGAGATACAGAGTGTGAGACACACCGACACTGAGATACAGAGTGTGAGACACACTGACACTGAGATACAGAGTGTGAGACACACTGAGATACAGAGTGTGAGACACACCGACACTGAGATACAGAGTGTGAGACACACTGACACTGAGATACAGAGTGTGAGACACACTGAGATACAGAGTGTGAGACACACTGAGATACAGAGTGTGAGACACACTGAGATACAGAGTGTGAGACACACTGAGATACAGAGTGTGAGACACACTGAGATACAGAGTGTGAGACACACTGAGATACAGAGCGTGAGACACACTGACACTGAGATACAGAGTGTGAGACACACTGAGATACAGAGTGTGAGACACACTGACACTGATACAGAGTGTGAGACACACTGAGATACAGAGTGTGAGACACACTGAGATACAGAGTGTGAGACACACTGAGATACAGAGTGTGAGACACACTGAGATACAGAGTGTGAGACACACTGACACTGAGATACAGAGTGTGAGACACACTGAGATACAGAGTGTGAGACACAACTGAGATACAGAGTGTGAGACACACTGAGATACAGAGTGTGAGACACACTGACACTGAGATACAGAGTGTGAGACACACTGAGATACAGACTGTGAGACACACTGAGATACAGAGTGTGAGACACACTGACTGAGATACAGAGTGTGAGACACACTGAGATACAGAGTGTGAGACACACTGACACTGAGATACAGAGTGTGAGACACACTGAGATACAGAGCGTGAGACACACTGAGATACAGAGTGTGAGACACACTGACACTGAGATACAGAGTGTGAGACACACTGACACTGAGATACAGAGTGTGAGACACACTGAGATACAGAGTGTGAGACACACTGAGATACAGAGTGTGAGACACACTGACACTGAGATACAGAGTGTGAGACACACTGAGATACAGAGTGTGAGACACACTGAGATACAGAGTGTGAGACACACTGACACTGAGATACAGAGTGTGAGACACACTGAGATACAGAGTGTGAGACACACTGACACTGAGATACAGAGTGTGAGACACACTGAGATACAGAGTGTGAGACACACTGACACTGAGATACAGAGTGTGAGACACACTGACACTGAGATAGAGTGTGAGACACACTGAGATACAGAGTGAGACACACTGAGATACAGAGTGTGAGACACACTGAGATACAGAGTGAGACACACTGACACTGAGATACAGAGTGTGAGACACACTGAGATACAGAGTGTGAGACACACTGAGATACAGAGTGTGAGACACACTGAGATACAGAGTGTGAGACCACCACTGAGATACAGAGTGTGAGACACACTGACACAGAGATACAGAGTGTGAGACACACTGAGATACAGAGTGTGAGACACGACTGAGATACAGAGTGTGAGACACACTGACACTGAGATCAGAGTGTGAGACACACTGAGATTACAGAGTGTGAGACACACTGAGATACAGAGAGTGAGACACACTGAGATACAGAGTGTGAGACACACTGAGCTACAGAGTGTGAGACACACTGAGATACAGAGGTGAGACACCTGACACTGAGATACAGAGTGTGAGACACACTGAGATACAGAGTGTGAGACACCACTGAGATACAGAGTGTGAGACACACTGAGTACAGAGTGTGAGACTACGACACTGAGATACAGAGTGTGAGAACGACACTGAGATACAGAGTGTGAGACACACTGAGATACAGAGTGTGAGACACACTGAGATACAGAGTAGTGAGACACCCTGAGAACAGAGTTGAACCCACTGAGATACAGAGTGTGAGACACACTGAGATACAGAGTGTGAGACACACTGACATACAGAGTTGTGAGCACACGATAATACAGAGTGTGAGACACACTGACTGAGATCAGAGTGTGAGCCACACGACTGAGATACAGAGTGTGAGACACACTGAGATACAGAGTGTGCGACACACTGAGATACAGAGTGTGAGACACACTGAGATACAGAGTGTGAGACACACTGAGATACAGAGTGGTGAGACACACTGAGATACAGAGTGTGAGACACACTGAGATACAGAGTGTGAGACACACTGAGATAAACAGAGTGTGAGACACACTGAGATACAGAGTGTGAGACCACACTGAGATACGAGTGTAGACACACTGAGATACAGAGTGTGAGACACACTGAGATACAGAGTGTGAGACACACTGAGATACAGGTGTGAGACACACTGAATACAGAGTGTGAGACACACTGACAGATACAGAGTGTGAGACACACTGAGATACAGAGTGTGAGACACACTGAGATACAGAGCGTGAGACACACTGAGATACAGAGCGTGAGACACACTGACACTGAGATACAGAGTGTGAGACACACTGAAGATACAGAGTGTGAGACACACTGACACTGAGATACAGAGTGTGAGACACACTGAGATACAGAGTGTGAGACACACTGAGATACAGAGTGTGAGACACACTGAGATACAGAGTGTGAGACACACTGAGATTCAGAGGTGTGAGACACACATGAGATACAGAGTGTGAGACACACTGAGATACAGAGTGTGAGACACACTGACACTGAGATACAGAGTGTGAGACACACTGACTGAGATACAGAGTGTGAGACACACTGAGATACAGAGTGTGAGACACACTGAGATACAGAGTGTGAGACACACTGACACTGAGATACAGAGTGTGAGACACACTGAGATACAGAGTGTGAGACACACTGAGATACAGAGTGTGAGACACACTGAGATACAGAGTGTGAGACACACTGAGATACAGAGTGTGAGACACACTGAGATACAGAGTGTGAGACCACGACTGAGATACAGAGTGTGAGACACACTGACACTGAGATACAGAGTGTGAGACACACTGAGATACAGAGTGTGAGACACACTGAGATACAGAGTGTGAGACACACTGAGATACAGAGTGTGAGACACTGACCTGAGATACAGAGTGTGAGACACACTGAGATACAGAGTGTGAGACACACTGAGATACAGAGTGTGAGACACACTGAGATACAGAGTCTGAGATACAGAGTGTGAGACACACTGAGATACAGAGCTGTGAGACACACTGAGATACAGAGCGTGAGACACACTGAGATACAGAGTGTGAGACACACTGACACTGAGATACAGAGTGTGAGACACACCGACACTGAGATACAGAGTGTGAGACACACTGAGACTGAGATACAGAGTGTGAGACACACCGACACTGAGATACAGAGTGTGAGACACACTGACACTGAGATACAGAGTGTGAGACACACTGAGATACAGAGTGTGAGACACACCGACACTGAGATACAGAGTGTGAGACACACTGACACTGAGATACAGAGTGTGAGACACACTGAGATACAGAGTGTGAGACACACTGAGATACAGAGTGTGAGACACACTGAGATACAGAGTGTGAGACACACTGACACTGAGATACAGAGTGTGAGACACACTGAGATACAGAGTGTGAGACACACTGACACTGAGATACAGAGTGTGAGACACACTGACACTGAGATACAGAGTGTGAGACACACTGAGATACAGAGTGTGAGACACACTGAGATACAGAGTGTGAGACACACTGAGATACAGAGTGTGAGACACACTGACACTGAGATACAGAGTGTGAGACACACTGAGATACAGAGTGTGAGACACACTGACACTGAGATACAGAGTGTGAGACACACTGACACTGAGATACAGAGTGTGAGACACATGACACTGAGATACAGAGTGTGAGACACACTGAGATACAGAGTGTGCGACACACTGAGATACAGAGTGTGAGACACACTGAGATACAGAGTGTGAGACACACTGAGATACAGAGTGTGAGACACAAGACACTGAGATACAGAGTGTGAGACACACTGACACTGAGATACAGAGTGTGAGACACACTGAGATACAGAGTGTGAGACACACTGACACTGATACAGAGTGTGAGACACACTGAGATACAGAGTGTGAGACACACTGACACTGAGATACAGAGTGTGAGACACCACTGAGATACAGAGTGTGAGACACACTGAGATACAGAGTGTGAGACACACTGAGATACAGAGTGTGAGACACACTGAGATACAGAGTGTGAGACACACTGACACTGAGATACAGAGTGTGAGACACACTGAGATACAGAGTGTGAGACACACTGACACTGAGATACAGAGTGTGAGACACACTGACATGAGATACAGAGTGTGAGACACACTGACACTGAGATACAGAGTGTGAGACACACTGAGATACAGAGTGTGAGACACACTGAGATACAGAGTGTGAGACACACTGACACTGAGATACAGAGTGTGAGACACACTGACACTGAGATACAGAGTGTGAGACACACTGAGATACAGAGTGTGAGACACACTGAGATACAGAGTGTGAGACACACTGACACTGAGATACAGAGTGTGAGACACACTGAGATACAGAGTGTGAGACACACTGAGATACAGAGTGTGAGACACACTGACACTGAGATACAGAGTGTGAGACACACTGAGATACAGAGTGTGAGACACACTGACACTGAGATACAGAGTGAGAGACACACTGAGATACAGAGTGTGAGACACACTGACACTGAGATACAGAGTGTGAGATACACTGACACTGAGATAGAGTGTGAGACACACTGACACTGAGATACAGAGTGTGAGACACACTGACACTGAGATACAGAGTGTGAGACACACTGAGATACAGAGTGTGAGACACACTGAGATACAGAGTGTGAGACACACTGACACTGAGATACAGAGTGTGAGACACACTGAGATACAGAGTGTGAGACACACTGAGATACAGAGTGTGAGACACACTGACACTGAGATACAGAGTGTGAGACACACTGAGATACAGAGTGTGAGACACACTGAGATACAGAGTGTGAGACACACTGACACTGAGATACAGAGTGTGAGACACACTGAGATACAGAGTGTGAGACACACTGACACTGAGATACAGAGTGAGAGACACACTGAGATACAGAGTGTGAGACACACTGACACTGAGATACAGAGTGTGAGATACACTGACACTGAGATAGAGTGTGAGACACACTGACACTGAGATACAGAGTGTGAGACACACTGAGATACAGAGTGAGACACACTGAGATACAGAGTGTGAGACACACTGAGATACAGAGTGAGACACACTGACACTGAGATACAGAGTGTGAGATACACTGAGATACAGAGTGTGAGACACACTGAGATACAGAGTGTGAGACACACTGAGATACAGAGTGTGAGACACACTGACACTGAGATACAGAGTGAGAGACACACTGACACAGAGATACAGAGTGTGAGACACACTGACACTGAGATACAGAGTGTGAGACACACTGAGATACAGAGTGAGACACACTGACACTGAGATACAGAGTGAGACACACTGACACTGAGATACAGAGTGTGAGACGCACTGACACTGAGATACAGAGTGTGAGACACACTGAGATACAGAGTGTGAGACACACTGACACTGAGATACAGAGTGTGAGACACACTGAGATACAGAGTGTGAGACACACTGACACTGAGATACAGAGTGTGAGACACACTGAGATACAGAGTGTGAGACACACTGACACTGAGATACAGAGTGTGAGACACACTGAGATACAGAGTGTGAGACACACTGAGATACAGAGTGTGAGACACACTGAGATACAGAGTGTGAGACACACTGAGATACAGAGTGTGAGACACACTGACACTGAGATACAGAGTGTGAGACACACTGAGATACAAGTGTGAGACACACTGACACTGAGATACAGAGTGTGAGACACACTGAGAGATACAAGTGTGAGACACACTCACTGAGATACAGAGTGTGAAGACACACTGAGATACAGAGTGTGATACACACTGAGATACAGAGTGTGAGACACACTGAATACAGAGCGTGAGACACACTGAGATACAGAGTGTGAGACACACTGACACTGATTACAGAGTGTGAGACACACTGAGATACAGAGTGTGAGACACACTGAGATACAGAGTGTGAGACACACGACACTGAGATACAGAGCGTGAGACACACTGAGATACAGAGTGTGAGACAAACTGAGATACAGAGTGTGAGACACACTGAGGATACAGAGTGTGAGACACACTGAGATACAGAGTGTGAGACACACTGAGATACAGAGTGTGAGACACACTGAGATACAGAGTGTGAGACCACTGACACTGAGATACAGAGTGTGAGCACACTGACACTGAGATACAGAGCGTGAGACACACTGAGATACAGAGTGTGAGACACACTGAGATACAGAGTGTTGAGACACACTGAGATACAGAGTGTGAGACACACTGAGATACAGAGTGTGAGACACACTGAGATACAGAGTGTGAGACACACTGACACTGAGATACAGAGTGTGAGACACACTGACATGAGATACAGAGTGTGAGACACACTGACACTGAGATACAGAGTGTGAGACACACTGAGATACAGAGTGTGAGACACACTGAGATACAGAGTGTGAGACACACTGAGATACAGAGTGTGAGACACACTGAGATACAGAGTGTGAGACACACTGACACTGAGATACAGAGTGTGAGACACACTGAGATACAGAGTGTGAGACACACTGAGATACAGAGTGTGAGACACACTGAGATACAGAGTGTGAGACACACTGACACTGAGATACAGAGTGTGAGACACACTGAGATACAGAGTGTGAGACACACTGACACTGAGATACAGAGTGTGAGACACACTGAGATACAGAGTGTGAGACACACTGAGATACAGAGTGTGAGACACACTGAGATACAGAGTGTGAGACACACTGAGATACAGAGTGTGAGACACACTGACACTGAGATACAGAGTGTGAGACACACGACACTGAGATACAGAGTGTGAGACACACTGAGACTGAGATACAGAGTGTGAGACACACCGACACTGAGATACAGAGTGTGAGACACACTGACACTGAGATACAGAGTGTGAGACACACTGACACTGAGATACAGAGTGTGAGACACACTGAGATACAGAGTGTGAGACACACTGAGATACAGAGTGTGAGACACACGACACTGAGATACAGAGTGTGAGACACACTGACACTGAGATACAGAGTGTGAGACACACTGAGATACAGAGTGTGAGACACACTGACACTGAGATACAGAGTGTGAGACACACTGAGATACAGAGTGTGAGACACACTGACACTGAGATACAGAGTGTGAGACACACTGAGATACAGAGTGTGAGACACACTGACACTGAGATACAGAGTGTGAGACACACTGACACTGAGATACAGAGTGTGAGACACACTGAGATACAGAGTGTGAGACACACTGAGATACAGAGTGTGAGACACACTGACACTGAGATACAGAGTGTGAGACACACTGACACTGAGATACAGAGTGTGAGACACACTGAGATACAGAGTGTGAGACACACTGAGATACAGAGTGTGAGACACACTGAGATACAGAGTGTGAGACACACTGAGATACAGAGTGTGAGACACACTGAGATACAGAGCGTGAGACACACTGAGATACAGAGTGTGAGACACACTGACACTGAGATACAGAGTGTGAGACACACTGAGATACAGAGCGTGAGACACACTGGAGATACAGAGCTGTGAGACACACTGAACTGAGATACAGAGTGTGAGACACACAGAGCACTGAGATACAGAGTGTGAGACACACTGACACTGAGATACAGAGTGTGAGACACACTGAGATACAGAGTGTGAGACCACACACTGAGATACAGAGTGTGAGACACACTGAGATACAGAGTGTGAGACACACTGAGATACAGAGTGTGAGACACACTGAGGATACAGAGTGTGAGAACACACTGAGATACAGAGTTGTGAGACACACTGAGATACAGAGTGTGAGACACACTGAGATACAGAGCGTGAGACACACTGAGATACAGAGCGTGAGACACACTGACACTGAGATACAGAGTGTGAGCACACACTGAGATACACTGAGATAGAGTGTGAGACACACTGACATGAGATACAGAGTGTGAGACACACTGAGATACAGAGTGAGACACACTGAGATACAGAGTGTGAGACACACTGAGATACAGAGTGAGACACACTGACACTGAGATACAGAGTGTGAGACACACTGAGATACAGAGTGTGAGACACACTGAGATACAGAGTGTGAGACACACTGAGATACAGAGTGTGAGACACACTGACACTGAGATACAGAGTGTGAGACACACTGACACTGAGATACAGAGTGTGAGACACACTGACACTGAGATACAGAGTGTGAGACACACTGAGATACAGAGTGAGACACACTGACACTGAGATACAGAGTGAGACACACTGACACTGAGATACAGAGTGTGAGACACACTGACACTGAGATACAGAGTGTGAGACACACTGAGATACAGAGTGTGAGACACACTGACACTGAGATACAGAGTGTGAGACACACTGAGATACAGAGTGTGAGACACACTGACACTGAGATACAGAGTGTGAGACACACTGAGATACAGAGTGTGAGACACACTGACACTGAGATACAGAGTGTGAGACACACTGAGATACAGAGTGTGAGACACACTGAGATACAGAGTGTGAGACACACTGACACTGAGATAGAGTGTGAGACACACTGACACTGAGATACATAGTGTGAGACACACTGAGATACAGAGTGTGAGACACACTGAGATACAGAGTGTGAGACACACTGACACTGAGATACAGAGTGTGAGACACACTGACACTGAGATACAGAGTGTGAGACACACTGAGACTGAGATACAGAGTGTGAGACACACCGACACTGAGATACAGAGTGTGAGACACACTGACACTGAGATACAGAGTGTGAGACACACTGAGATACAGAGTGTGAGACACACTGACACTGAGATACAGAGTGTGAGACACACTGACACTGAGATACAGAGTGTGAGACACACTGACACTGAGATACAGAGTGTGAGACACACTGAGATACAGAGTGTGAGACACACTGACACTGAGATACAGAGTGTGAGACACACTGAGATACAGAGTGTGAGACACACTGAGATACAGAGTGTGAGACACACTGACACTGAGATACAGAGTGTGAGACACACTGAGATACAGAGTGTGAGACACACTGACACTGAGATACAGAGTGTGAGACACACTGACACTGAGATACAGAGTGTGAGACACACTGAGATACAGAGTGTGAGACACACTGAGATACAGAGTGTGAGACACACTGACACTGAGATACAGAGTGTGAGACACACTGACATGAGATACAGAGTGTGAGACACACTGACACTGAGATACAGAGTGTGAGACACACTGAGATACAGAGTGTGAGACACACTGAGATACAGAGTGTGAGACACACTGAGATACAGAGTGTGAGACACACTGACACTGAGATACAGAGTGTGAGACACACTGAGATACAGAGTGTGAGACACACTGACACTGAGATACAGAGTGTGAGACACACTGAGATACAGAGTGTGAGACACACTGAGATACAGAGTGTGAGACACACTGAGATACAGAGTGTGAGACACACTGAGATACAGAGCGTGAGACACACTGAGATACAGAGTGTGAGACACACCGACACTGAGATACAGAGTGTGAGACCACTGACAATGAGATACAGAGTGTGAGACACACTGAGATACAGAGTGTGAGACACACTGAGATACAGAGTGTGAGACACACTGAGATACAGAGTGTGAGACACACTGACCTGAGATACAGAGTGTGAGACACACTGAGATACAGAGTGTGAGACACACTGAGATACAGAGTGTGAGACACCACTGAGATACAGAGTGTGAGACACACTGAGATACAGAGTGTGAGACACACTGACACTGAGATACAGAGCGTGAGACACACTGAGATACAGAGTGTGAGACACACTGCAGGATACAGAGCGTGAGACACACTGAGATACAGAGTGTGAGACACACTGAGATACAGAGTGTGAGACACACTGACACTGAGATACAGAGTGTGAGACACACTGAGATACAGAGCGTGAGACACACTGAGATACAGAGTGTGAGACACACTGACACTGAGATACAGAGTGTGAGACACACTGACACTGAGATACAGAGTGTGAGACACACTGACACTGAGATACAGAGTGTGAGACACACTGAGATACAGAGTGTGAGACACACTGACACTGAGATACAGAGTGTGAGACACACTGAGATACAGAGTGTGAGACACACTGACACTGAGATACAGAGTGTGAGACACACTGAGATACAGAGTGTGAGACACACTGACACTGAGATACAGAGTGTGAGACACACTGAGATACAGAGTGTGAGACACACTGACACTGAGATACAGAGTGTGAGACACACTGACACTGAGATACAGAGTGTGAGACACACTGACACTGAGATACAGAGTGTGAGACACACTGAGACTGAGATACAGAGTGTGAGACACACTGACACTGAGATACAGAGTGTGAGACACACTGACACTGAGATACAGAGTGTGAGACACACTGAGATACAGAGTGTGAGACACACTGACACTGAGATACAGAGTGTGAGACACACTGACACTGAGATACAGAGTGTGAGACACACCGTCACTGAGATACAGAGTGTGAGACACACTGACACTGAGATACAGAGTGTGAGACACACTGAGATACAGAGCGTGAGACACACTGAGATACAGAGTGTGAGACACACTGACACTGAGATACAGAGTGTGAGACACACTGACACTGAGATACAGAGTGTGAGACACACTGAGATACAGAGCGTGAGACACACTGAGATACAGAGTGTGAGACACACTGACACTGAGATACAGAGTGTGAGACACACTGAGATACAGAGTGTGAGACACACTGAGATACAGAGCGTGAGACACACTGAGATACAGAGTGTGAGACACACCGACACTGAGATACAGAGTGTGAGACACACTGACACTGAGATACAGAGTGTGAGACACACTGAGATACAGAGTGTGAGACACACTGAGATACAGAGTGTGAGACACACTGAGATACAGAGTGTGAGACACACTGACACTGAGATACAGAGTGTGAGACACACTGAGATACAGAGTGTGAGACACACTGAGATACAGAGTGTGAGACACACTGAGATACAGAGTGTGAGACACACTGAGATACAGAGTGTGAGACACACTGACACTGAGATACAGAGTGTGAGACACACTGAGATACAGAGTGTGAGACACACTGAGATACAGAGTGTGAGACACACTGACACTGAGATAGAGTGTGAGACACACTGACACTGAGATACATAGTGTGAGACACACTGAGATACAGAGTGTGAGACACACTGAGATACAGAGTGTGAGACACACTGACACTGAGATACAGAGTGTGAGACACACTGACACTGAGATACAGAGTGTGAGACACACTGAGACTGAGATACAGAGTGTGAGACACACACACTGAGATACAGAGTGTGAGACACACTGACACTGAGATACAGAGTGTGAGACACACTGAGATACAGAGTGTGAGACACACTGACACTGAGATACAGAGTGTGAGACACACTGAGATACAGAGTGTGAGACACACTGACACTGAGATACAGAGTGTGAGACACACTGAGATACAGAGTGTGAGACACACTGAGATACAGAGTGTGAGACACACTGACACTGAGATACAGAGTGTGAGACACACTGACACTGAGATACAGAGTGTGAGACACACTGAGACTGAGATACAGAGTGTGAGACACACTGACACTGAGATACAGAGTGTGAGACACACTGACACTGAGATACAGAGTGTGAGACACACTGAGATACAGAGTGTGAGACACACTGACACTGAGATACAGAGTGTGAGACACACTGAGATACAGAGTGTGAGACACACTGACACTGAGATACAGAGTGTGAGACACACTGACACTGAGATACAGAGTGTGAGACACACTGAGATACAGAGTGTGAGACACACTGAGATACAGAGTGTGAGACACACTGAGATACAGAGTGTGAGACACACTGAGATACAGAGTGTGAGACACACTGAGATACAGAGTGTGAGACACACTGACACTGAGATACAGAGTGTGAGACACACTGAGATACAGAGTGTGAGACACACTGACACTGAGATACAGAGTGTGAGACACACTGACACTGAGATACAGAGTGTGAGACACACTGAGATACAGAGTGTGAGACACACTGAGATACAGAGTGTGAGACACACTGAGATACAGAGTGTGAGACACACTGACACTGAGATACAGAGTGTGAGACACACTGAGATACAGAGTGTGAGACACACTGACACTGAGATACAGAGTGTGAGACACACCGACATAGAGATACAGAGTGTGAGACACACTGACACTGAGATACAGAGTGTGAGACACACTGAGATACAGAGTGTGAGACACACTGAGATACAGAGTGTGAGACACACTGACACTGAGATACAGAGTGTGAGACACACTGACACTGAGATACAGAGTGTGAGACACACTGAGATACAGAGTGTGAGACACACTGAGATACAGAGTGTGAGACACACTGAGATACAGAGTGTGAGACACACTGAGATACAGAGTGTGAGACACACTGACACTGAGATACAGAGTGTGAGACACACTGAGATACAGAGTGTGAGACACACTGAGATACAGAGTGTGAGACACACTGAGATACAGAGTGTGAGACACACTGAGATACAGAGTGTGAGACACACTGAGATACAGAGTGTGAGACACACTGACACTGAGATACAGAGTGTGAGACACACTGAGATACAGAGTGTGAGACACACTGAGATACAGAGTGTGAGACACACTGAGATACAGAGTGTGAGACACACTGACACTGAGATACAGAGTGTGAGACACACTGAGATACAGAGTGTGAGACACACTGACACTGAGATACAGAGTGTGAGACACACTGAGATACAGAGTGTGAGACACACTGACACTGAGATACAGAGTGTGAGACACACTGACACTGAGATAGAGTGTGAGACACACTGACACTGAGATACAGAGTGTGAGACACACTGAGATACAGAGTGAGACACACTGAGATACAGAGTGTGAGACACACTGAGATACAGAGTGAGACACACTGACACTGAGATACAGAGTGTGAGACACACTGAGATACAGAGTGTGAGACACACTGAGATACAGAGTGTGAGACACACTGAGATACAGAGTGTGAGACACACTGACACTGAGATACAGAGTGTGAGACACACTGACACTGAGATACAGAGTGTGAGACACACTGACACTGAGATACAGAGTGTGAGACACACTGAGATACAGAGTGAGACACACTGACACTGAGATACAGAGTGAGACACACTGACACTGAGATACAGAGTGTGAGACGCACTGACACTGAGATACAGAGTGTGAGACACACTGAGATACAGAGTGTGAGACACACTGACACTGAGATACAGAGTGTGAGACACACTGAGATACAGAGTGTGAGACACACTGACACTGAGATACAGAGTGTGAGACACACTGAGATACAGAGTGTGAGACACACTGACACTGAGATACAGAGTGTGAGACACACTGAGATACAGAGTGTGAGACACACTGACACTGAGATACAGAGTGTGAGACACACTGAGATACAGAGTGTGAGACACACTGACACTGAGATAGAGTGTGAGACACACTGACACTGAGATACATAGTGTGAGACACACTGAGATACAGAGTGTGAGACACACTGAGATACAGAGTGTGAGACACACTGACACTGAGATACAGAGTGTGAGACACACACACTGAGATACAGAGTGTGAGACACACTGAGACTGAGATACAGAGTGTGAGACACACTGACACTGAGATACAGAGTGTGAGACACACTGACACTGAGATACAGAGTGTGAGACACACTGAGATACAGAGTGTGAGACACACTGACACTGAGATACAGAGTGTGAGACACACTGACACTGAGATACAGAGTGTGAGACACACTGAGATACAGAGTGTGAGACACACTGAGATACAGAGTGTGAGACACACTGAGATACAGAGTGTGAGACACACTGACACTGAGATACAGAGTGTGAGACACACTGAGATACAGAGTGTGAGACACACCTGACACTGAGATACAGAGTGTGAGACACATCTGAGATCAGAGTGTGAGACACACTGAGATACAGAGGTGAGACACACTGAGATACAGAGTGTGAGACACACTGAGATAGAACAGAGGTGAGACACACTGAGATACAGAGTGTGAGACACACTGAGATACAGAGTGGTGAGAGCACACTGAGATACAGAGTGTGAGACACACTGAGATACAGAGCGTGAGACACACTGAGATACAGAGCGTGAGACACACTGAGATACAGAGTGTGAGACACACTGAGATCAGAGTGTGAGACACACTGAGACTGAGATACAGAGTGTGAGACACACTGAGATACAGAGTGTGAGACACACTGATACCAGAGTGTGAGACTCACTGAGATACAGAGTGTGAGACACACTGACACTGAGATACAGAGTGTGAGACACACTGAGACACTGAGGATACAGAGTGTGAGACACACTGAGATACAGAGGAGAGACACACTGACACTGAGATACAGAGTGGTGAACACACTGAGATACAGAGTGTGAGACACACTGAGATACAGAGCGTGGAGACCACACTGAGATACAGAGTGTGAGACACACGACACTGAGATACAGAGTGTGAGGTCACACTGAGGATACAGAGTGTGAGACACACTGAGATACAGAGTGTTGAGACACACTGAGATACAGAGTGTGAGGACACACTGAGATACAGGATGTGAGATACACACGGGATACAGAGTGTGAGGACACACTGAGATACAGAGTGTGAGAACACGACCTGAGATACAGAGTGTGAGACACACTGACACTGAGATAGAGTGTGAGACACACTGAGATACGAGTGTGAGACACACTGACACTGAATACAGAGTGTGAGACACACTGAGATCAGAGTGTGAGACACACTGAGATACAGAGCTGTGAGACACACTGAGATACAGAGTGTGAGACACACTGACACTGAATACAGAGTGTGAGACACACTGAGATACAGAGTGTGGACACCCTGAGATACAGGAGCTGTGAGACACACTGAGATACAGAGTGTGAGACACACTGACACTGAGATACAGAGTGTGAGACACACTGACACTGAGATAGAGTGTGAGACACACTGAGATACAGAGTGTGAGACACACTGAGATACAGAGTGTGAGACACACTGAGATACAGAGTGTGAGACACACTGAGATACAGAGTGTGAGACACACTGAGATACAGAGTGTGAGACACACTGACACTGAGATAGAGTGTGAGACACACTGACACTGAGATACAGAGTGTGAGACACACTGAGATACAGAGTGTGAGACACACTGAGATACAGAGTGTGAGACACACTGACACTGAGATACAGAGTGTGAGACACACTGACACTGAGATACAGAGTGTGAGACACACTGAGATACAGAGTGTGAGACACACTGAGATACAGAGTGTGAGACACACTGACACTGAGATACAGAGTGTGAGACACACTGAGATACAGAGTGTGAGACACACTGACACTGAGATACAGAGTGTGAGACACACTGAGACTGAGATACAGAGTGTGAGACACACTGACACTGAGATACAGAGTGTGAGACACACTGACACTGAGATACAGAGTGTGAGACACACTGAGATACAGAGTGTGAGACACACTGACACTGAGATACAGAGTGTGAGACACACTGACACTGAGATACAGAGTGTGAGACACACTGAGATACAGAGTGTGAGACACACTGAGATACAGAGTGTGAGACACACTGAGATACAGAGTGAGACACACTGACACTGAGATACAGAGTGTGAGACACACTGAGATACAGAGTGTGAGACACACTGACACTGAGATACAGAGTGTGAGACACACTGACACTGAGATACAGAGTGTGAGACACACTGAGATACAGAGTGTGAGACACACTGAGATACAGAGTGTGAGACACACTGAGATACAGAGTGTGAGACACACTGACACTGAGATACAGAGTGTGAGACACACTGAGATACAGAGTGTGAGACACACTGACACTGAGATACAGAGTGTGAGACACACCGACATAGAGATACAGAGTGTGAGACACACTGACACTGAGATACAGAGTGTGAGACACACTGAGATACAGAGTGTGAGACACACTGAGATACAGAGTGTGAGACACACTGACACTGAGATACAGAGTGTGAGACACACTGACACTGAGATACAGAGTGTGAGACACACTGAGATACAGAGTGTGAGACACACTGAGATACAGAGTGTGAGACACACTGACACTGAGATACAGAGTGTGAGACACACTGAGATACAGAGTGTGAGACACACTGAGATACAGAGTGTGAGACACACTGAGATACAGAGTGTGAGACACACTGACACTGAGATACAGAGTGTGAGACACACTGAGATACAGAGTGTGAGACACACTGACACTGAGATACAGAGTGTGAGACACACTGACACTGAGATACAGAGTGTGAGACACACTGAGATACAGAGTGTGAGACACACTGAGATACAGAGTGTGAGACACACTGAGATACAGAGTGTGAGACACACTGACACTGAGATACAGAGTGTGAGACACACTGAGATACAGAGTGTGAGACACACTGAGATACAGAGTGTGAGACACACTGACACTGAGATACAGAGTGTGAGACACACCGACACTGAGATACAGAGTGTGAGACACACTGAGACTGAGATACAGAGTGTGAGACACACTGAGATACAGAGTGTGAGACACACTGACACTGAGATACAGAGTGTGAGACACACTGAGATACAGAGTGTGAGACACACTGACACTGAGATACAGAGTGTGAGACACACTGACACTGAGATACAGAGTGTGAGACACACTGAGATACAGAGTGTGAGACACACTGAGATACAGAGTGTGAGACACACTGAGATACAGAGTGAGACACACTGACACTGAGATACAGAGTGTGAGACACACTGAGATACAGAGTGTGAGACACACTGACACTGAGATACAGAGTGTGAGACACACTGACACTGAGATACAGAGTGTGAGACACACTGAGATACAGAGTGTGAGACACACTGAGATACAGAGCTGTGAGACCACACTGAGATACAGAGCTGTGAGACACACGACACTGAGATACAGCGTGTGAGACCCCACTGACACTGAGATACAGAGTGTGAGACACACTGAGATACAGAGTGTGGACACACTGAGATCAGAGTGTGAGGACACACTGAGATACCGAGTGTGAGGGACACATGGATACAGAGTGTGAGACACACTGAGAAGTACAGAGCAGTGAGACACACTGAATACAGGTGTGAGACGCCACTGACATGAGATACAGAGTGTGAGACACACGGAGATACCAGAGTGTGTGACACACCGACACTGAGATACAGAGTGTGAGACACACTGATGATTACAGAGTGGTGAGACACACTGAGGATACAGAGTGTGAGACCACACTGAGATACAGAGTGTGAGACACACTGAGATTACCAGACCGTGTGAGACACCACTGAGGATACAGAGTGTGAGACACACTGACAATGAGATACAGAGTGTGAGTCACACTGAGTTACTGATGTGTGAGACACATGAGATACAGAGCGTGAGACAACTGAGAACAGAGTGTGAGACACACTGACACTGAGATACAGAGTGTGAGACACACTGACACTGAGATAGAGTGTGAGACACACTGACACTGAGATACAGAGTGTGAGACACACTGAGATACAGAGTGAGACACACTGAGATACAGAGTGTGAGACACACTGAGATACAGAGTGAGACACACTGACACTGAGATACAGAGTGTGAGACACACTGAGATACAGAGTGTGAGACACACTGAGATACAGAGTGTGAGACACACTGAGATACAGAGTGTGAGACACACTGACACTGAGATACAGAGTGTGAGACACACTGACACTGAGATACAGAGTGTGAGACACACTGACACTGAGATACAGAGTGTGAGACACACTGAGATACAGAGTGAGACACACTGACACTGAGATACAGAGTGAGACACACTGACACTGAGATACAGAGTGTGAGACACACTGAGATACAGAGTGTGAGACACACTGAGATACAGAGTGTGAGACACACTGAGATACAGAGTGTGAGACACACTGAGATACAGAGTGTGAGACACACTGACACTGAGATACAGAGTGTGAGACACACTGAGATACAGAGTGTGAGACACACTGACACTGAGATACAGAGTGTGAGACACACTGACACTGAGATAGAGTGTGAGACACACTGAGATACAGAGTGTGAGACACACTGAGATACAGAGTGTGAGACACACTGAGATACAGAGTGTGAGACACACTGAGATACAGAGTGTGAGACACACTGAGATACAGAGTGTGAGACACACTGACACTGAGATAGAGTGTGAGACACACTGACACTGAGATACAGAGTGTGAGACACACTGAGATACAGAGTGTGAGACACACTGAGATACAGAGTGTGAGACACACTGACACTGAGATACAGAGTGTGAGACACACTGACACTGAGATACAGAGTGTGAGACACACTGAGATACAGAGTGTGAGACACACTGAGATACAGAGTGTGAGACACACTGACACTGAGATACAGAGTGTGAGACACACTGAGATACAGAGTGTGAGACACACTGACACTGAGATACAGAGTGTGAGACACACTGAGACTGAGATACAGAGTGTGAGACACACTGACACTGAGATACAGAGTGTGAGACACACTGACACTGAGATACAGAGTGTGAGACACACTGAGATACAGAGTGTGAGACACACTGACACTGAGATACAGAGTGTGAGACACACTGACACTGAGATACAGAGTGTGAGACACACTGAGATACAGAGTGTGAGACACACTGAGATACAGAGTGTGAGACACACTGAGATACAGAGTGAGACACACTGACACTGAGATACAGAGTGTGAGACACACTGAGATACAGAGTGTGAGACACACTGACACTGAGATACAGAGTGTGAGACACACTGACACTGAGATACAGAGTGTGAGACACACTGAGATACAGAGTGTGAGACACACTGAGATACAGAGTGTGAGACACACTGAGATACAGAGTGTGAGACACACTGACACTGAGATACAGAGTGTGAGACACACTGAGATACAGAGTGTGAGACACACTGACACTGAGATACAGAGTGTGAGACACACCGACATAGAGATACAGAGTGTGAGACACACTGACACTGAGATACAGAGTGTGAGACACACTGAGATACAGAGTGTGAGACACACTGAGATACAGAGTGTGAGACACACTGACACTGAGATACAGAGTGTGAGACACACTGACACTGAGATACAGAGTGTGAGACACACTGAGATACAGAGTGTGAGACACACTGAGATACAGAGTGTGAGACACACTGACACTGAGATACAGAGTGTGAGACACACTGAGATACAGAGTGTGAGACACACTGAGATACAGAGTGTGAGACACACTGAGATACAGAGTGTGAGACACACTGACACTGAGATACAGAGTGTGAGACACACTGAGATACAGAGTGTGAGACACACTGACACTGAGATACAGAGTGTGAGACACACTGACACTGAGATACAGAGTGTGAGACACACTGAGATACAGAGTGTGAGACACACTGACACTGAGATACAGAGTGTGAGACACACTGACACTGAGATAGAGTGTGAGACACACTGACACTGAGATACAGAGTGTGAGACACACTGAGATACAGAGTGAGACACACTGAGATACAGAGTGTGAGACACACTGAGATACAGAGTGAGACACACTGACACTGAGATACAGAGTGTGAGACACACTGAGATACAGAGTGTGAGACACACTGAGATACAGAGTGTGAGACACACTGAGATACAGAGTGTGAGACACACTGACACTGAGATACAGAGTGAGAGACACACTGACACAGAGATACAGAGTGTGAGACACACTGACACTGAGATACAGAGTGTGAGACACACTGAGATACAGAGTGAGACACACTGACACTGAGATACAGAGTGAGACACACTGACACTGAGATACAGAGTGTGAGACACACTGAGATACAGAGTGTGAGACACACTGAGATACAGAGTGTGAGACACACTGAGATACAGAGTGTGAGACACACTGAGATACAGAGTGTGAGACACACTGACACTGAGATACAGAGTGTGAGACACACTGAGATACAGAGTGTGAGACACACTGACACTGAGATACAGAGTGTGAGACACACTGACACTGAGATAGAGTGTGAGACACACTGAGATACAGAGTGTGAGACACACTGAGATACAGAGTGTGAGACACACTGAGATACAGAGTGTGAGACACACTGAGATACAGAGTGTGAGACACACTGAGATACAGAGTGTGAGACACACTGACACTGAGATAGAGTGTGAGACACACTGACACTGAGATACAGAGTGTGAGACACACTGAGATACAGAGTGTGAGACACACTGAGATACAGAGTGTGAGACACACTGACACTGAGATACAGAGTGTGAGACACACTGACACTGAGATACAGAGTGTGAGACACACTGAGATACAGAGTGTGAGACACACTGAGATACAGAGTGTGAGACACACTGACACTGAGATACAGAGTGTGAGACACACTGAGATACAGAGTGTGAGACACACTGACACTGAGATACAGAGTGTGAGACACACTGAGACTGAGATACAGAGTGTGAGACACACTGACACTGAGATACAGAGTGTGAGACACACTGACACTGAGATACAGAGTGTGAGACACACTGAGATACAGAGTGTGAGACACACTGACACTGAGATACAGAGTGTGAGACACACTGACACTGAGATACAGAGTGTGAGACACACTGAGATACAGAGTGTGAGACACACTGAGATACAGAGTGTGAGACACACTGAGATACAGAGTGAGACACACTGACACTGAGATACAGAGTGTGAGACACACTGAGATACAGAGTGTGAGACACACTGACACTGAGATACAGAGTGTGAGACACACTGACACTGAGATACAGAGTGTGAGACACACTGAGATACAGAGTGTGAGACACACTGAGATACAGAGTGTGAGACACACTGAGATACAGAGTGTGAGACACACTGACACTGAGATACAGAGTGTGAGACACACTGAGATACAGAGTGTGAGACACACTGACACTGAGATACAGAGTGTGAGACACACTGACATGAGATACAGAGTGTGAGACACACTGACACTGAGATACAGAGTGTGAGACACACTGAGATACAGAGTGTGAGACACACTGAGATACAGAGTGTGAGACACACTGACACTGAGATACAGAGTGTGAGACACACTGACACTGAGATACAGAGTGTGAGACACACTGAGATACAGAGTGTGAGACACACTGAGATACAGAGTGTGAGACACACTGACACTGAGATACAGAGTGTGAGACACACTGAGATACAGAGTGTGAGACACACTGAGATACAGAGTGTGAGACACACTGAGATACAGAGTGTGAGACACACTGACACTGAGATACAGAGTGTGAGACACACTGAGATACAGAGTGTGAGACACACTGACACTGAGATACAGAGTGTGAGACACACTGACACTGAGATACAGAGTGTGAGACACACTGAGATACAGAGTGTGAGACACACTGAGATACAGAGTGTGAGACACACTGAGATACAGAGTGTGAGACACACTGACACTGAGATACAGAGTGTGAGACACACTGAGATACAGAGTGTGAGACACACTGAGATACAGAGTGTGAGACACACTGACACTGAGATACAGAGTGTGAGACACACTGACACTGAGATACAGAGTGTGAGACACACTGACACTGAGATACAGAGTGTGAGACACACTGAGATACAGAGTGTGAGACACACTGACACTGAGATACAGAGTGTGAGACACACTGACACTGAGATACAGAGTGTGAGACACACTGAGATACAGAGTGTGAGACACACTGAGATACAGAGTGTGAGACACACTGAGATACAGAGTGAGACACACTGACACTGAGATACAGAGTGTGAGACACACTGAGATACAGAGTGTGAGACACACTGACACTGAGATACAGAGTGTGAGACACACTGACACTGAGATACAGAGTGTGAGACACACTGAGATACAGAGTGTGAGACACACTGAGATACAGAGTGTGAGACACACTGAGATACAGAGTGTGAGACACACTGACACTGAGATACAGAGTGTGAGACACACCGACATAGAGATACAGAGTGTGAGACACACTGACACTGAGATACAGAGTGTGAGACACACTGAGATACAGAGTGTGAGACACACTGAGATACAGAGTGTGAGACACACTGACACTGAGATACAGAGTGTGAGACACACTGACACTGAGATACAGAGTGTGAGACACACTGAGATACAGAGTGTGAGACACACTGAGATACAGAGTGTGAGACACACTGACACTGAGATACAGAGTGTGAGACACACTGAGATACAGAGTGTGAGACACACTGACACTGAGATACAGAGTGTGAGACACACTGAGATACAGAGTGTGAGACACACTGACACTGAGATACAGAGTGTGAGACACACTGAGATACAGAGTGTGAGACACACTGACACTGAGATACAGAGTGTGAGATACACTGACACTGAGATAGAGTGTGAGACACACTGACACTGAGATACAGAGTGTGAGACACACTGAGATACAGAGTGAGACACACTGAGATACAGAGTGTGAGACACACTGAGATACAGAGTGAGACACACTGACACTGAGATACAGAGTGTGAGACACACTGAGATACAGAGTGTGAGACACACTGAGATACAGAGTGTGAGACACACTGAGATACAGAGTGTGAGACACACTGACACTGAGATACAGAGTGTGAGACACACTGACACTGAGATACAGAGTGTGAGACACACTGACACTGAGATACAGAGTGTGAGACACACTGAGATACAGAGTGTGAGACACACTGACACTGAGATACAGAGTGAGACACACTGACACTGAGATACAGAGTGTGAGACACACTGACACTGAGATACAGAGTGTGAGACACACTGAGATACAGAGTGTGAGACACACTGACACTGAGATACAGAGTGTGAGACACACTGAGATACAGAGTGTGAGACACACTGAGATACAGAGTGTGAGACACACTGAGATACAGAGTGTGAGACACACTGAGATACAGAGTGTGAGACACACTGACACTGAGATACAGAGTGTGAGACACACTGACACTGAGATACAGAGTGTGAGACACACTGAGATACAGAGTGTGAGACACACTGACACTGAGATACAGAGTGTGAGACACACTGACACTGAGATACAGAGTGTGAGACACACTGAGATACAGAGTGTGAGACACACTGACACTGAGATACAGAGTGTGAGACACACTGAGATACAGAGTGTGAGACACACTGAGATACAGAGTGTGAGACACACTGACACTGAGATAGAGTGTGAGACACACTGACACTGAGATACAGAGTGTGAGACACACTGAGATACAGAGTGTGAGACACACTGAGATACAGAGTGTGAGACACACTGACACTGAGATACAGAGTGTGAGACACACTGACACTGAGATACAGAGTGTGAGACACACTGAGACTGAGATACAGAGTGTGAGACACACTGACACTGAGATACAGAGTGTGAGACACACTGACACTGAGATACAGAGTGTGAGACACACTGAGATACAGAGTGTGAGACACACTGACACTGAGATACAGAGTGTGAGACACACTGACACTGAGATACAGAGTGTGAGACACACTGAGATACAGAGTGTGAGACACACTGAGATACAGAGTGTGAGACACACTGAGATACAGAGTGTGAGACACACTGAGATACAGAGTGTGAGACACACTGAGATACAGAGTGTGAGACACACTGACACTGAGATACAGAGTGTGAGACACACTGAGATACAGAGTGTGAGACACACTGACACTGAGATACAGAGTGTGAGACACACTGACATAGAGATACAGAGTGTGAGACACACTGACACTGAGATACAGAGTGTGAGACACACTGAGATACAGAGTGTGAGACACACTGAGATACAGAGTGTGAGACACACTGACACTGAGATACAGAGTGTGAGACACACTGACACTGAGATACAGAGTGTGAGACACACTGAGATACAGAGTGTGAGACACACTGAGATACAGAGTGTGAGACACACTGACACTGAGATACAGAGTGTGAGACACACTGAGATACAGAGTGTGAGACACACTGAGATACAGAGTGTGAGACACACTGACACTGAGATACAGAGTGTGAGACACACTGAGATACAGAGTGTGAGACACACTGACACTGAGATACAGAGTGTGAGACACACTGAGATACAGAGTGTGAGACACACTGACACTGAGATACAGAGTGTGAGACACACTGAGACTGAGATACAGAGTGTGAGACACACTGAGACTGAGATACAGAGTGTGAGACACACTGAGATACAGAGTGAGACACACTGACACTGAGATACAGAGTGTGAGACACACTGAGATACAGAGTGTGAGACACACTGAGATACAGAGTGTGAGACACACTGACACTGAGATAGAGTGTGAGACACACTGACACTGAGATACAGAGTGTGAGACACACTGAGATACAGAGTGAGACACACTGAGATACAGAGTGTGAGACACACTGAGATACAGAGTGTGAGACACACTGACACTGAGATACAGAGTGTGAGACACACTGAGATACAGAGTGTGAGACACACTGAGATACAGAGTGTGAGACACACTGAGATACAGAGTGTGAGACACACTGAGATACAGAGTGTGAGACACACTGACACTGAGATACAGAGTGTGAGACACACTGACACTGAGATACAGAGTGTGAGACACACTCAGATAGAGTGTGAGACACACTGAGACTGAGATACAGAGTGTGAGACACACTGACACTGAGATACAGAGTGTGAGACACACTGAGATACAGAGTGTGAGACACACTGAGATACAGAGTGTGAGACACACTGACACTGAGATACAGAGTGTGAGACACACTGAGATACAGAGTGTGAGACACACTGACACTGAGATACAGAGTGTGAGACACACTGAGATACAGAGTGTGAGACACACTGACACTGAGATACAGAGTGTGAGACACACTGAGATACAGAGTGTGAGACACACTGAGATACAGAGTGTGAGACACACTGACACTGAGATACAGAGTGTGAGACACACTGAGATACAGAGTGTGAGACACACTGAGATACAGAGTGTGAGACACACTGACACTGAGATACAGAGTGTGAGACACACTGACACTGAGATACAGAGTGTGAGACACACTGACACTGAGATACAGAGTGTGAGACACACCGACACTGAGATACAGAGTGTGAGACACACTGACACTGAGATACAGAGTGTGAGACACACTGAGATACAGAGTGTGAGACACACTGACACTGAGATACAGAGTGTGAGACACACTGACACTGAGATACAGAGTGTGAGACACACTGAGATACAGAGTGTGAGACACACTGAGATACAGAGTGTGAGACACACTGAGATACAGAGTGTGAGACACACTGACACTGAGATACAGAGTGTGAGACACACTGAGATACAGAGTGTGAGACACACTGACACTGAGATACAGAGTGTGAGACACACTGACACTGAGATACAGAGTGTGAGACACACTGAGATACAGAGTGTGAGACACACTGAGATACAGAGTGTGAGACACACTGAGATACAGAGTGTGAGACACACTGACACTGAGATACAGAGTGTGAGACACACTGAGATACAGAGTGTGAGACACACTGAGATACAGAGTGTGAGACACACTGAGATACAGAGTGTGAGACACACTGAGATACAGAGTGTGAGACACACTGAGATACAGAGTGTGAGACACACTGAGATACAGAGTGTGAGACACACTGAGATACAGAGTGTGAGACACACTGAGATACAGAGTGTGAGACACACTGACACTGAGATACAGAGTGTGAGACACACTGAGATACAGAGTGTGAGACACACTGAGATACAGAGTGTGAGACACACTGAGATACAGAGTGTGAGACACACTGACACTGAGATACAGAGTGTGAGACACACTGAGATACAGAGTGTGAGACACACTGAGATACAGAGTGTGAGACACACTGACACTGAGATACAGAGTGTGAGACACACTGACACTGAGATACAGAGTGTGAGACACACTGAGATACAGAGTGTGAGACACACTGAGATACAGAGTGTGAGACACACTGACACTGAGATACAGAGTGTGAGACACACTGAGATACAGAGTGTGAGACACACTGAGATACAGAGTGTGAGACACACTGAGATACAGAGTGTGAGACACACTGACACTGAGATACAGAGTGTGAGACACACTGAGATACAGAGTGTGAGACACACTGAGATACAGAGTGTGAGACACACTGACACTGAGATACAGAGTGTGAGACACACTGACACTGAGATACAGAGTGTGAGACACACTGACACTGAGATACAGAGTGTGAGACACACTGACACTGAGATACAGAGTGTGAGACACACTGACACTGAGATACAGAGTGTGAGACACACTGAGATACAGAGTGTGAGACACACTGAGATACAGAGTGTGAGACACACTGACACTGAGATACAGAGTGTGAGACACACTGAGATACAGAGTGTGAGACACACTGAGATACAGAGTGTGAGACACACTGAGATACAGAGTGTGAGACACACTGACACTGAGATACAGAGTGTGAGACACACTGACACTGAGATACAGAGTGTGAGACACACTGAGATACAGAGTGTGAGACACACTGAGATACAGAGTGTGAGACACACTGAGATACAGAGTGTGAGACACACTGAGATACAGAGTGTGAGACACACTGAGATACAGAGTGTGAGACACACTGAGATACAGAGTGTGAGACACACTGAGATACAGAGTGTGAGACACACTGAGATACAGAGTGTGAGACACACTGACACTGAGATACAGAGTGTGAGACACACTGACACTGAGATACAGAGTGTGAGACACACTGAGATACAGAGTGTGAGACACACTGAGATACAGAGTGTGAGACACACTGAGATACAGAGTGTGAGACACACTGACACTGAGATACAGAGTGTGAGACACACTGACACTGAGATACAGAGTGTGAGACACACTGAGATACAGAGTGTGAGACACACTGAGATACAGAGTGTGAGACACACTGAGATACAGAGTGTGAGACACACTGAGATACAGAGTGTGAGACACACTGAGATACAGAGTGTGAGACACACTGACACTGAGATACAGAGTGTGAGACACACTGAGATACAGAGTGTGAGACACACTGACACTGAGATACAGAGTGTGAGACACACTGAGATACAGAGTGTGAGACACACTGAGATACAGAGTGTGAGACACACTGAGATACAGAGTGTGAGACACACTGACACTGAGATACAGAGTGTGAGACACACTGAGATACAGAGTGTGAGACACACTGAGATACAGAGTGTGAGACACACTGACACTGAGATACAGAGTGTGAGACACACTGAGATACAGAGTGTGAGACACACTGAGATACAGAGTGTGAGACACACTGAGATACAGAGTGTGAGACACACTGACACTGAGATACAGAGTGTGAGACACACTGACACTGAGATACAGAGTGTGAGACACACTGAGATACAGAGTGTGAGACACACTGAGATACAGAGTGTGAGACACACTGAGATACAGAGTGTGAGACACACTGAGATACAGAGTGTGAGACACACTGAGATACAGAGTGTGAGACACACTGACACTGAGATACAGAGTGTGAGACACACTGACACTGAGATACAGAGTGTGAGACACACTGAGATACAGAGTGTGAGACACACTGAGATACAGAGTGTGAGACACACTGAGATACAGAGTGTGAGACACACTGACACTGAGATACAGAGTGTGAGACACACTGACACTGAGATACAGAGTGTGAGACACACTGAGATACAGAGTGTGAGACACACTGAGATACAGAGTGTGAGACACACTGAGATACAGAGTGTGAGACACACTGAGATACAGAGTGTGAGACACACTGAGATACAGAGTGTGAGACACACTGAGATACAGAGTGTGAGACACACTGAGATACAGAGTGTGAGACACACTGACACTGAGATACAGAGTGTGAGACACACTGAGATACAGAGTGTGAGACACACTGACACTGAGATACAGAGTGTGAGACACACTGAGATACAGAGTGTGAGACACACTGAGATACAGAGTGTGAGACACACTGAGATACAGAGTGTGAGACACACTGAGATACAGAGTGTGAGACACACTGACACTGAGATACAGAGTGTGAGACACACTGAGATACAGAGTGTGAGACACACTGAGATACAGAGTGTGAGACACACTGACACTGAGATACAGAGTGTGAGACACACTGACACTGAGATACAGAGTGTGAGACACACTGAGACTGAGATACAGAGTGTGAGACACACTGACACTGAGATACAGAGTGTGAGACACACTGACACTGAGATACAGAGTGTGAGACACACTGAGATACAGAGTGTGAGACACACTGACACTGAGATACAGAGTGTGAGACACACTGACACTGAGATACAGAGTGTGAGACACACTGACACTGAGATACAGAGTGTGAGACACACTCAGATAGAGTGTGAGACACACTGAGACTGAGTTACAGAGTGTGAGACACACTGACACTGAGATACAGAGTGTGAGACACACTGACACTGAGATACAGAGTGTGAGACACACTGAGATACAGAGTGTGAGACACACTGACACTGAGATACAGAGTGTGAGACACACTGAGATACAGAGTGTGAGACACACTGACACTGAGATACAGAGTGTGAGACACACTGAGATACAGAGTGTGAGACACACTGACACTGAGATACAGAGTGTGAGACACACTGAGATACAGAGTGTGAGACACACTGAGATACAGAGTGTGAGACACACTGACACTGAGATACAGAGTGTGAGACACACTGAGATACAGAGTGTGAGACACACTGAGATACAGAGTGTGAGACACACTGACACTGAGATACAGAGTGTGAGACACACCGACACTGAGATACAGAGTGTGAGACACACTGACACTGAGATACAGAGTGTGAGACACACCGACACTGAGATACAGAGTGTGAGACACACTGACACTGAGATACAGAGTGTGAGACACACTGAGATACAGAGTGTGAGACACACCGACACTGAGATACAGAGTGTGAGACACACTGACACTGAGATACAGAGTGTGAGACACACTGAGATACAGAGTGTGAGACACACTGAGATACAGAGTGTGAGACACACTGAGATACAGAGTGTGAGACACACTGACACTGAGATACAGAGTGTGAGACACACTGAGATACAGAGTGTGAGACACACTGACACTGAGATACAGAGTGTGAGACACACTGACACTGAGATACAGAGTGTGAGACACACTGAGATACAGAGTGTGAGACACACTGAGATACAGAGTGTGAGACACACTGAGATACAGAGTGTGAGACACACTGACACTGAGATACAGAGTGTGAGACACACTGAGATACAGAGTGTGAGACACACTGAGATACAGAGTGTGAGACACACTGAGATACAGAGTGTGAGACACACTGAGATACAGAGTGTGAGACACACTGAGATACAGAGTGTGAGACACACTGAGATACAGAGTGTGAGACACACTGAGATACAGAGTGTGAGACACACTGAGATACAGAGTGTGAGACACACTGACACTGAGATACAGAGTGTGAGACACACTGAGATACAGAGTGTGAGACACACTGAGATACAGAGTGTGAGACACACTGAGATACAGAGTGTGAGACACACTGAGATACAGAGTGTGAGACACACTGAGATACAGAGTGTGAGACACACTGACACTGAGATACAGAGTGTGAGACACACTGACACTGAGATACAGAGTGTGAGACACACTGAGATACAGAGTGTGAGACACACTGAGATACAGAGTGTGAGACACACTGACACTGAGATACAGAGTGTGAGACACACTGAGATACAGAGTGTGAGACACACTGAGATACAGAGTGTGAGACACACTGAGATACAGAGTGTGAGACACACTGACACTGAGATACAGAGTGTGAGACACACTGAGATACAGAGTGTGAGACACACTGAGATACAGAGTGTGAGACACACTGACACTGAGATACAGAGTGTGAGACACACTGACACTGAGATACAGAGTGTGAGACACACTGACACTGAGATACAGAGTGTGAGACACACTGACACTGAGATACAGAGTGTGAGACACACTGACACTGAGATACAGAGTGTGAGACACACTGAGATACAGAGTGTGAGACACACTGAGATACAGAGTGTGAGACACACTGACACTGAGATACAGAGTGTGAGACACACTGAGATACAGAGTGTGAGACACACTGAGATACAGAGTGTGAGACACACTGAGATACAGAGTGTGAGACACACTGACACTGAGATACAGAGTGTGAGACACACTGACACTGAGATACAGAGTGTGAGACACACTGAGATACAGAGTGTGAGACACACTGAGATACAGAGTGTGAGACACACTGAGATACAGAGTGTGAGACACACTGAGATACAGAGTGTGAGACACACTGAGATACAGAGTGTGAGACACACTGAGATACAGAGTGTGAGACACACTGAGATACAGAGTGTGAGACACACTGAGATACAGAGTGTGAGACACACTGACACTGAGATACAGAGTGTGAGACACACTGACACTGAGATACAGAGTGTGAGACACACTGAGATACAGAGTGTGAGACACACTGAGATACAGAGTGTGAGACACACTGAGATACAGAGTGTGAGACACACTGACACTGAGATACAGAGTGTGAGACACACTGACACTGAGATACAGAGTGTGAGACACACTGAGATACAGAGTGTGAGACACACTGAGATACAGAGTGTGAGACACACTGAGATACAGAGTGTGAGACACACTGAGATACAGAGTGTGAGACACACTGAGATACAGAGTGTGAGACACACTGACACTGAGATACAGAGTGTGAGACACACTGAGATACAGAGTGTGAGACACACTGACACTGAGATACAGAGTGTGAGACACACTGAGATACAGAGTGTGAGACACACTGAGATACAGAGTGTGAGACACACTGAGATACAGAGTGTGAGACACACTGACACTGAGATACAGAGTGTGAGACACACTGAGATACAGAGTGTGAGACACACTGAGATACAGAGTGTGAGACACACTGACACTGAGATACAGAGTGTGAGACACACTGAGATACAGAGTGTGAGACACACTGAGATACAGAGTGTGAGACACACTGAGATACAGAGTGTGAGACACACTGACACTGAGATACAGAGTGTGAGACACACTGACACTGAGATACAGAGTGTGAGACACACTGAGATACAGAGTGTGAGACACACTGAGATACAGAGTGTGAGACACACTGAGATACAGAGTGTGAGACACACTGAGATACAGAGTGTGAGACACACTGAGATACAGAGTGTGAGACACACTGACACTGAGATACAGAGTGTGAGACACACGACACTGAGATACAGAGTGTGAGACACACTGAGATACAGAGTGTGAGACACACTGAGATACAGAGTGTGAGACACACTGAGATACAGAGTGTGAGACACACTGACACTGAGATACAGAGTGTGAGACACACTGACACTGAGATACAGAGTGTGAGACACACTGAGATACAGAGTGTGAGACACACTGAGATACAGAGTGTGAGACACACTGAGATACAGAGTGTGAGACACACTGAGATACAGAGTGTGAGACACACTGAGATACAGAGTGTGAGACACACTGAGATACAGAGTGTGAGACACACTGAGATACAGAGTGTGAGACACACTGACACTGAGATACAGAGTGTGAGACACACTGAGATACAGAGTGTGAGACACACTGACACTGAGATACAGAGTGTGAGACACACTGAGATACAGAGTGTGAGACACACTGAGATACAGAGTGTGAGACACACTGAGATACAGAGTGTGAGACACACTGAGATACAGAGTGTGAGACACACTGACACTGAGATACAGAGTGTGAGACACACTGAGATACAGAGTGTGAGACACACTGAGATACAGAGTGTGAGACACACTGACACTGAGATACAGAGTGTGAGACACACTGACACTGAGATACAGAGTGTGAGACACACTGAGACTGAGATACAGAGTGTGAGACACACCGACACTGAGATACAGAGTGTGAGACACACTGACACTGAGATACAGAGTGTGAGACACACTGAGATACAGAGTGTGAGACACACGACACTGAGATACAGAGTGTGAGACACACTGACACTGAGATACAGAGTGTGAGACACACTGAGATACAGAGTGTGAGACACACTGAGATACAGAGTGTGAGACACACTGACACTGAGATACAGAGTGTGAGACACACTGAGATACAGAGTGTGAGACACACTGACACTGAGATACAGAGTGTGAGACACACTGACATAGAGATACAGAGTGTGAGACACACTGACACTGAGATACAGAGTGTGAGACACACTGAGATACAGAGTGTGAGACACACTGAGATACAGAGTGTGAGACACACTGACACTGAGATACAGAGTGTGAGACACACTGACACTGAGATACAGAGTGTGAGACACACTGAGATACAGAGTGTGAGACACACTGAGATACAGAGTGTGAGACACACTGACACTGAGATACAGAGTGTGAGACACACTGAGATACAGAGTGTGAGACACACTGAGATACAGAGTGTGAGACACACTGACACTGAGATACAGAGTGTGAGACACACTGAGATACAGAGTGTGAGACACACTGACACTGAGATACAGAGTGTGAGACACACTGAGATACAGAGTGTGAGACACACTGACACTGAGATACAGAGTGTGAGACACACTGAGACTGAGATACAGAGTGTGAGACACACTGACACTGAGATACAGAGTGTGAGACACACTGAGATACAGAGTGAGACACACTGACACTGAGATACAGAGTGTGAGACACACTGAGATACAGAGTGTGAGACACACTGAGATACAGAGTGTGAGACACACTGACACTGAGATAGAGTGTGAGACACACTGACACTGAGATACAGAGTGTGAGACACACTGAGATACAGAGTGAGACACACTGAGATACAGAGTGTGAGACACACTGAGATACAGAGTGAGACACACTGACACTGAGATACAGAGTGTGAGACACACTGAGATACAGAGTGTGAGACACACTGAGATACAGAGTGTGAGACACACTGAGATACAGAGTGTGAGACACACTGAGATACAGAGTGTGAGACACACTGACACTGAGATACAGAGTGTGAGACACACTGACACTGAGATACAGAGTGTGAGACACACTCAGATAGAGTGTGAGACACACTGAGACTGAGTTACAGAGTGTGAGACACACTGACACTGAGATACAGAGTGTGAGACACACTGACACTGAGATACAGAGTGTGAGACACACTGAGATACAGAGTGTGAGACACACTGACACTGAGATACAGAGTGTGAGACACACTGAGATACAGAGTGTGAGACACACTGACACTGAGATACAGAGTGTGAGACACACTGAGATACAGAGTGTGAGACACACTGACACTGAGATACAGAGTGTGAGACACACTGAGATACAGAGTGTGAGACACACTGAGATACAGAGTGTGAGACACACTGACACAGAGATAGAGTGTGAGACACACTGACACTGAGATACATAGTGTGAGACACACTGAGATACAGAGTGTGAGACACACTGAGATACAGAGCGTGAGACACACTGAGATACAGAGTGTGAGACACACTGACACTGAGATACAGAGTGTGAGACACACTGACACTGAGATACAGAGTGTGAGACACACTGAGATACAGAGTGTGAGACACACTGAGATACAGAGTGTGAGACACACTGAGATACAGAGTGTGAGACACACGACACTGAGATACAGAGTGTGAGACACACTGACACTGAGATACAGAGTGTGAGACACACTGAGATACAGAGTGTGAGACACACTGAGATACAGAGTGTGAGACACACTGAGATACAGAGTGTGAGACACACTGAGATACAGAGTGTGAGACACACTGAGATACAGAGTGTGAGACACACTGAGATACAGAGTGTGAGACACACTGAGATACAGAGTGTGAGACACACTGACACTGAGATACAGAGTGTGAGACACACTGAGATACAGAGTGTGAGACACACTGACACTGAGATACAGAGTGTGAGACACACTGAGATACAGAGTGTGAGACACACTGAGATACAGAGTGTGAGACACACTGACACTGAGATACAGAGTGTGAGACACACTGAGATACAGAGTGTGAGACACACTGAGATACAGAGTGTGAGACACACTGAGATACAGAGTGTGAGACACACTGACACTGAGATACAGAGTGTGAGACACACTGAGACTGAGATACAGAGTGTGAGACACACTGAGACTGAGATACAGAGTGTGAGACACACTGACACTGAGATACAGAGTGTGAGACACACTGAGATACAGAGTGTGAGACACACTGAGATACAGAGTGTGAGACACACTGACACTGAGATACAGAGTGTGAGACACACTGAGATACAGAGTGTGAGACACACTGACACTGAGATACAGAGTGTGAGACACACTGACACTGAGATACAGAGTGTGAGACACACTGAGATACAGAGTGTGAGACACACTGAGATACAGAGTGTGAGACACACTGAGATACAGAGTGTGAGACACACTGACACTGAGATACAGAGTGTGAGACACACTGAGATACAGAGTGTGAGACACACTGACACTGAGATACAGAGTGTGAGACACACTGACACTGAGATACAGAGTGTGAGACACACTGAGATACAGAGTGTGAGACACACTGAGATACAGAGTGTGAGACACACTGACACTGAGATACAGAGTGTGAGACACACTGACACTGAGATACAGAGTGTGAGACACACTGAGATACAGAGTGTGAGACACACTGAGATACAGAGTGTGAGACACACTGACACTGAGATACAGAGTGTGAGACACACTGAGATACAGAGTGTGAGACACACTGAGATACAGAGTGTGAGACACACTGACACTGAGATACAGAGTGTGAGACACACTGAGATACAGAGTGTGAGACACACTGACACTGAGATACAGAGTGTGAGACACACTGAGATACAGAGTGTGAGACACACTGACACTGAGATACAGAGTGTGAGACACACTGAGACTGAGATACAGAGTGTGAGACACACTGACACTGAGATACAGAGTGTGAGACACACTGAGATACAGAGTGTGAGACACACTGACACTGAGATACAGAGTGTGAGACACACTGAGATACAGAGTGTGAGACACACTGAGATACAGAGTGTGAGACACACTGACACTGAGATAGAGTGTGAGACACACTGACACTGAGATACAGAGTGTGAGACACACTGAGATACAGAGTGAGACACACTGAGATACAGAGTGTGAGACACACTGAGATACAGAGTGAGACACACTGACACTGAGATACAGAGTGTGAGACACACTGAGATACAGAGTGTGAGACACACTGAGATACAGAGTGTGAGACACACTGAGATACAGAGTGTGAGACACACTGACACTGAGATACAGAGTGTGAGACACACTGAGATACAGAGTGTGAGACACACTGAGATACAGAGTGTGAGACACACTGAGATACAGAGTGTGAGACACACTGAGATACAGAGTGTGAGACACACTGAGATACAGAGTGTGAGACACACTGAGATACAGAGTGTGAGACACACTGAGATACAGAGTGTGAGACACACTGAGATACAGAGTGTGAGACACACTGAGATACAGAGTGTGAGACACACTGACACTGAGATACAGAGTGTGAGACACACTGAGATACAGAGTGTGAGACACACTGACACTGAGATACAGAGTGTGAGACACACTGACATAGAGATACAGAGTGTGAGACACACTGACACTGAGATACAGAGTGTGAGACACACTGAGATACAGAGTGTGAGACACACTGACACTGAGATACAGAGTGTGAGACACACTGACACTGAGATACAGAGTGTGAGACACACTGAGATACAGAGTGTGAGACACACTGAGATACAGAGTGTGAGACACACTGACACTGAGATACAGAGTGTGAGACACACTGACACTGTGAGACACACTGACACTGAGATACAGAGTGTGAGACACACTGAGATACAGAGTGTGAGACACACTGAGATACAGAGTGTGAGACACACTGAGATACAGAGTGTGAGACACACTGACACTGAGATACAGAGTGTGAGACACACTGAGATACAGAGTGTGAGACACACTGACACTGAGATACAGAGTGTGAGACACACTGACATGAGACACGACATGAGATACAGAGTGTGAGACACACTGACACTGAGATACAGAGTGTGAGACACACTGAGATACAGAGTGTGAGACACACTGAGATACAGAGTGTGAGACACACTGACACTGAGATACAGAGTGTGAGACACACTGACACTGAGATACAGAGTGTGAGACACACTGAGATACAGAGTGTGAGACACACTGAGATACAGAGTGTGAGACACACTGACACTGAGATACAGAGTGTGAGACACACTGAGATACAGAGTGTGAGACACACTGAGATACAGAGTGTGAGACACACTGACACTGAGATACAGAGTGTGAGACACACTGAGATACAGAGTGTGAGACACACTGACACTGAGATACAGAGTGTGAGACACACTGAGATACAGAGTGTGAGACACACTGACACTGAGATACAGAGTGTGAGACACACTGAGACTGAGATACAGAGTGTGAGACACACTGACACTGAGATACAGAGTGTGAGACACACTGAGATACAGAGTGAGACACACTGACACTGAGATACAGAGTGTGAGACACACTGAGATACAGAGTGTGAGACACACTGAGATACAGAGTGTGAGACACACTGACACTGAGATAGAGTGTGAGACACACTGACACTGAGATACAGAGTGTGAGACACACTGAGATACAGAGTGAGACACACTGAGATACAGAGTGTGAGACACACTGAGATACAGAGTGAGACACACTGACACTGAGATACAGAGTGTGAGACACACTGAGATACAGAGTGTGAGACACACTGAGATACAGAGTGTGAGACACACTGAGATACAGAGTGTGAGACACACTGAGATACAGAGTGTGAGACACACTGACACTGAGATACAGAGTGTGAGACACACTGACACTGAGATACAGAGTGTGAGACACACTCAGATAGAGTGTGAGACACACTGAGACTGAGTTACAGAGTGTGAGACACACTGACACTGAGATACAGAGTGTGAGACGCACTGACACTGAGATACAGAGTGTGAGACACACTGAGATACAGAGTGTGAGACACACTGACACTGAGATACAGAGTGTGAGACACACTGAGATACAGAGTGTGAGACACACTGACACTGAGATACAGAGTGTGAGACACACTGAGATACAGAGTGTGAGACACACTGACACTGAGATACAGAGTGTGAGACACACTGAGATACAGAGTGTGAGACACACTGAGATACAGAGTGTGAGACACACTGACACTGAGATAGAGTGTGAGACACACTGACACTGAGATACAGAGTGTGAGACACACTGAGATACAGAGTGTGAGACACACTGAGATACAGAGTGTGAGACACACTGAGATACAGAGTGTGAGACACACTGACACTGAGATACAGAGTGTGAGACACACTGACACTGAGATACAGAGTGTGAGACACACTGAGATACAGAGTGTGAGACACACTGAGATACAGAGTGTGAGACACACTGAGATACAGAGTGTGAGACACACCGACACTGAGATACAGAGTGTGAGACACACTGAGATACAGAGTGTGAGACACACTGACGAGTACAGAGTGTGAGACACGACACTGAGATACAGAGTGTGAGACACACTGAGATACAGAGTGTGAGACACACTGAGATACAGAGTGTGAGACACACTGAGATACAGAGTGTGAGACACACTGAGATACAGAGTGTGAGACACACTGAGATACAGAGAGTGAGACCACTGAGATACAGAGCTGTGAGACACACTGAGATACAGAGTGTGAGACACACTGAGATACAGAGTGTGAGGACACACTGAGATACAGAGTGTGAGACACACTGAGATACAGAGTGTGAGACACACTGAGATACAGAGTGTGAGACAACACTGAGATACAGAGTGTGAGACACACTGACACTGAGATACAGAGTGTGAGACACACTGAGATACAGAGTGTGAGACACACTGAGATACAGAGTGTGAGACACACTGAGATACAGAGTGTGAGACACACTGACACTGAGATACAGAGTGTGAGACACACTGAGATACAGAGTGTGAGACACACTGAGATACAGAGTGTGAGACACACTGACACTGAGATACAGAGTGTGAGACACACTGAGACTGAGATACAGAGTGTGAGACACACTGACACTGAGATACAGAGTGTGAGACACACTGACACTGAGATACAGAGTGTGAGACACACTGAGATACAGAGTGTGAGACACACTGACACTGAGATACAGAGTGTGAGACACACTGACACTGAGATACAGAGTGTGAGACACACTGAGATACAGTGTGACACACACTGAGATACAGAGTGTGAGACACACTGAGATACAGAGTGTGAGACACACTGACACTGAGATACAGAGTGTGAGACACACTGAGATACAGAGTGTGAGACACACTGACACTGAGATACAGAGTGTGAGACACACTGACACTGAGATACAGAGTGTGAGACACACTGAGATACAGAGTGTGAGACACACTGAGATACAGAGTGTGAGACACACTGAGATACAGAGTGTGAGACACACTGAGATACAGAGTGTGAGACACACTGAGATACAGAGTGTGAGACACACTGACACTTGAGATACAGAGTGTGAGACCCACTGAGAACAGACACACTGAGATAACAGTGTGTGAGCACACTGACATGATACAGAGTGTGAGACACACTGCAGATACAGAGCTGTGCAACACACTGAGATACAGAAGTGTGAGACACACCTGACACTGAGCCCCCTACAGCGTGTGAGACACACCTGACACTGAGATACGAGTGTGAGACAACTGAAGTACAGAGACGACAACTGAAGATACTGAGTGTGAGACACACTGACGACTACAGAGTGTGAGACACACCGACACTGAGATACAGAGTGTGAGACACACTGAGCTACAGAGTGTGAGACACACCTGACCACGTGAGACACCACAGAGAAGAGGTGCAGACACCTGACACTGAGATACAGATGTGAGGACACACTGAGATACAGAGTGTGAGACACACTGACTGAGATAGAGAGTGTGAGACACACTGAGATACAGAGTGTGAGACACACTGAGATACAGATGTGTGAGACACACTGAGATACAGAGCTGTGAGAACCACACTGAGATACTGAGTGTGAGAACACACTGACACTGAGATACAGAGTGTGAGACACACTGAGATACAGAGTGTGAGACACACTGACACTGAGATACAGAGTGTGAGACACACTGAGACTGAGATACAGAGTGTGAGACACACTGACACTGAGATACAGAGTGTGAGACACACTGAGATACAGAGTGAGACACACTGACACTGAGATACAGAGTGTGAGACACACTGAGATACAGAGTGTGAGACACACTGAGATACAGAGTGTGAGACACACTGACACTGAGATAGAGTGTGAGACACACTGACACTGAGATACAGAGTGTGAGACACACTGAGATACAGAGTGAGACACACTGAGATACAGAGTGTGAGACACACTGAGATACAGAGTGAGACACACTGAGATACAGAGTGTGAGACACACTGACACTGAGATACAGAGTGTGAGACACACTGACACTGAGATACAGAGTGTGAGACACACTGAGATACAGAGTGTGAGACACACTGAGACTGAGATACAGAGTGTGAGACACACTGACACTGAGATACAGAGTGTGAGACACACTGACACTGAGATACAGAGTGTGAGACACACTGAGATACAGAGTGTGAGACACACTGACACTGAGATACAGAGTGTGAGACACACTGAGATACAGAGTGTGAGACACACTGACACTGAGATACAGAGTGTGAGACACACTGAGATACAGAGTGTGAGACACACTGACACTGAGATACAGAGTGTGAGACACACTGAGATACAGAGTGTGAGACACACTGAGATACAGAGTGTGAGACACACTGACACTGAGATAGAGTGTGAGACACACTGACACTGAGATACAGAGTGTGAGACACACTGAGATACAGAGTGTGAGACACACTGAGATACAGAGTGTGAGACACACTGACACTGAGATACAGAGTGTGAGACACACTGACACTGAGATACAGAGTGTGAGACACACTGAGACTGAGATACAGAGTGTGAGACACACCGACACTGAGATACAGAGTGTGAGACACACTGACACTGAGATACAGAGTGTGAGACACACTGAGATACAGAGTGTGAGACACCTGACACTGAGATACAGAGTGTGAGACACACTGAGATACAGAGTGTGAGACACACTGAGATACAGAGTGTGAGACACACTGAGATACAGAGTGTGAGACACACTGAGATACAGAGTGTGAGACACACTGACACTGAGATACAGAGCGTGAGACACACTGAGATACAGAGTGTGAGACACACTGACACTGAGATACAGAGTGTGAGACACACGACATGAGATACAGAGTGTGAGACACACTGACACTGAGATACAGAGTGTGAGACACACTGAGATACAGAGTGTGAGAACACTGAGATACAGAGTGTGAGACACAACTGAGATACAGAGTGTGAGACACACTGACACTGAGATACAGAGTGTGAGACACACTGAGATTACAGAGTGTGAGACACACTGAGATACAGAGCGTGAGACACACTGAGATACAGAGCTGTGAGACACACTGACCTGAGATACAGAGTGTGAGACACACTGACACTGAGATACAGAGTGTGAGACACACTGAGATACAGAGTGTGAGACACACTGAGATACAGAGTGTGAGACACACTGAGATACAGAGTGTGAGACACACTGAGATACAGAGTGTGAGACACACTGAGATACAGAGTGTGAGACACACTGAGATACAGAGTGTGAGACACACTGAGATACAGAGTGTGAGACACACTGAGATACAGAGTGTGAGACACACTGACACTGAGATACAGAGTGTGAGACACACTGAGATACAGAGTGTGAGACACACTGAGATACAGAGTGTGAGACACACTGAGATACAGAGTGTGAGACACACTGAGATACAGAGTGTGAGACACACTGAGATACAGAGTGTGAGACACACTGACACTGAGATACAGAGTGTGAGACACACTGACACTGAGATACAGAGTGTGAGACACACTGAGATACAGAGTGTGAGACACACTGAGATACAGAGTGTGAGACACACTGACACTGAGATAGAGTGTGAGACACACTGACACTGAGATACAGAGTGTGAGACACACTGAGATACAGAGTGAGACACACTGAGATACAGAGTGTGAGACACACTGAGATACAGAGTGAGACACACTGACACTGAGATACAGAGTGTGAGATACACTGAGATACAGAGTGTGAGACACACTGAGATACAGAGTGTGAGACACACTGAGATACAGAGTGTGAGACACACTGACACTGAGATACAGAGTGTGAGACACACTGACACTGAGATACAGAGTGTGAGACACACTGACACTGAGATACAGAGTGTGAGACACACTCAGATAGAGTGTGAGACACACTGAGACTGAGTTACAGAGTGTGAGACACACTGACACTGAGATACAGAGTGTGAGACGCACTGACACTGAGATACAGAGTGTGAGACACACTGAGATACAGAGTGTGAGACACACTGACACTGAGATACAGAGTGTGAGACACACTGAGATACAGAGTGTGAGACACACTGACACTGAGATACAGAGTGTGAGACACACTGAGATACAGAGTGTGAGACACACTGACACTGAGATACAGAGTGTGAGACACACTGAGATACAGAGTGTGAGACACACTGAGATACAGAGTGTGAGACACACTGACACAGAGATAGAGTGTGAGACACACTGACACTGAGATACATAGTGTGAGACACACTGAGATACAGAGTGTGAGACACACTGAGATACAGAGTGTGAGACACACTGACACTGAGATACAGAGTGTGAGACACACGACACTGAGATACAGAGTGTGAGACACACTGAGACTGAGATACAGAGTGTGAGACACACTGACACTGAGATACAGAGTGTGAGACACACTGACACTGAGATACAGAGTGTGAGACACACTGAGATACAGAGTGTGAGACACACTGACACTGAGATACAGAGTGTGAGACACACTGACACTGAGATACAGAGTGTGAGACACACTGAGATACAGAGTGTGAGACACACTGAGATACAGAGTGTGAGACACACTGAGATACAGAGTGTGAGACACACTGACACTGAGATACAGAGTGTGAGACACACTGAGATACAGAGTGTGAGACACACTGACACTGAGATACAGAGTGTGAGACACACTGACACTGAGATACAGAGTGTGAGACACACTGAGATACAGAGTGTGAGACACACTGAGATACAGAGTGTGAGACACACTGAGATACAGAGTGTGAGACACACTCGACACTGAGATACAGAGTGTGAGACACAACTGAGATACAGAGTGTGAGACACACTGAGATACAGAGTGTGAGACACACTATCAGACGGTGAGGACACACTGAGTGTGAGACACACTGAGATACAGAGTGTGAGACACACTGAGATACAGAGTGGGAGCACACTGAGATACAGAGTGTGAGACACACTGAGATACAGAGCTGTGAGACACACTGACACTGAGATACAGAGTGTGAGACACACTGAGATACAGAGTGTGAGACACACTGACACTGAGATAGAGAGTGTGAGACACACTGAGATACAGAGTGTGAGACACACTGAGATACAGAGTGTGAGACACACTGAGATACAGAGTGTGAGACACACTGACACTGAGATACAGAGTGTGAGACACACTGAGATACAGAGTGGAGACACACTGAGATACAGAGTGTGAGACACACTGAGATACAGGTGTGAGACACACTGACACTGAGATACAGAGTGTGAGACACACTGAGATACAGAGTGTGAGACACACTGACTGAGATACAGAGCTGTGAGACACACTGAGATACAGAGAGTGAGACACACTGACACTGAGATACAGAGTGTGAGACACACTGAGATACAGAGTGTGAGACACACTGAGATACAGAGTGTGAGACACACTGAGATACAGAGTGTGAGACACACTGACACTGAGATACAGAGTGTGAGACACACTGAGATACAGAGTGTGAGACACACTGAGATACAGAGTGTGAGACACACTGACACTGAGATACAGAGTGTGAGACACACTGACACTGAGATACAGAGTGTGAGACACACTGACACTGAGATACAGAGTGTGAGACACACTGACACTGAGATACAGAGTGTGAGACACACTGACACTGAGATACAGAGTGTGAGACACACTGAGATACAGAGTGTGAGACACACTGAGATACAGAGTGTGAGACACACTGAGATACAGAGTGTGAGACACACTGAGATACAGAGTGTGAGACACACTGAGATACAGAGTGTGAGACACACTGACACTGAGATACAGAGTGTGAGACACACTGAGATACAGAGTGTGAGACACACTGAGATACAGAGTGTGAGACACACTGACACTGAGATACAGAGTGTGAGACACACTGACACTGAGATACAGAGTGTGAGACACACTGAGATACAGAGTGTGAGACACACTGAGATACAGAGTGTGAGACACACTGAGATACAGAGTGTGAGACACACTGAGATACAGAGTGTGAGACACACTGAGATACAGAGTGTGAGACACACTGAGATACAGAGTGTGAGACACACTGACACTGAGATACAGAGTGTGAGACACACTGACACTGAGATACAGAGTGTGAGACACACTGAGATACAGAGTGTGAGACACACTGAGATACAGAGTGTGAGACACACTGAGATACAGAGTGTGAGACACACTGACACTGAGATACAGAGTGTGAGACACACTGACACTGAGATACAGAGTGTGAGACACACTGAGATACAGAGTGTGAGACACACTGAGATACAGAGTGTGAGACACACTGAGATACAGAGTGTGAGACACACTGAGATACAGAGTGTGAGACACACTGAGATACAGAGTGTGAGACACACTGAGATACAGAGTGTGAGACACACTGAGATACAGAGTGTGAGACACACTGACACTGAGATACAGAGTGTGAGACACACTGAGATACAGAGTGTGAGACACACTGACACTGAGATACAGAGTGTGAGACACACTGAGATACAGAGTGTGAGACACACTGACACTGAGATACAGAGTGTGAGACACACTGAGATACAGAGTGTGAGACACACTGAGATACAGAGTGTGAGACACACTGACACTGAGATACAGAGTGTGAGACACACTGAGATACAGAGTGTGAGACACACTGAGATACAGAGTGTGAGACACACTGAGATACAGAGTGTGAGACACACTGACACTGAGATACAGAGTGTGAGACACACTGAGATACAGAGTGTGAGACACACTGACACTGAGATAGAGTGTGAGACAGACTGACACTGAGATACAGAGTGTGAGACACACTGAGATACAGAGTGAGACACACTGAGATACAGAGTGTGAGACACACTGAGATACAGAGTGAGACACACTGACACTGAGATACAGAGTGTGAGATACACTGAGATACAGAGTGTGAGACACACTGAGATACAGAGTGTGAGACACACTGAGATACAGAGTGTGAGACACACTGAGATACAGAGTGTGAGACACACTGACACTGAGATACAGAGTGTGAGACACACTGACACTGAGATACAGAGTGTGAGACACACTGAGATACAGAGTGTGAGACACACTGACACTGAGATACAGAGTGTGAGACACACTGAGATACAGAGTGTGAGACACACTGACACTGAGATACAGAGTGTGAGACACACTGAGATACAGAGTGTGAGACACACTGACACTGAGATACAGAGTGTGAGACACACTGAGATACAGAGTGTGAGACACACTGAGATACAGAGTGTGAGACACACTGACACTGAGATACAGAGTGTGAGACACACTGAGATACAGAGTGTGAGACACACTGAGATACAGAGTGTGAGACACACTGACACTGAGATACAGAGTGTGAGACACACTGCATGAGATACAGAGTGTGAGACACACTGACACTGAGATACAGAGCGTGAGACACACTGACACTGAGATACAGAGTGTGAGACACACTGACACTGAGATACAGAGTGTGAGACACACTGAGATACAGAGGTGTGAGACACACTGACTGATACCACCTGAGCCACTGAGAGACAGAGTGTAGACACACTGAGACTACAGAGTGCTGAGACACACTGAGATACAGAGTGTGAGACACACTGACACTGAGATACAGAGGTGAGACACACTAGATACAGAGTGTGAGACACACTGAGATACAGAGTGTGAGACACACGACTGAGATACAGAGTGTGAGACACCTGACATGATACAGAGTGGAGGACAACCTGAGATACAGAGTGTGAGACACACTGAGATACAGAGTGTGAGACACACTGAGATACAGAGCGTGAGACACACTGAGATACAGAGTGTGAGACACACCTGAACTGAGATACAGAGTGTGAGACACACTGACACTGAGATACAGAGTGTGAGACACACACTGAGATACAGAGTGTGAGACCACACTGAGATACGAGTTGTGAGACACAACTGATATACAGAGTGTGAGACACACTGAGATACAGAGTGTGAGACACACTGAGATACAAGTGTGAGACACCTGAGATACAGAGGTGAGACACACTGAGATACAGAGGTGAGACACACTGACACTGAGATACAGAGGTGTGAGACACACTGAGATACAGAGTGTGAGACACACTACTGATACAGAGTGTGAGACACACTGAGATACAGAGTGTGAGACACACGACCTGAGATACAGAGTGTGAGACACACTGAGATACAGAGTGTGAGACACACTGAGATACAGAGCGTGAGACACACTGAGAATACAGAGCGTGAGACACACTGACACTGAGATAAAGAGTGTGAGACACACTGAGATACAGAGTGTGAGACACGACACTGAGATACAGAGTCGTGAGACACACTGAGATACAGAGCGTGAGACACACTGACACTGATACAGAGTGTGAGACACACTGAGATACAGAGTGTAGACACACTGAGATACAGAGTGTGAGACACACTGAGATACAGAGTGTGAGACACACCACTGAGATACAGAGTGTGAGACACACTGAGATACAGAGTGTGAGGACACACTGAGATACAGAGTGTGAGACACACTGAGATACAGAGTGTGAGACACACTGACACTGAGATACAAGAGGTGAGACACACTGAAACTGAGATACAGAGTGTGAGACACACTGAGATACAGAGTGTGAGACACACTGAGATACAGAGTTGTGAGACACTGACCTGAGATACAGAGTGTGAGACACGACACTGAGATACAGAGTGTGAGACACACTGAGATACAGAGTGTGAGACACACTGACACTGAGATACAGAGTGTGAGACACACTGAGATACAGAGTGTGAGACACACTGACACTGAGATACAGAGTGTGAGACACACTGAGATACAGAGTGTGAGACACACTGACACTGAGATACAGAGTGTGAGACACACTGAGATACAGAGTGTGAGACACACTGAGATACAGAGTGTGAGACACACTGACACTGAGATAGAGTGTGAGACACACTGACACTGAGATACAGAGTGTGAGACACACTGAGATACAGAGTGTGAGACACACTGACACTGAGATACAGAGTGTGAGACACACTGACACTGAGATACAGAGTGTGAGACACACTGAGACTGAGATACAGAGTGTGAGACACACCGACACTGAGATACAGAGTGTGAGACACACTGACACTGAGATACAGAGTGTGAGACACACTGAGATACAGAGTGTGAGACACACCGACACTGAGATACAGAGTGTGAGACACACTGACACTGAGATACAGAGTGTGAGACACACTGAGATACAGAGTGTGAGACACACTGAGATACAGAGTGTGAGACACACTAGATACAGAGTGTGAGGACACAGACACTGAGATACAGAGTGTGAGACACACTGACACAGAGACCCTACAAGTGTGAGACACACGCACTGAGATTACAGAGTGTGAGACACACTGACCCGATACAGAAGTGTGAGACACACTGAGATACAGAGAGTGAGACACACTGAGAACAGGTGAGATACAGAGATACAGAGTGTGAGACACACTGACATGAGATCACGAGTGTGAGACACCACTGAGATACAGAGTGTGATGACACACTGAGATACAGAGTGTGAGACGCACAGAGATACATCTCGTGACCCAGCATGAGATACAGAGCTATGAGACACCACTGAGATACAGAGTGTGAGACACACTGACGATACAAGAGTGTGAGACACATGAGATACAGAGTGTGAGACACACTGATATACAGATGCTGAGACACACTGACACTTAGATACAGAGCTGTGAGACACCACTGAGATACCGAGTGTGAGACACCACTGACCTGACTACAGAGTGTGAGACACACTGACCCGATACAGAGTGTGAGACACACTGAGATACAGAGAGTGAGACACACTACCTGAGATACAGAGTGTGAGACACACTGACACTGCGAATACAGAGCTGTGAGGACCCACACTGAGATACAGAGTGTGAGACACACTGAGATACAGGAGTGTGAGACACACTGAGATACAGAGTGTGAGACACACTGAGAATACAGAGTGTGAGACACACTGACACTGAGATACAGAGTGTGAGACACACTGAGATACAGAGCGTGAGACACACTGAGATACAGAGTGTGAGACACACTGAGATACAGAGTGTGAGACACACTGAGATACAGAGTGTGAGACACACTGAGGATACAGAGTGTGAGACACACTGACACTGAGATACAGAGTGTGAGACACACTGAGATACAGAGTGTGAGACACACTGAGATACAGAGTGTGAGACACACTGAGATACAGAGTGTGAGACACACTGAGATACAGATGTGAGACACACTGAGATACAGAGTGTGAGACACACTGAGATACAGAGTGTGAGACACACTGAGATACAGAGTGTGAGACACACCTGAGATACAGAGTGTGAGACACACTGAGATACAGAGTGTGAGACACTGAGATACAGAGCGTGAGCACTGAGATACAGAGTGTGAGACACACTGAGATACAGAGTGTGAGACACACTGACACTGAGATACAGAGTGTGAGACACACTGAGATACAGAGTGTGAGACACACTGACACTGAGATACAGAGTGTGAGACACACTGAGATACAGAGTGTGAGACACACTGACACTGAGATACAGAGTGTGAGACACACTGAGATACAGAGTGTGAGACACACTGAGATACAGAGTGTGAGACACACTGACACTGAGATAGAGAGTGAGACACACTGACACTGAGATACAGAGTGTGAGACACACTGAGATACAGAGTGTGAGACACACTGACACTGAGATACAGAGTGTGAGACACACCGACACTGAGATACAGAGTGTGAGACACACTGACACTGAGATACAGAGTGTGAGACACACCGACACTGAGATACAGAGTGTGAGACACACTGAGACTGAGATACAGAGTGTGAGACACACCGACACTGAGATACAGAGTGTGAGACACACTGACACTGAGATACAGAGTGTGAGACACACTGAGATACAGAGTGTGAGACACACCGACACTGAGATACAGAGTGTGAGACACACTGACACTGAGATACAGAGTGTGAGACACACTGAGATACAGAGTGTGAGACACACTGAGATACAGAGTGTGAGACACACTGAGATACAGAGTGTGAGACCACCACTGAGATACAGAGTGTGAGACACACTGAGATACAGAGTGTGAGACACACTGAGATACAGAGTGTGAGACACACTGACACTGAGATACAGAGTGTGAGACACACTGAGATACAGAGTGTGAGACACACTGAGATACAGAGTGTGAGACACACTGAGATACAGAGTGTGAGACACACTGAGATACAGAGTGTGAGACACACTGACACTGAGATACAGAGTGTGAGACACACTGAGATACAGAGTGTGAGACACACTGAGATACAGAGTGTGAGACACACTGAGATACAGAGTGTGAGACACACTGAGATACAGAGTGTGAGACACACTGACTGAGATACAGAGTGTGAGACACACTGAGATACAGAGTGTGAGACACACTGACTGATACAGAGTGTGAGACACACTGAGATACAGAGTGTGAGACACACTGACACTGAGATACAGAGTGTGAGACACACTGAGATACAGAGTGTGAGACACACTGAGATACAGAGTGTGAGACACACTGAGATACAGAGTGTGAGACACACTGAGATACAGAGTGTGAGACACACTGAGATACAGAGTGTGAGACACACTGAGATACAGAGTGTGAGACACACTGAGATACAGAGTGTGAGACACACTGAGATACAGAGTGTGAGACACACTGAGATACAGAGTGTGAGACACACTGACACTGAGATACAGAGTGTGAGACACACTGAGATACAGAGTGTGAGACACACTGACACTGAGATACAGAGTGTGAGACACACTGACACTGAGATACAGAGTGTGAGACACACTGACACTGAGATACAGAGTGTGAGACACACTGAGATACAGAGTGTGAGACACACTGACACTGAGATACAGAGTGTGAGACACACTGAGATACAGAGTGTGAGACACACTGACTGAGATAAAGAGTGTGAGACACACTGAGATACAGAGTGTGAGACACACTGACACTGAGATACAGAGTGTGAGACACACTGAGATACAGACTGTGAGACACACTGAGATACAGAGCGTGAGACACACTGAGATACAGAGTGTGAGACACACTGACACTGAGATACAGAGTGTGAGACACACTGAGATACAGAGCGTGAGACACACTGAGATACAGAGTGTGAGACACACTGACACTGAGATACAGAGTGTGAGACACACCGACACTGAGATACAGAGTGTGAGACACACTGACACTGAGATACAGAGCGTGAGACACACTGAGATACAGAGTGTGAGACACACTGAGACTGAGATACAGAGTGTGAGACACACTGAGACTGAGATACAGAGCGTGAGACACACTGACACTGAGATACAGAGTGTGAGACACACTGAGATACAGAGCGTGAGACACACTGAGGTACAGAGTGTGAGACACACTGACACTGAGATACAGAGTGTGAGACACACTGACACTGAGATACAGAGTGTGAGACACACTGAGATACAGAGCGTGAGACACACTGAGATACAGAGTGTGAGACACACTGACACTGAGATACAGAGTGTGAGACACACTGAGATACAGAGAGTGAGACACACTGAGATACAGAGCGTGAGACACACTGAGATACAGAGTGTGAGACACACCGACACTGAGATACAGAGTGTGAGACACTGAATACAGAGTGTGAGACACACTGAGATAGCAGAGTGTGAGACACACTGAGATACAGAGTGTGAGACTCCACCGACAACTGAGAACAGAGTGTGAGACACACTGAGATACAGAGTGTGAGACACCTGAGATACAGAGTTGTGAGACACTCTGAACTGAGATAAAGAGTGTGAGACACACTGAGAATATAGTGTGAGACACACTGACACATGAGATACAGAGTGTGAGACACACGTGAGATACAGACTGTGAGTCACACTGAGATACGATCGTGGAGACACACTGAGATACAGAGTGTGAGACACCTGACACTGAGATACAAGAGTGTGAACACACTGAATACAGAGCGTGAGACACACTGAGAACATAGTGTTAGCCAACACTGACACTGTGAGAATACAGAGTGTGAGACACACCGTCACTGAGATACAGAGTGTGAGACACACTGACACTGAGATAAGAGTGGTGAGACACACGAGATTACAGATGTGAGACACACTGAGATACAGATTGTGAGACACACTGAGACACAGAGTGTGAGACACACTGAGATACAGAGTGTGGAGACCACACTGAGATACAGGAGTGAGAGACACACTGAGATACAGAGTGTGAGACACACTGAGATACAGAGTGTGAGACACACTGACACTGAGATACAGAGTGTGAGACACACTGAGATACAGAGTGTGAGACACACACTGAGATACAGAGTGTGAGACACACTGACACTGAGATACAGAGTGTGAGACACACTGAGATACAGAGTGTGAGACACACTGAGATACAGAGTGTGAGACACACTGAGATACAGAGTGTGAGACACACCGACACTGAGATACAGAGTGTGATACACTCTGAGATACAGAGTGTGAGACACACTGAGATACAGAGTGTGAGACACACTGAGATACAGAGCGTGAGACACACTGAGATACAGAGTAGTGAGACACACTGAGATACAGAGTGTGAGACACACTGAGATACAGAGTGTGAGACACACTGACGGATACAGAGTGTGAGACACACTGAGATACAGAGCGTGAGACACACTGACACTGAGATACAGAGCGTGAGACACACTGAGATACAGAGTGTGAGACACACTGAGGATACAGAGTGTGAGACACACTGAGATACAGAGTGTGAGACACACTGAGATACAGAGTGTGAGACACACTGAGATACAGAGTGTGAGACACACTGAGATACAGAGTGAGACACACTGACACTGAGATACAGAGTGTGAGACACACTGAGATACAGAGTGTGAGACACACTGAGATACAGAGTGTGAGACACACTGACACTGAGATACAGAGTGTGAGACACACTGAGATACAGAGTGTGAGACACACTGAGACTGAGTTACAGAGTGTGAGACACACTGACACTGAGATACAGAGTGTGAGACACACTGAGATACAGAGTGTGAGACACACTGACACTGAGATAGAGTGTGAGACACACTGACACTGAGATACATAGTGTGAGACACACTGAGATACAGAGTGTGAGACACACTGAGATACAGAGTGTGAGACACACTGACACTGAGATACAGAGTGTGAGACACACCGACACTGAGATACAGATTGTGAGACACACTGAGACTGAGATACAGAGTGTGAGACACACTGACACTGAGATACAGAGTGTGAGACACACTGACACTGAGATACAGAGTGTGAGACACACCGACACTGAGATACAGAGTGTGAGACACACTGACACTGAGATACAGAGTGTGAGACACACTGAGATACAGAGTGTGAGACACACTGAGATACAGAGTGTGAGACACACTGAGATACAGAGTGTGAGACACACTGACACTGAGATACAGAGTGTGAGACACACTGACACTGAGATACAGAGTGTGAGACACACTGAGATACAGAGTGTGAGACACACTGACACTGAGATACAGAGTGTGAGACACACTGACACTGAGATACAGAGTGTGGGACACACTGAGATACAGAGTGTAAGACACACTGAGATACAGAGTGTGAGACACACTGAGATACAGAGTGTGAGACACACTGACACTGAGATACAGAGTGTGAGACACACTGAGATACAGAGTGTGAGACACACTGAGATACAGAGTGTGAGACACACTGAGATACAGAGCGTGAGACACACTGAGATACAGAGTATGAGACACACTGAGATACAGAGTGTGAGACACACTGAGATACAGAGTGTGAGACACACTGAGATACAGAGTGTGAGACACACTGAGATACAGAGCGTGAGACACACTGACACTGAGATACAGAGCGTGAGACACACTGAGATACAGAGTGTGAGACACACTGAGATACAGAGTGTGAGACACACTGAGATACAGAGTGTGAGACACACTGAGATACAGAGTGTGAGACACACTGAGATACAGAGTGTGAGACACACTGACACTGAGATACAGAGTGTGAGACACACTGACACTGAGATACAGTGTGTGAGACACACTGAGATACAGAGTGTGAGACACACTGAGATACAGAGTGTGAGACACACTGACACTGAGATACAGAGTGTGAGACACACTGAGATACAGAGTGTGAGACACACTGACACTGAGATACAGAGTGTGAGACACACTGAGATACAGAGTGTGAGACACACTGAGATACAGAGGGTGAGACACACTGAGATACAGAGTGTGAGACACACTGAGATACAGAGTGTGAGACACACTGACACTGAGATACAGAGTGTGAGACACACTGAGACTGAGATACAGAGTGTGAGACACACTGAGATACAGAGTGTGAGACACACTGAGATACAGAGCGTGAGACACACTGAGATACAGAGTGTGAGACACACTGACACTGAGATACAGAGTGTGAGACACACCGACACTGAGATACAGAGTGTGAGACACACTGAGATACAGAGTGTGAGACACACTGAGATACAGAGTGTGAGACACACTGAGATACAGAGTGTGAGACACACTGACACTGAGATACAGAGCGTGAGACACACTGACACTGAGATACAGAGTGTGAGACACACTGACACTGAGATACAGAGTGTGAGACACACTGAGATACAGAGTGTGAGACACACTGAGATACAGAGTGTGAGACACACTGACACTGAGATACAGAGCGTGAGACACACTGACACTGAGATACAGAGTGTGAGACACACTGACACTGAGATACAGAGTGTGAGACACACTGAGATACAGAGTGTGAGACACACTGAGATACAGAGTGTGAGACACACTGAGATACAGAGTGTGAGACACACTGAGATACAGAGTGTGAGACACACTGAGATACAGAGCGTGAGACACACTGAGATACAGAGTGTGAGACACACTGACACTGAGATACAGAGTGTGAGACACACTGAGATACAGAGTGTGAGACACACTGAGATACAGAGTGTGAGACACACTGAGATACAGAGTGTGAGACACACTGAGATACAGAGCGTGAGACACACTGAGATACAGAGTGTGAGACACACTGAGATACAGAGCGTGAGACACACTGAGATACAGAGTGTGAGACACACCGACACTGAGATACAGAGTGTGAGACACACTGACACTGAGATACAGAGTGTGAGACACACTGAGATACAGAGTGTGAGACACACTGAGATACAGAGTGTGAGACACACTGAGATACAGAGTGTGAGACACACTGAGATACAGAGTGTGAGACACACTGAGATACAGAGCGTGAGACACACTGAGATACAGAGTGTGAGACACACTGACACTGAGATACAGAGTGTGAGACACACCGACACTGAGATACAGAGTGTGAGACACACTGAGATACAGAGTGTGAGACACACTGAGATACAGAGTGTGAGACACACTGAGATACAGAGTGTGAGACACACTGAGATACAGAGTGTGAGACACACTGAGATACAGAGTGTGAGACACACTGACACTGAGATACAGAGTGTGAGACAAACTGAGATACAGAGTGTGAGACACACTGAGATACAGAGCGTGAGACACACTGAGATACAGAGTGTGAGACACACTGAGATACAGAGTGTGAGACACACTGACACTGAGATACAGAGTGTGAGACACACTGACACTGAGATACAGAGTGTGAGACAAACTGAGATACAGAGTGTGAGACACACTGAGATACAGAGTGAGACACACTGACACTGAGATACAGAGTGTGAGACAAACTGAGATACAGAGTGTGAGACACACTGAGATACAGAGTGTGAGACACACTGAGATACAGAGTGTGAGACACACTGAGATACAGAGTGTGAGACACACTGAGATACAGAGTGTGAGACACACTGAGATACAGAGTGTGAGACACACTGAGATACAGAGTGTGAGACACACTGAGATACAGAGTGTGAGACACACCGACACTGAGATACAGAGTGTGAGACACACCGACACTGAGATACAGAGTGTGAGACACACTGAGATACAGAGTGTGAGACACACCGACACTGAGATACAGATTGTGAGACACACTGACACTGAGATACAGAGTGTGAGACACACTGACACTGAGATACAGAGTGTGAGACACACTGAGATACAGAGTGTGAGACACACTGAGATACAGAGTGTGAGACACACTGAGATACAGAGTGTGAGACACACTGACACTGAGATACAGAGTGTGAGACACACTGAGATACAGAGTGTGAGACACACTGACACTGAGATACAGAGTGTGAGACACACTGAGATACAGAGTGTGAGACACACTGAGATACAGAGTGTGAGACACACTGAGATACAGAGTGGGTGACACACCGACACTGAGATACAGAGTGTGCGACACACTTAACGTTCCCGCTAAAGTGGTCGAGGTCCCGCGCAAGCCGCTCACCAGCTTTTACACGGAAGAAACCGCGCATGCGTGAAAGATTGAGTGGGCTGCGCAGCCAGTTAAAGGGACCGCGCACGAAAAAAAGTCAAGGGAACATTGGACATACGGACACTCTATTGTGAACAGATCTGACTGAACGCCACACTGAGCCACAATTACCCAATAAACACAAAATGGGCCTTGCACATTCGGAGGCGTTTCCTGCAGCAGATTCCGCGCCCGTCACTAGTCAGTGTGCATCTTTAGCTGCGAGGGAATCCTTTGCAGAGGGAGGTGCCCCCCCGTAGCTTTAGCGTATAGTCATCATCCCATCGCGTGGTATTCGGACTGGGCAGTGCTGCGGGACGGGAGTTACAAAGCACGCTATCACCACCTACTGACAGAAACGGTGCACTGCAACAACACAGCCCTGCTGGAGGGCTGGGAACTGGCACGGACATCAAACGTCTGTCGAGCTGTTGTGAAAGGCGATGAGGCTGTGAGGGGATGTGACGCTGTTTGATAAAACACAACTTCAGCCACTACTTTAAAAGGCCTCAGCACTAAACGCCAGCGGACGGCTGCAAAAAAGAAAAATTTACAAGGCTAATGGAATGTCGGTCTTTATCTCAAAGGGCTGGAAGTTATGCTGCAGTTGTACAAAGCTCTGGTCAGACTGCATCTGGGGGCACTGCGCTCAGTTCTGGGCACCGCAGCTCAGGAAGGATATGTTAGTCTTGGAGGGGGTGCAGCGCAGATTCACCAGAATGATTGGGCAGAGTCAACACGGATTTATGAAAGGGAAATTGTATTTGACAAATCTGTTCGAGTTTTTCGAGGTTGTAACTAACAGAATAGATAAGGGGCAACCAGTGGATGTGGTGTATTCGGATTTTCAGAAGGCATTCGATAAGGTGTCACACAAGAGGTTATTAAACAAAATTAGGGCTCATGGGATTGGGGGTAATATACTGGCATGGATTGAGGATTGGTTAATGGGCAGAAAACAGAGAGTAGGAATAAACGGGTCATTTTCGGGTTGGCAGGCTGTAACTAGTGGGGTACCACAAGGATCAGTGCTTGGGCCTCAGATATTCACAATCTACATCAATGATTTGGATGAGGGGACCAAATGTAATATATCCAAGTTTGCTGATGATACAAAGCTGGGTGGGAATGTAAGTTGTGAGGAGGATGCAAAGAGGCTTCAAGGGGATATAGCCAGGCTAAGTGAGTGGGCAAGAACATGGCAAATGGAATATAATGTGGAGAAATGTGAAGTTATCCACTTTGGTAGGAAAAGTAGAAAAGCAGAGTATTTTTTAAATGGTGAGAGATTGGGAAATGTTGGTGTTCAGAGGGACCTGGGTGTCCTTGTACACAAATCACTGAAAGTTAACATGCAGATACAGCAAGCGATTAAGAAAGCAAATGGTATGTTGGTCTTTATTACAAGAGGATTTGAGTATAAGAGTAAAGACGTCTTACTGCAATTATATAGGGCCCTGGTGAGACCACACCTGGAGTATTGTGTACAGTTTTGGTCTCCTTACCTAAGGAAGGATATACTTGCCATAGAGGGAGTGCAGCGAAGGTTCACCAGACTGATTCCTGGGATGGGGGGATTGTCCTATGAGGAGAGATTGAGTAGACTAGGCCTGTATTCTCTAGAGTTTAGAAGAATGAGAGGTGATCTCATTGAAACATACAAAATTCTTACAGGGCTTGACAGGGTAGATGCAGGGAGGATGTTTCCCCTGGCTGGGGAGTCTAGAACCAGGGGGGTCACAGTCTCAGAATAAGGGGTCGACCATTTAGGACTGAGATGAGGAGAAATTTCTTCACTCAGAGGGTGGGGAATCTTTGGAATTCTCTACCCCAGAGGGCTGTGGAGGCTCAATCGTTGAGTATATTCAAGACAGAGATCGCTAGATTTTTGGATATTAAGGGAATCAAGGGATATGGGGATAGTGCAGGAAAGTGGAGTTGAGGTCGATGATCAGCCGTGATCTTATTGAATGGCGGAGCAGGCTCGAGGGGCCGTATGGCCGACTCCTGCTCCTATTTCTTATGTTCTTATTTCAGGGCTAAAAGGGTTAAATTATGAGGACAGGTTTGCATACACTCGGCTTGTATTCCCTTGAGTTTAGAAGATTAAGGGGTGATCTAATTGAAGTGTTTAACATGATTAAAGGTGTTGATTGGGTAGATAGAGAGAAACTATTTCTTTTAGTGCGAGGGGAGTCCAGAACCAGGAGGCATAACCTTAAATTTAGAGCTAGGCCGCTCAAGAGTGATGTCAGGAAGCACTTCTTCACACAAAGGGTCGTGGAAATCTGGAACTCTCCCCTAAAATCCTGTTGAGGCTGGGGGTCAATTGAAAAATTTCTAAACTGAGATTGAGGTGTTTAAGATAATTAAAGGATTTGATAGGGGTAGAGAGAGAGAAACTATTTGCTCCGGTTGGTGGAGTGTAGGGGGGTTAGTCCAGCTCAACGCGCCCGAAAAAAAGCGTCACCATCGACTTTGCATCAGTAAAGGGCTTTGAAACGAAGACCCAACATGGAGTCTGTTCAAAGTGGAAACAGGCCTCAACTCACCTCCACTCACCAACAAACAGCATAAGAGTATAAGATAGGAGCAGGAGTAGGCCATGCGGCACCGCCAACCTGCCCCGCCATTCAATGAGCATGACCAGGAAGGGCAAGCAAACAGAAAACAAATACAGAGCCTCGAAATCTGGACCACACGTGTTGTCTTGCTTTCAAAATATTTCGGGGGTGGGAGGGAGGGGTTTCCCCTCCACAGCGCAAAACAGCTGCAGCTCCAAGGCCCCGGGCCTGCCCAACTACTCCCAGGGGGTCTCGCTGTTCGCTGGGCCCGAACTCACATTATCTTCTCCCGCAAGAACATAAGAAATAGGAGCAGGAATAGGCCACTTGGCCCCTTGAGCCTGCTCCGCCATTCAATAAGATCATGGCTGATCTTTGGCCCAAAGCCACTTCCCTGCCCGCTCCCCATAACCCTTCACTCCCTTATCTTGCAAAAATCTGTCTATCTCCACCTTAAATGTATTTAATGACCCAGCCTCCACAGCTCTCTGGGGCAGAGAATTCCACAGATTCACGACCCTCAGAGAAGAAATTCCTCCTCATTTCCGTTTTAAATGGGCGCCCCCTTATTCTGAAACTATGCCCCCGAGTTCTAGATTTCCCCACGAGGGGAAACATCCTCTCTGCATCTACCTTGTCGAGCCCCCTCAGTATCTTATATGTTTCAATAAGATCCCTCTCATTCTTCTAAACTCCAATGAGTACAGGCCCAACCTGCTCAACCTTTCTTCATAAGTCAACCCCCTCATCTCAGGAATCAACCGTGTGAATCGTCTCTGAACTGCCTCCAATGTAAGTATATCCTTGTCAACCCTCCAGGATTGTACTGGAGTCTCCAAGAATTGAAGGTTAATCTCCAGGGCAACCCAGTGAGCAAAATTCAAAGGGGCATTACTAAAAAAAATCATTTTCTTTCAACACTTGCTTATTGGTTATGAAACGGGCTGTTCGACCGACAGTCAAGAATCATCCAATCGGATAACGAAGAGTCTGTTCGCTTTCCAATTGGCCGTGAGAATGGACATGTCAGGCGACCAATGGCGGGAGTGTGGGGGCGGGTCCAGTTGGAGGGCGGTCATGTGGCAAAAACCTCCAGGAATATGTCCAGCACAGTGTTGGCAACCCTATCTCCAACTGGTGCCACTGTAAATGAGTTTCTGGCCTGCGGTAATGGAACCAGGCTGTTCACAGGGGTCTGGCAGACAGCAGTGCAAACATCGAGACTCTCAGCCAGCGACTCCACTCTGCTGGACATTCCCCCCCCCCCCTCTCCTCTCTCTGCTAGGGCGGTCATACTGCCCAGAGATATTTTTGGCATTTGCTCGCTTTTCACAGCTAGCCGCAACTTCTGTTTAACCGTGCAGCGCTGTCTAACCTTCTGTGAAGGAGCCATTTCTCTCGCCTGAATCACGTAACCTGGATCAATAGAAACATAGAAGATAGGAGCAGGAGTAGGCCATTCGGCCCCTCGAGCCTGCTCCGCCATTCGATGAGATCATGGCTGATCATCCAAACTCAGTACCCTGTACCTGCCTTCTCCCCATAATCCCTTGATACCTTTAGCTTTAAGAAATATATCTAACTCATTCTTGAATATATTTAATGACTTGGCCTCAACTACCTTCTGTGGTAGAGAATTCCACAGGTTCACCACTCTCTGGGTGAAGAAATTCTTTCTCATTTCTGTCCTAAATGGCTTACCCCTTATCCTTAGATTATGACCCCTGGTTCTGGACTCTCCGACCATCGGGAACATTCTTCCTGCATTTGGTTGGCTAGTTTTCCTTGCACGGGCTGAAGCCTCAGTGTTAGCAAACAAGCCAATTCTCCGGTTCTCCTCCCTCCCCCACTGCACGTTAACTTTGCCCCCTAGCGTGGGGCTTGAACCTGTAACCTTTCTGACTCAGTTGGCGAGCGTGCCACCCTCTGAGCCACGGCTGACACCGTGCACCTTCTAGAGGAGAGACGGCTAGAGTGACGTCAAAAATCATGCCCAAACTGCATGATGGGAGCGGCGTGGCTGCCTGCAACCCTGATTCCAAAAGGGGTAGACCTGTCATCATCAACAATTCGGTACGTTGCTTTGTTGAACCGTTATTCACTACAGATTGTGTAGGTAGACCCTGGCCATTGAGTCACTAACGTTTCAGGGACTTCAGCCATCAATGCTGCTCATTTTTGAGTGTTTGCGCGCACCAAAATGTGACATCACTCACCAGCTGGCCAATCCGATCCAGGTTATCGAGGAAGTAGCGCACTGATTCAGCCTGTGTGGGAACAGAGAAACAGAAGAGATTTGAGCAATGGATACACAGCAGCACACACGTGGACAACACAGACACCGTCTGTCCGTGGCTCAGTGGGCAGCACTCTCGCCTCTGAGCCAGAAGGTCGTGGGTTCAAGTCCCATTCAAGAGACTTGAGCACAAAATCTAGGCTGACACTCCAGTGCAGTACTGAGGGAGTGCTGCACTGTCAGAGGTGCCGTCTTTTGGATAAGATGTTAAACCGAGGCCCTGTCGGCTCTCTAAGGTGAACATAAAAGATCCCATGGCACTATTTCGAAGAGCAGGGGCACTCGCCCTGGTGTCCTGGCCAATATATTTATCCCTCAACCAATATAAAACAAGATGTGGAGATGCCGGTGTTGGACTGGGGTGGACAAAAGTGAGAAGTCGCACAACACCAGGTTATAGTCCGACAGCTTTATTTGAAATCACGAGCTTTCGGAGCGCTGCTCCTTCATCAGCTCCGAAAGCTTGTGATTTCAAATAAAGCTGTTGGACTATAACCTGGTGTTGTGCGACTTCTCATTGAATGGTGGAGCAGGCTCGACGGGCCGAATGGCCTACTCCTGCTCCGAGTTTCTATGTTTCTCAATATAAAACAAAAACAGATTATTTGGTCATTATCTTATTGCTGTTTGTGGGAGCTTGCTGTGCGCAATTTGGCTGCTGCGTTTCCCACATTACAACAGCGACTAGACTTCGAAAGTACTTCATTGGCTGTAAAGTGCTTTGGGACGTCCCGAGGTCGAGAAAGGTGCTGCAGAAAGACAAGTGTTTCTTTTCTTTTAGACACAGGGGCACATGGACAGTCTGAAACACACAGACACACATAACGCACGCACACACACACGCACATTGTCGGTGCAATGTTTCCAGAGCCAGCCATCAGGTCAGAAAGTCTCGAGGAGCCTCCCTGTCTGAGCAGCGGCCCAGCTGGCCTGTGTCTGCATCTCTGCCAAAGCTGCTCGCAAGTCAGTGCGACTGAAACCTGAAGAGACGGGAGATTCTGTCGACGCCTTGCCCCTCCCCCTGAATAAGCTCCACACAGTGTGTGCACACAGGGCCCAAACTCCCCACCCGTGGCACATTAAAGCACAACCAGCCCGATCAGCGCTGGTAATGATATTGTCGCTGCGAGTGTGTTCAGGGATCGTCACATCTTGCTGGACTGTTAATTCAGCACCCTATGTGTTTTCCTCAGATACATAACCTGACAGAACAAGTTCAAACGAGCGAAGTCAGAGAATAAATAATTTAGAGAAAGGTGTCAGCTGTGGCTCAGTGGGTAGCACCCTCTCACCTCTGGGTCAGAAGGTTGCGGGTTCAAGTCCCACTCCAGGAGACTTGAGCACAAAATCTAGGCCGACACTCCCAGTGCAGTGCTGAGGGAGTGCCGCACTGTCGGAGGTGCCGTTAAACCAAGGCCCCGTCTGCGCTCTCAGGTGGACTTCAAAGATCCCATGGCACCATTCCAAAAGAAGAGCAGGGGAGTTCTCCCTGGTATCCTGGCCAATATTTAATCCCTCAACCAACATCACTAAAACAGATTATCTGGTCACTTATCTCAGTGGGAGCTTGCTGTGCATAAATCGGTTGGTGAGTTTCCTGCATTACAACAGTGACTCCACTTCAAAAAGTGCTTCATTGGGTGTCAAGTGCTTTGGCAGGTCCTGAAAGGCGCAAGTCTTTCTTTCATTTATTGCCTCTTTGCTGAACAGCGCTCTTCCATCAGAGAGCTCCTGACTAAGGCCTTCTTCCAATCTACATGGCCTGTAAATTCTTTGGCAAGGGGGGTAATATCCTGACGTTAAAGCAAGGCCCCGTCTGCCCTCTCAAGTGGGCGTAAAAGATCCACATGGCCACTCTTTCAAAGAAGAGCAGGGGGCGTTCTCCCCGGTGTCCTGGGCCAATATTTATCTCTCAATCAACATCACTAAAAAAACAGGTTATCTGGTCATTTATTACATTGCTGTTTGCGGGAGCTTGCTGTGCGCAATTTGGCTGCCGCGTTTCCCACATTACAACAGCGACTAGACTGCGAAAGTACTTCATTGGCTGTGAAGCGCGTCGGGGCCGTCCTGAGGTGGTGAAAGATTCTGTATATATGCAAGTTCTCTCTTTCTAAATGATTAGCGCCACAACTTGCCCGCCTCCGTGCAGTTTGTTTGATTAGTCTGTCTCCGCCAAAAGACAGACGCAGACATCACACTTGACTCGTCGGCCAAGCAACAGAGGGGATTGTGGGAGCAGAGAGTGCCGAAGTTTCTCGGCATCACTGGGCTGCCGGCCTGAACCACAAGCTCATTTCCTGAGAGGCGGAGAGGGAATTCTGTGCAAAAACAAACAAGCCAGTGGGTAATTAAAGCTGTTTTGCCTGCCACCCACACCAGCCCCTGTCCCTTTAAACAGGCAGCCCTCTCTAATGCAGAACAAACCAACACCTGTGCACCATATGGTGCAACAGCGCATCAAAGGCCTTGATTTGGACAGTGAACCCATTGCCAATGCCAACTTATAAGCTTCCACAGTTATTAGAAGGAGTTGCTAAGCTTTAAGTTGGAGTCCTCGTTAATAGAACCATTCATCATGTGACCCGACTGCAAGATTATCTCCTTCCCTCCACACCCCCAGATGTTTATTCCCTTCCTCTCCTGAAGGCACAATCTCTCATAAGAACATAAGAATTAGGAGCAGGAGTAGGCCATTCGGCCCCTTGAGCCTGCTCTGCCATTCAATAGGATCACGGCTGATCTTCAACCTCAACCCCACTATCCCGCCCGATCTCCATATCCCTTGATTCCCCTAGAGTCCAAAAATCTATCGCTCTCAGCCTTGAATATACTCAAAGACTCAGCTTCCACAGCCCTCTGGGGCAGAGAATTCCAAAGATTCACAATTCCCTGAGTGAAGAAATTCCTCCTCATCTCGGTCTTAAATGGCCCACCCCCTTATCCTGAGACTATGCCCCCTAGTTCTAGACTCTCCAGCCAGGGGAAACAACCTCTCAGCATCTACCCTGTGGCACTGTACAGCAGAAAACTGTTAAAGACATCTTATCTGTACAAATCCTTTTACACGCACTTAAAGCGGTAGTGTGTGCTGCAATCTTTTTTTTCAATTTAAAGGGGCACTGCTTTCATAAGAACATAAGAAATAGGAGCAGGACTCGGCCGTTTGGCCCTTCGAGCCTGCTCCGCCATTCAATAAGATCATGGCTGATCATCGACCTCAACTCCACTTTCCTGAACTATCCCCATATTCTTTGATTCCGTTAATATCCAAAAATCTACCGATCTCTGTCTTGAATATACTCAACGACTGAGCCTCCACAGCCCTCTGGGGTAGAGAATTCCAAAGATTCACCACCCTCTGAGTGAAGAAATTTCTCCTCATTTCAGTCCTAAATGGCCGACCCCTTATCCTGAGACTGTGACCCCTAGTTCTAGACTCTCCAGCCAGGGGAAACAACCTCTCAGCATCTACCCTGCCAATCCCCTTCAGAATCTTGTATGTTTCAATGAGATCACCTCTCATTCTTCTAAACTCCAGAGAGTACAGGCCCATTCTACACAATCTCTCATCATAGGACAGCCCTCTCATCCCAGGAATCAATCGAGTGAACCAGTATCGCCAGGCTATTCAACCATGAAAGAGCCTCACAGTGGAGCCCAACCCCTGTCCTCACCAGACTGCTACAACACACACTGTTCAGCAGGGGTCGCCAGACAGCCATCAGGCTCCGAAGCCCTGGTTACCGCAGCGCCCCCTACTGGTACCTCGGCCGAGATCAACTGAAGAGCTTTCCTTAAAATCAGTCACAACAGAAATTTAAAAAGTATAGCCTCAATATATTAATTAGCACAAAGCCTGAGAAACCATCAATCTTTCAGCTTTTTCAACATAGAGCATTTATGTATTATCTTCCCCCCCCCGCGGTGTCCTGGCCCGTGTTAATCCCTCAACCAACATCACTAGAACATAGAATGATACAGCACAGAAGGAGGCCATTCAGCCCATCGTGCCTGTGCCGGCTCTTTGGTAGAGCTGTCCAATTAATCCCACTCCCCGTAGTCCTGTTCATTTATTTTTCCCCCCTTCAATTATTTATCCAATTCTATCTAATTTCCCACATTACAACAGCGACCACACTTCAAAAAGTACTTCATTGGCTGTAAAGCGCTTTGGGACGTCCGGTGGTCGTGAAAGGCGCTATAGAAATGCAAGCCTTTCTTTTTTTTTTGAATCGCTCTTGAATGTTACTGTCGACTCCGCTTAAAACAGATGATCTGGTCATTTATCACAGTAGTGGCTGTGGGATCTTGCTCTGCGCAAACTGGCTGCCGCGTTTCCTACGTTACAACAGCGGCGACGCCTCAAAAAGCACTTCATTGGCTGTGAAGCCCTTTGGGAGGTCCGGTGGACGTGCGAGGCGCTATATAAATGCAAGTTCTTTCTTTTAAACTACAGCCGTTTGTTTTTAGTGACTTGCCAAGGAGACTGGGCGCACTGTTCTGTTGGCCTGGTCAGGAATAACAGATGATTGTTGTGACAGTGGTGAGAAGCTGGCGGAGCATTCTGCCTCGCCCTCCCCCCACCCCCCCACTCTTCGATTGGTTAGAGAGCCATGCTACGCACAGCGGGAGCAATAGTCCGGATCCCAAATATAATTGGACTACAAATCCCAGCCTTCCTAGCAACCGGAACATTTTGAGATAATTTCTTGTTTTGAAATTAAAATGATTTTTCAGTCCAAACAGAAATAACAAAGTCATTTTACAACATTCTTTTGATAACACGCTATTTTGGCAAAGGAGACTCCAGCCAGCAGTCGATTTTATCACACCAATGGGAAACGATTAGACAGGACCTTTCCTGTTCTCCTCTCGTTAGCGATAAAGGCCCCCTTATATACACGCTCGGGAATGGGTGTCCGATCGCAGGCCTACAGGCCTGGGCTTGTATGTTTCACTACAACTCCCCAACTCGCACAACGGAATTCGGCAAGGCACGAGGTTGGTTCCGTGGCGTGAAAATCGTCAACTATTCTCGGAACATAGGAACAGGAGGAGGCCATTGAGCCCCTCGAGCCTGTTCCGCCATTCAATGAGCTCATGGCTGATCTGTGGCCTAACTCCGTATACCCGCCTTTGGCCCATATCCCTTAATACCTTTGGTTAACAAAAATCTATCCATCTCAGATTTAAAATGAATTGATCTAGCATCAATTGCCGTTTGCAGAAGAGAGTTCCAAACTTCTACCACCCTTTGTGTGTGGAAGTGTTTCCTAATTTCACTCCTGAAAGGTCTGGCTCTAATTTTTAGACTATGCCCCCGAGTCCTAGACTCCCCAACCAGTGGAAATAGTTTCTCTCTCTCTGTTTTAACTCTAAACATTAGAAAGACTTGCATTTATGCGGTGCCCAATAATCACATCTCTCGGAATCGTCTCACAGCATTGCACATGCAAGAAGTTACATCGAATCACCATGGCTGTTACATAGACAATCTGGGGTTGCCAACCCTAGATTGCTACAATTGTATAGGGCTTTGGTGAGACCACACCTAGGGGCTGGATTTTGCCAGCGGGCTTAGCAGGCTAATTAAGGGGAAGCCGGTTACAGAGAACATCAGCGAGTGACGTTTCATCTGTCAAAAATTTTTGACAGATGAATTGTCATCGTTTGACAACTCTGTGAAGCTGTCAAACACTGACATTCTCTGTAGTTTGATGAGGTCTTGAATTCAAGACCTCATCAAACCTCTTTCTTTTGCAGAAATGAGATGGTTGTTGCATTGGAGATGGCGCGGGATGGCTACCCGCCTCCTGGCAAGATGGCACGGAGGGGGGTTGGGAGCGGGATGGGGGCGGGTTGGGCACCCACCCCGAAATTCTGCCATTTTCCCGGCAGTCCCGCCTCCATACCCGCCTCCCCAGGGCTGGCAAGATCGCGATCGCGCCGCTAGTGTCAGCTGTAGCACACTTGCCTCTGAGTCAGAAGGTTGTGGGGACTTGAACACATAAAGCTCGGCTGACACTCCAGTGCAGTGCTGAGGGAGCGCTGCACTGTCGGAGGTGCCGTCTTTCGGATGAGACGTTAAACCGAGGCCCCGTCTGCCCCTCTCAGGTGGATGTAAAAGATCCCATGGCACTATTTCGAAGAAGAGCAGGGGAGTTCTCCCCGGTGTCCTGGCCAATATTTATCCCTCAATCAACATAACAAAAACAGATGATCTGGTCATTATCACATTGCTGTTTGTGGGAGCTTGCTGTGCGCAAATTGGCTGTCGCGTTTCCTACGTTACAACAGTGACTACACTTCAAAAATGCTTCATTGGCTGTAAAGCGCTTTGAGACGTCCGGTGGTCGTGAAAGGCGCTATATAAATGCAAGTCTTTCTTTTTTGGTGTTTCCAGGAATTAAAGATACATCTCCTGCGAGCAACACCCGGGAGATTAATTGTAGGGGGCACTAAAAAAAATTGTTACACATCCATTTTCCCTTGCCCACTTTCGTTTATTAGTTATAAAAATTCTGGAGATGGGAGAAAAAAGGCTGTTTAACCGGGCAGGATGTTTGGAGGTGAGAGGTCATGTGATGAAACATCCAGGAATACGTCCAACCAGAGTTGGCAACCCTAAGGCAAAGCAATTAGGAAGGCAAATGGCATGTTGGCCTTTATTGCAAAGGGGCTGGAGTACAAGAGTGAGGAAGTCTTGCTACAATTGTACAGGGCTTTGGTGAGACCACACCTGGAGTACTGCGCACATTTTTGGTCTCCATATGTGAGGAAGGATATACTTGCCTCAGAGGCGGTGTAACGAAGGTTCACTAGACTGATTCCTGGGATGAGAGGGCTGTCCTATGAGGAGAGATTGTGTAGAATGGGCCTATATTCTCTGGAGTTTAGAAGAATGAGAGGTGATCTCATTGAAACATAAAAGATTCTGAGGGGGATTGACAGGGTATATGCTGAGAGGTTGTTTCCCCTGGCTGGAGAGTCTAGAACTAGGGGGCATAGTCTCAGGATAAGGGGTCGGCCATTTAAGACTGAGATGAGGAGAAATTTCTTCACTCAGAGGGTTGTGAATCTTTGGAATTCTCTGCCCCAGAGGGCTGTGGATGCTGAGTCTTTGAGTATATTCAAGGCTGAGATCGATAGATTTTTTGACTCCTAGGGGAATCAAGGGATATGGAGATCGGGCAGGAAAGTGGAGTTGAGGTCGATGATCAGCCATGATCTTATTGAATGGTGGAGCAGGCTCGATGGGCCGTATGGCCGACTCCTGCTCCTAATTCTTATGTTCTTAAGGCAAACGCAGCAGCAATTCCACAGATCAAGATCCCACGAACAGCAATGAGATGAATGGCCATTTGAACTGCTTTTGAGGTGTTGGTTGAAGTCAGATATTTGCTCAGGACACTGGGAGAACTCCCTGCCCTTCTTCAAATAGTGCCATGGAACTGTCAATGTCCACCTAAATCACAGGAACAAGCAAACGTCTTATTGAAGGACAAGACTTCTGACAATATAGCACTCCCTCGGTAATTTACTGCAGTTTTTGCCACGATTATTAAACCCAAGGAAGCTCTGGGACAATGTGTTAGCACAGTGACCTCTCACCTCAGAGATCGGAGATGTGAATCCAACACAATCTGCATGATTAAACTCTCCCTGTTGGCTGTGAAGATCCTAAATTAATCTCAGCCCAAAATCCTTGGCTGATTTTTTTTCCCCCATTCCTTGCTCAGGAAACAATGAGGCCAACCACTGTGGCACCATTTCGAATATAGGCATGCAGTGGTGATCTAATTGAGGTGTTTAAGATGATTAAAGGAGTTGATTGGGTAGATCAAGAGAAACTATTTCCTCTGGTGAGGGGGGGTGGGGGGAAAGAGTCCAGAACAAGGGGGCATAACCTTAAAATTAGAGCTAGGCCGCTCAAGGGTGATGTCGGGAAGCACTTCTTCACACAAAAAATCGTGGAAATCTGGAACTCTCTCCCTCAAAAAGCTGGCGAGGTGAGGCGAGGGTTCAATTGAAAATTTCAAAACTGAGTATGATGGAACCAAGGGGCTAAGATGGAGTTAAGATGCAGATCAGCCATGATATAATTGAATGGCGGAACAGGCTCGAGGGGCTGAATGGCCTCCTCCTCTTCCTATGTTCCATCTCTGGAGTGAGATCGTCTAACTCAGCGAAGGTCAGGGTCGAGTCAGGGACCTGCCACTGAGTGTTGCAGTTAATCAGGCGCTTCCGGAGGAGCCACTGCTATAATGTGACGTTTGTCGGGTTTTTTCTTAACCCAGTGGGGCATGACTGCAAGTCTAGGGCCCTCTCTGGTCAACTGCGACCTTTGGACCAAGAGATGGAACACAAGTGACCGGCGTTAAAAACAGAAAATGCTGGAAACACTCAGTAGGCCAGGCAGCATCTGTGGAGAGAGAGAGAGTTAACGTTTCAGGTCGATGACCTTTCGTCAGAACTGGAAAAAGTTAGAGATGTAACAGTTTCTTTACTTGTCCCATTACCACTCTCGTTTGCCTTGCACCATCATCCCTTTTGTCATTTTATCTCTCCTGCCCTCCACCCTATTCCTTCCCTCTCTCCCGGTCTCTTTCTCTGCCTCTGTGCTTGCTGTTTTTATATCTCTAACTTCTTCCAGTTCTGACAAAAAGTCATCGACCTGAGAGGTAATCTCTCTTTCTCTCTCTCCACAGATGCTGCCTGACCCGCTGAGTATTTTCAGCATTTACTGTTTTTATTTCAGATTTCCAGCATCCGCAGTATTTTGCTTTTGTACAGGACAAAGCAGCCCGCTTGATCAGCGCCCCATCCACCACCTTAAACATTCACTCCTTCCACCACCGGCGCACCGTGGCTGCAGTGTGTACCATCTACAAGATGCACTGCAGCAACTCGCCAAGGCTTCTTCGGCAGCACCTCCCAAACCCGCGACCTCTTCCACCTAGAAGGACAAGGGCAGCAGGCGCATGGGAACACCACCACCTCCAAGTTCCCCTCCAAGTCACACAACATCCTGACTTGGAAATATATCGGCTGCTCCTTCATCGTCTCTGGGTCAAAATCCTGTAACTTTCTCCGTAAGAGCACTGTGGGAGCACCTTCACCACACGGACTGCAGCGGTTCAAGAAGGCGGCTCACCACCACCTTCTCGAGGGCAATTAGGGGATGGGCAATAAATGCTGGCCTTGCCAGCGACGCCCACATCCCGTGAATGAATAAAAAAAAGTGACCGGCAGCTCTATAAAGAGAAAATAGACACTCTATTCCAACTCGTGCAAGCCGATTATTTTGGTGCTGGCTCTGTAGTTTGATCAGATGACGAACGAGACTTTCCTGTATTTCTCCTATGGGTTTCCTGTATTTTGACCTCTTGCAATCCCAAGTGTGAAATAGTGCCAAGAAACCACGGAGACGGGAAACTGTTGGGATTTCTCGATAAACGATAATTAGATGCAAGAAGTCCATCTGTTCCACATTATCCCACAGTGCGAAGTAATATAAAGAACACTCGCACTTATATAATCCTTATCACTCCAGCCATCGGGTGCCCCAACAGGCCCATACTTGCTGCACGCCACCTTCCAATCAGAAAGCGAATAGATGCAGGGAGGATGTTTCCACTCGTGGGGGAATCTAGAACTAGGGGGCATAGTCTCAGAATAAGGGGTCGCCCATTCAAAACGGAGATGAGGAGGAATTTCTTCTCTCAGAGGGTGGTGAATCTTTGGAATTCTCTGCCCCAGAGAGCTGTGGAGGCGGAGTCATTGAATATATTCAAGGCGGAGATAGACATATTTGAGCTACAGGGGAGTCAAGGGTTATGGGGAGCGGGCGGGAAAGTGGAGTTGAGGCCAAGATTGGATCAGCCATGATCTTATTGAATTGCGGAGCAGACTAGAGGGGTCGAATGGCCGACTCCTGCTCCTGTTTCTTATGTAACACCCGGGAGAAAAATCATATGAAGGTGCATTAGAAAAAATTGTGGGGTTTTTTCCACCCTATTTTCTTTGAACACTTTCGTTTATTAATGATAAAAAAAATATGTTGCAGATGGGGGTAAAGGCTGTTTGACTGAGAGTCAAGAACCATCCAAGGAGTCTGTTCGCTTCCAGATTGGCGCGGGAAGGCGGGGCACCGTGAGGGTGGCCATGTCGGGCGACCAATGGCGGGAGTGTGGGGGCAGGGCGGTCGGGGGCAGGAGGCCACGCGATGAAACCTGCAGGAATTCATCCAACCAGAGTCGGCGACCCAACTGTGCTGCTAAGAGGGAAATCTCCCCTCGTGCGGTTGGGCAAGGACGAGGGGGAAGAAAAGCGACAAAGAAAATAAATGTCTCCGGATAACGAAGTGGGGAAAACGTGGGCTTTTATTTTGAAAGGAACGGTGGAAGATCGGGGCACCTCGGCCTCCGCTTCCTGCTCCTCGTCACGGAGCTCACACTTGAGGAATCGCCCGCTTCTGGTGTCCGCTTTATCTGCGAGAAGCTTCCGGAACACCCACCCGAAAATGGGATTCTTTGGTCGAAAACTGAACGAGTGCCAAAGCCTGACACAAGGCCCCATTCACTCACAGCAAGCCTCAGGATTTAAAGAGCCCTCCCAGCAATGCTGCTCATGGGGGCTCCTCCACTCAGCCCACGCCCGTGTCCACTGCTGTACTGGGCGCACTGTTCAGACTGTCGATGGGCTAGCCAAGAAGAACCACCCACTCTTTACCTTTCATTTTCTGTCCTCTTTTCTCGATCTCTCTCTCTCTCTCAAGTCCTTCTTTGCTCATTTTATTTTTGAGAAGTCGCACAACACCAGGTTATAGTCCAACAGATTTATTTAAAATTACAAGCTTTCGGAGCTGTCGCCCCTTCGTCAGGTAAAGTTACTGTGAGAGAATCTATCAGAATTCACAGAATATAAACACAGAGAAAATGCATAGATTAAATCTTTCCCTACATCAAAGACACACTAAGAGCACAGCCAAGACAATGAGATGTGTCCCAGGGGGTCCAACGCGTCAAAACACCTGCTGGCTGCATATCCTCTCCATTTGGGTTTGTTTTTTGTGCTTGTTTGTTTTTTTTTAAAAACTGGAAAGACCGGCAACGATGTCAAGTCACGTTCTATAGCGTGACATGAACCCGATATCCCGATTGAGGCCGTCCTCATGAGTGCGGAACTTGGCTATCAGTTTCTGCTCGATGATTTTGCGTTGTCGTGTATCCCGAAGGCCGCCTTGGAGAACGCTAACCCGCAGATCCGAGGCTGAATGCCCTTGACTGCTGAAGTGTTCCATTTTATTTTTCTTAACTCTTTGCAAGAAAGACTTGCATTTCTATAGCGCCTTTCACAACCTCAGGACGTCCCTAAGTGCTTTACGGCCAATTAAGCACTTTTTTTTTAAGGTGTAGTCGCTGTTGTAATGTAGGAATGTAATCTGGGGATGTGAATATGTAATGTAATTGGTTTGCATTGATGTTTGTAAACTATGAAAAGGAGAAAAAAAAACTTTGTAAGGCTATGGGAAAAAGCAGGGGAGTGGGATTAATCTCTTTCAGAGAGGCAGCACTGGCATGATGGGCCGAATGGCCTCCTCCTGTGCTATATCGTTCCATGACATTTTCCTCTGTGTGGGAAGCGGCAAAGAAAAGCCTTTTGACTAAAACAGACTGACAGTTTGCCAAAAGGATCTTTCTTCGTATCCCATTTCCTGATGTTAAAGTGCTGCTTCAGTCCAGTTAACAAACATTTCATCCGGTTTTCACTAAAGCTGTTAGGCCCTGAAGCCCGTGCGGTTACATTGCGGCGTAAGTGCCGAGATACGGCCGCTGGGAACCTCTTTCCAGGGTCAGGGGAGGATTCCCTACTTTGCTAGGATCCACACTCCCATAAGCTACTCCCTACGGGATGTGAGCATTGCACGCAAGGTCCGCATTTATTGCCCATCCCTAATTATCCCTCGAGAAGGTGGTGCTGAGCAGCCTTCTTGAACCGCTGCAGTCTGTGTGGTGAAGGCGCTCCCACAGTGCTGTTAGGGAGGGAGTTCCAGGATATTGACCCAGCGACGATGAAGGAGCGGCCGATATACTTCCAAGTCAGGATGGTGTGTGACTTAGAGGGGAACTTGGAGGTGGTGGTGTTCCCATGCACCTGTTGCCCTTGTCCTTCTAGGTGGAAGAGGTCGCGGGTTTGGGAGGTGCTGCCGAAGAAGCCTTGGCGAGTTGCTGCAGTGCATCTTGTAGATGGTCCACACTGCAGCCACGGTACGCCGGTGGTGGTGGGAGTGTATGTTTAAGGTGGTGGATGGGGTGCCAATCAAGCGGGCTGCTTTGTCCTGGATGGTGTCGAGCTTCTTGAGTGTTGTTGGAGCTGCACTCATCCAGGCAAGTGGAGAGTATTCCATCACACTCCTTACTTGTGCCTTGTAGATGGTGGAAAGGCTTTGGGGAGTCAGGAGGTGAGACACTCGCCGTAGAATACCCAGCCTCTGACCTGCTCTTGTTGCCACAGTATTTATGTGGCTGGTCCACTTAAGTTTCTGGTCAATGGTGACCCCCCAGGATATTGATGGTGGGAGATTCGGTGATGGTAATGCCGTTGAATGTCAAGGGGCGGTGGTTAGACTCTCGCATGTTGGAGATAATCATTGCCTGGCACTTGTGTGACGCAAATGTTACCTGCCATTTATCAGCCCAAGCCTGAACGTCATCCAGGTTTTGGTGCATGCAGGCATGGACTGCTTTATTATCTGAGGAGTTGTGAATGGCACTGAATACTGTGCAGTCATCAGCGAACATCCCCATTTCTGACCTTATGTTGGAGGGAAGGTCATTGATAAAGCAGCTGAAGATGGTTGGGCCTAGGACCCTGCCCTGAGGAACTCCTGCAGCGATGTCCTGGGGCTGTGATGATTGACCTCCAACCACCACAACCATCTTCCTTTGTGCTAGGTATGACTCCAGCCAGTGGAGAGTTTCCCCCCCCCTCCCCCGTTTCCCATTGACTTCAGTTCTGGGAATCGGGAGGAAAACTCTCCACTGGCTGGAGTCATACCTAGCACAAAGGAAGATGGTTGTGGTGATTGAAGGTCAATCATCACAGCCCCAGGACATCGCTGCAGGAGTTCCTCAGGGCAGTGTCCTAGGCCCAACCATCTTCAGCTGCCATTCCTGCTCATACTGGGGGGGTTTTTAAACCTATTTCTTCAGGTGACAAGGCCCCGATAGCAACAGGTGGTCCCCACATCCATTATTTGGGGAAATGGTGCCCTTTGGTCTTACTGCCCTCGACTCAGATACTTTTATTACTAATAACCAAAGTGTTCAAAGACATTTTTGATAAACAAACACAACTTTTTTTTTAATGCCCTTACGATTTGAGATCTTGAAGATTAAGCTTTAATCTCAGGAGGCTCCAGGATAATCCGGGAGGGTTGGCAAATCTCAATCGCCAGGAGTTATTCATCTCCAGGACACTGCTGCGAGCAATCCCGGGAGAGAAAATCATAGCGGCGTTAAAAAAAGATGGTTTTTATTCCATTTTCTTTGAACATTTTCGGTTATTAGTTGTAAAGATATTAGAGAAGGGGACTAAAGGCTGCTGACCGACAACAACAACAACTTGTATTTATATAGCGCCTTTAACGTAGTAAAACGTCCCAAGGCGCTGCACAGGAGTATTATAATACAAAGAATTTGACACCGATCCACATAAGGGTAAATTAGGGCAGGTGACCAAAAGCTTGGTCAAAAAGGTCGGTTTTAAGGAGCATCTTAAAGGAGGAAAGAGAGGTAGCGAGGCGGAGAGGTTTAGGCAGGGAATTCCTGAGCTTAGGGCCCAGGCAACAGAAGGCACGGCCACCAATGGTTGAGCGATTATAATCAGGGATGCTCAAGAGGGCAGAATTTGAGGAGGGCAGATATCTCGGGGGGTTGTGGGGCAGGAGGAGATTACAGAGATAGGAAGGGGGCGAGGACATGGAGGGATTTGAAAACAAGAATGAGAATTTTGAAATTGAGGGGTTGCTTAACCGGGAGCCAATGTAGGTCAGCGAGCACAGGGGGTGATGGGCTTTCCGATTGGCTGTGGGGAGGCGGGGCCGCCGCGGTGATGGACATGCCGGGCGACCAATGGCGGCAGTGTGGGGGCGGGGCGGTTAGCGGCAGGAGGTCATGTGATGAAACCTCCAGGAATAGGCCCGACCAGAGTTGGCGACCCTCACTGACATGAAGTTAAATCAGGGTGGGGCGGGCGCTCACTCTGCTTAAAGGGGCTCCGATGCAAATCTGACTTATTTTGTTTTGCAGAATTTGTAAAGATGCAGTTCAGAAATCATCGGCTGTTAAAGAAATGAAGATTTGCATTTCTATAGCGCCTTTCACTACCTCAGGCTGTGCCAAAGCACTTTACAGCCAATGAAGTACTTTTTGAAGTGGAGTCACTGTTGTAATGTAGGAAACGCGGCAGCCAATTTGCGCACAGCAAGCTCCCACAAACAACAATGTGATAATGACCAGATAATCTGTTTTAGATATTGGTTGAGGGATAAATATTGGCCAGGACACCGGGGATAACTCCCCTGCTCTTCTTCAAAATAGTGCCATGGGATCTTTTACATCCACCTGAGAGAGCAGACGGGGCCTCAGTTTAACATCTCATCCGAAAGACGGCACCTCCGACAGTGCAGTGCTCCCTCAGTACTGCATTGGGAGTGTCAGCCTAGATTTTTGTGCTCAAGTCTCTGGAGGGGGATTTGAAACCACAACCTTCTGACTCAGAGGCGAGGGTGCTACCCACTGAGCCACTGGCTGACACCAACAGATATCGGGAAAGACTCTCTCTCTCCAGTTTACCTGTAATGGAGCAGCTGTACTGATGTCAGTAAACAGGGCAATATTTGCTGATAACTACAGGTGTAGCCATAGAAACACTGGAGCCCTCCACTTAAAGGGGCACTGTCTTCAGGAAAAAGTACTTGGCGAGCTTGTATAGAGATGGAGAAAAGGCATGTATCATTTTTGTCACAATCACAATCCGTGCAAATGATACAATAGTGTAATCCATGTCGTTATGTCATGTGCGCTCGTGTGAGACCACACCTGGAGTATTGTGTACAGTTTTGGTCTCCTTACCTAAGGAAGGATATACTTGCCATAGAGGGAGTGCAACGAAGGTTCACCAGACTGATTCCTGGAATGGGGTGATTGTCCTATGAGGAGAGATTGAGTAGACTAGGCCTGTATTCTCTAGAGTTTAGAAGAATGAGAGGTGATCTCATTGAAACATATAAAATTCTTTCAGGGCTTGACAGGGCAGATGCAGGGAGGATGTTTCCCTTGGCTGGGGAGTCTAGAACCAGGGGTCACAGTCTCAGAATAAGGGGTCGGCCATTTAGGACTGAGATGAGGAGAAATTTCTTCACTCAGAGGGCGGTGAATCTTTGGAATTCTCTACCCCAGAGGGCTGTGGAGGCTCAGTCGTTGAGTATATTCAAGACAGAGATCGATAGATTTTTTGATATTAAGGGATATGGGGATAGTGCGGGAAGGTGGAGTGGAGGTCGAAGATCAGCCATGATCTTATTGAAAGGCAGAGCAGGCTCGAAGGGCCAAATGGCCTACTCCTGTTCCTATTTCTTATGTTATGAAAGCAGTGCCCCTTTAAATTGAAAAAAAATTGCAGCACCCACTACCGCTTTAAGTGCGTGAAAAAGGATTTGTACAGATAAGATGCCTTTAACAGTTTTTTGCTGTACGGTGCCACAGCTAGCAGTCTGTCTGACGGCCAACTGCTCACAGGGGGGTCATGACCGCCTGTTCCAGTCACATGACCCGCCTTTCCCAAAATAGATTCCAAACCATTCCCTGTAGGACAGCAAGATTACGGCAGCTTTCGGGATAAGGAGTTTAAGCTGCTGGAAGTTTCTGGAGCTGCACTTTGTTTACCAAAAGGGAGCCAGGTTCATTGACTTCTGCCTTCCTTTGATTTGCTTGTCTCCTCTCTTCTCCTCTCCTTTGCTGGCTAACTCATCTGCAGGCCACACCAACGCGATTACTGGTCTAAGTGGAGTGAGCCGGACAGAGTCAGGTTCTCCCCTCCCCTCCCCTCATTGTCCCCGCTCCACGATGGAACAACAGAGCACGGCATAGCGTCGAAAAAATATGGACCATGACCTGAATGGGGTGGGGAGCTGCCAGACGCCATCTCGTGTTTATCCGATCGGGATTCAAGCACAAAAAAAAATGGTACAGTAATGCACACGAGACTTCAGAAACTCGCGTCACAGCGCCACTTACTGGCAAGAGCCTGCAACTGTACTGTTACAGGAGACTGTTTACATACAGGATTTCCATTCCAAATGTTCGTGTGGGTAAGTTCAGTGACGTGAAAGTGCAATTTTGCAAACGGGGGCTGAAACAGGCGTGAGGCCCGCTACTTGCAAATGCAAAGGGCGTAACCCCGGTTGCAGGCGCGTGCGGAGGAGGAGCCTTAACCAATATGGTGGGCGGCGCACTTCCAGCACAGAATGAGCGCGCGCTTGCTGCCCGCCATATTGGACACCGAAGCGCCCGTTTTTACACCTGTATCCAACTTGTAGGCCAGGAGGTTTTCATCTCATCAGTTTGGGCTGGATCTTAACCCGTGTCCCTTGAAGGTGAAAGGTCAATGGCCAAGCACTGTGTGGGTACCTTCACCACACGGACTGCAGCGGTTCAAGAAGGCGGCTCGCCACCACCTTCTCAAGGGGCAATTAGGGATGGGCGATAAATGCCGGCCTTGCCAGCGACGCCCACATCCCAGGAACTAATTTTAAAAAGCCATTGGAACACTCAGTCCCCTTCCTATATTTATGAAAAGTGACACAATTATGTCATCGAGCTGCCAACTGCATCTGCCACTACAGATCCATCAATTGTTTTCTAGTTCGAACAGTGCACAATAAAAGCTCACATTGTAAGAAAGAAAGACTTGCATTTCTATGGCGCCTTTGACGACCACCGGCCATCCTAAAGCACTTTACAGCCAACGAAGTACTTTTGAAGTGTAGTCACTGTTGTAATGTAGGAAACGCGGCAGCCAATTTGTGCACAGCAAGCTCCCACAAACAGCAATCTGACAATGACCAGATCATCTGTTTTAGTGATGCTGATCGAGGGATAAATATTGGCCAGGACACCGGGGAGAACTCCCCTGTTCTTCTTCGAAATAGTGGCCATGGGATCTTTTACATCCGCCTGAGAGAGCAGACGGGGCCTCGGTTTAAGGCCTCATCTGAAAGACGGCACCTCCGACAGTGCAGCACTCCCTCCGTACTATACTGGAAGGTTTTTTTTTGCGCTCAAGTCTCTGGAGTGGGATTTGAGCTCCCAACCTTCTGACCCAGATAGCGAGAGTGCTACCCACTGAGCCACGGCTGTGATACTAAGCCACACAGACCAGAAGATCCCACGTGTACCCCTGGTCTCTGCGGAGTTAGCTGACCTCAGTCCACTGGGCCACAGCTGACCCGGCAAAGTCGACGTGAATTTTGTGCACAGCTCAAACTGACTGGCTGTGTTCGGAGTGAACTGCAAGCACTGATTGTTTAGATGTTGAAAAGAAAGAAAGACTTGCATTTCTCCAGTGCCTTTCCTGACGTCA
>CM059450.1:13189283-13264283 GCA_030390025.1 Squalus acanthias
GGGGAACACACCCCGACACTGAAGGATAGGGGTACACTCCCCAGTCACTGAAGGATAGGGGTACACTCCCCGATACTGAAGGATAGGGGTACACTCCCCAGACACTGAAGGATAGGGGTACACTCCCCGACACTGAAGGAAAGGGGTACACTCCCCAGACACTGAAGGATAGGGGTACACTCCCCGACACTGAAGGATAGGGGTACACTCCCCGATACTGAAGGATAGGGGTACACTCCCCGACACTGAAGGATTGGGGTACACTCCCCGACACTGAAGGATTGGGGTACACACCCCGACACTGAAGGATAGGGGTACACTCCCCGACACTGAAGGATAGGGGTACACTCCCCGACACTGAAGGATAGGGGTACACTCCCCGACACTGAAGGATAGGGGTACACTCCCCGATACTGAAGGATAGGGGTACACTCCCCGACACTGAAGGATAGGGGTACACTCCCCGACACTGAAGGATTGGGGTACACTCCCCGACACTGAAGGATTGGGGTACACACCCCGACACTGAAGGATAGGGGTACACTCCCCGACACTGAAGGATAGGGGTACACACCCCGACACTGAAGGATAGGGGTACACTCCCCGACACTGAAGGATAGGGGTACACTCCCCGACACTGAAGGATTGGGGTGCACTCCCCGACACTGAAGGATAGGGGTACACTCCCCGACACTGAAGGATTGGGGTGCACTCCCCGACACTGAAGGATAGGGGTACACTCCCCGACACTGAAGGATTGGGGTACACTCCCCGACACTGAAGGATAGGGGTACACTCCCCGACACTGAAGGATTGGGGTACACTCCCCGACACTGAAGGATTGGGGTACACACCCCGACACTGAAGGATAGGGGTACACTCCCCGACACTGAAGGATTGGGGTACACACCCCGACACTGAAGGATAGGGGTACACTCCCCGACACTGAAGGATAGGGGTACACTCCCCGACACTGAAGGATAGGGGTACACTCCCCGACACTGAAGGATAGGGGTACACTCCCCGATACTGAAGGATAGGGGTACACTCCCCGACACTGAAGGATAGGGGTACACTCCCCGACATTGAAGGATTGGGGTACACACCCCGACACTGAAGGATAGGGGTACACTCCCCGACACTGAAGGATTGGGGTACACTCCCCGGCACTGAAGGATAGGGGTACACTCCCCGACACTGAAGGATTGGGGTACACTCCCCGACACTGAAGGTTAGGGGTACACTCCCCAGTCACTGAAGGATAGGGGTACACTCCCCAGTCACTGAAGGATAGGGGTACACTCCCCGATACTGAAGGATAGGGGTACACTCCCCGACACTGAAGGTTAGGGGTACACTCCCCGACACTGAAGGTTAGGGGTACACTCCCCAGTCACTGAAGGATAGGGGTACACTCTCCAGTCACTGAAGGATAGGGGTACACTCCCCGATACTGAAGGATAGGGGTACACTCCCCGACACTGAAGGATAGGGGTACACTCCCCGATACTGAAGGATAGGGGTACACACCCCGACACTGAAGGATAGGGGTACACTCCCCAGTCACTGAAGGATAGGGGTACACTCCCCGATACTGAAGGATAGGGGTACACTCCCCGACACTGAAGGATAGGGGTACACTCCCCGACACTGAAGGATAGGGGTACACTCCCCAGTCACTGAAGGATAGGGGTACACTCCCCAGTCACTGAAGGATAGGGGTACACTCCCCGATACTGAAGGATAGGGGTACACTCCCCGACACTGAAGGATAGGGGTACACTCCCCGATACTGAAGGATAGAGGTACACACCCCGACACTGAAGGATAGGGGTACACTCCCCGACACTGAAGGATAGGGGTACACACCCCGACACTGAAGGATAGGGGTACACACCCCGACACTGAAGGATAGGGGTACACACCCCGACACTGAAGGATAGGGGTACACTCCCCAGTCACTGAAGGATAGGGGTACACTCCCCGACACTGAAGGATAGGGGTACACACCCAGACACTGAAGGATAGGGGGACACTCCCCGATACTGAAGGATTGGGGTACACTCCCCAGATACTGAAGGATAGGGGGACACTCCCCAGTCACTGAAGGATAGGGGTACACTCCCCGACACTGAAGGATAGGGGTACACTCCCCGACACTGAAGGATAGGGGTACACTCCCCGACACTGAAGGATAGGGGTACACTCCCCGACACTGAAGGATAGGGGTACACTCCCCGACACTGAAGGATATGGGTACACTCCCCAGTCACTGAAGGATAGGGGTACACTCCCCGACACTGAAGGATAGGGGTACACTCCCCAGATACTGAAGGATAGGGGTACACTCCCCAGATACTGAAGGATAGGGGTACACTCCCCAGATACTGAAGGATGGGGGTACACACCCCGACACTGAAGGATAGGGGGACACTCCCCGATACTGAAGGATAGGGGTACACTCCCCGATACTGAAGGATTGGGGTACACACCCCGACACTGAAGGATAGGGGTACACTCCCCGATACTGAAGGATAGGGGTACACTCCCCGATACTGAAGGATAGGGGTACACTCCCCGATACTGAAGGATAGGGGTACACTCCCCAATACTGAAGGATAGGGGTACACTCCCCGACACTGAAGGATTGGGGTACACTCCCCGAAACTGAAGGATAGGGGTACACTCCCCGATACTGAAGGATAGGGGTACACTCCCCGACACTGAAGGATTGGGGTACACTCCCCGACACTGAAGGATTGGGGTACATACCCCGACACTGAAGGATTGGGGTACACTCCCCAGTCACTGAAGGATAGGGGTACACTCCCTGATACTGAAGGATTGGGGTACACTCCCCGATACTGAAGGATAGGGGTACACTCCCCGACACTGAAGGATAGGGGTACACTCCCCGACACTGAAGGATAGAGGTACACTCCCCAACACTGAAGGATAGGGGTACACTCCCCGACACGGAAGGATAGGGGTACACTCCCCGACACGGAAGGATAGGGGTACACTCCCCGACACTGAAGGATAGGGGTACACTCCCCAGTCACTGAAGGATAGGGGTACACTCCCCGATACTGAAGGATAGGGGTACACTCCCGAAGTCACTGAAGGATAGGGGTACACTCCCCGATACTGAAGGATAGGGGTACACTCCCCAGTCACTGAAGGATAGGGGTACACTCCCCGATACTGAAGGATAGGGGTACACTCCCCAGATACTGAAGGGTAGGGGTACACTCCCCAGATACTGAAGGGTAGGGGTACACTCCCCAGATACTGAAGGATTGGGGTACACTCCCCACGCCACTGAAGGATAGGGGTACACTCCCCGATACTGAAGGATAGGGGTACACTCCCCAGTCACTGAAGGATTGGGGTACACTCCCCGACACTGAAGGATAGGGGTACACTCCCCAGTCACTGAAGGATTGGGGTACACTCCCCGACACTGAAGGATAGGGGTACACACCCCGACACTGAAGGATAGGGGTACACTCCCCAGTCACTGAAGGATAGGGGTACACTCCCCAGATACTGAAGGATAGGGGTACACTCCCCGACACTGAAGGATAGGGGTACACTCCCCGATACTGAAGGATAGGGGTACACTCCCCGATACTGAAGGATAGGGGTACACTCCCCGATACTGAAGGATAGGGGTACACTCCCCGATACTGAAGGATAGGGGGACACTCCCCAGATACTGAAGGATAGGGGGACACTCCCCGACACTGAAGGATAGGGGTACACTCCCCGATACTGAAGGATAGGGGGACACTCCCCGATACTGAAGGATAGGGGGACACTCCCCGATACTGAAGGATAGGGGGACACTCCCCGATACTGAAGGATAGGGGGACACTCCCCGATACTGAAGGATAGGGGGACACTCCCCGATACTGAAGGATAGGGGTACACTCCCCGATACTGAAGGATAGGGGGACACTCCCCGACACTGAAGGATAGGGGGACACTCCCCGACACTGAAGGATAGGGGGACACTCCCCGACACTGAAGGATAGGGGGACACACCCCGACACTGAAGGATAGGGGTACACTCCCCGACACTGAAGGATAGGGGTACACTCCCCGACACTGAAGGATAGGGGGACACTCCCCGACACTGAAGGATAGGGGGACACTCCCAGACACTGAAGGATTGGGGTACACTCCCCAGTCACTGAAGGATAGGGGTACACACCCCGATACTGAAGGATAGGGGTACACTCCCCGATACTGAAGGATTGGGGTACACTCCCCGATACTGAAGGATAGGGGTACACTCCCCGAAACTGAAGGATAGGGGTACACTCCCCGAAACTGAAGGATAGGGGTACACTCCCCAGTCACTGAAGGATAGGGGTACACACCCCGATACTGAAGGATAGGGGTACACTCCCCGATACTGAAGGATAGGGGTACACTCCCTGATACTGAAGGATAGGGGTACACTCCCCGACACTGAAGGATTGGGGTACACTCCCCAGTCACTGAAGGATAGGGGTACACTCCCCGATACTGAAGGATTGGGGTACACTCCCCAGTCACTGAAGGATAGGGGTACACGCCCCGATACTGAAGGATAGGGGTACACTCCCCAGTCACTGAAGGATAGGGGAACACTCCCCGATACTGAAGGATAGGGGAACACTCCCCGATACTGAAGGATAGGGGTACACTCCCCGACACTGAAGGATAGGGGTACACTCCCTGACACTGAAGGATAGGGGTACACTCCCCGGCACGGAAGGATAGGGGTACACTCACCGACACTGAAGGATAGGGGTACACTCCCCGGCACGGAAGGATAGGGGTACACTCCCCGACACTGAAGGATAGGGGTACACTCCCCGATACTGAAGGATAAGGATACACTCCCCAGTCACTGAAGGATAGGTGAACACTCCCCGATACTGAAGGATAGGGGTACACTCCCCGATACTGAAGGATAGGGGTACACTCCCCAGTCACTGAAGGATAGGTGAACACTCCCCGATACTGAAGGATAGGGGTACACTCCCCGACACTGAAGGATCGGGGTACACACCCCAACACTGAAGGATAGGGGTACACTCCCCTATTCTGAAGGATAGGGGTACACTCCCCGACACTGAAGGATAGGGGTACACTCCCCGACACTGAAGGATAGGGGTACACTCCCCGACACTGAAGGATAGGGGTACACTCCCCGACACTGAAGGATAGGGGTACACTCCCCGACACTGAAGGATAGGGGTACACTCCCCGACACTGAAGGATAGGGACACACTCCCCAGTCACTGAAGGATAGGGATACACTCCCCAGTCACTGAAGGATAGGGATACACTCCCCAGTCACTGAAGGATAGGGGTACACTCCCCGATACTGAAGGATAGGGGTACACTCCCCGATACTGAAGGATAGGGGTACACACCCCAACACTGAACGATAGGGGTACACTCCCCTATTCTGAAGGATAGGGGAACACCCCCCGACACTGTAGGATAGGGGTACACTCCCCGACACTGAAGGATAGGGGGACACTCCCCAGTCACTGAAGGATTGGGGTACACTCCCCGACACTGAAGGATAGGGGTACACTCCCCGACACTGAAGGATAGGGGTACACTCCCCAACACTGAAGGATAGGGGTACACTCCCCAACACTGAAGGATAGGGGTACACTCCCCGACACGGAAGGATAGGGGTACACTCCCCGATACTGAAGGATAGGGGTACACTCCCCGACACTGAAGGATAGGGGGACACTCCCCAGTCACTGAAGGATTGGGGTACACTCCCCGACACTGAAGGATAGGGGTACACTCCCCAGTCACTGAAGGATAGGGGTACACTCCCCGATACTGAAGGATAGGGGGACACTCCCCAGTCACTGAAGGATTGGGGTACACTCCCCGATACTGAAGGATAGGGGTACACACCCAGACACTGAAGGATAGGGGTACACTCCCCGACACTGAAGGATGGGGTACACTCCCCGACACTGAAGGATTGGGGTACACTCCCCGACACTGAAGGATAGGGGTACACTCCCCAGTCACTGAAGGATAGGGGTACACTCCCCGATACTGAAGGATAGGGGGACACTCCCCGACACTGAAGGATAGGGGTACACTCCCAGACACTGAAGGATAGGGGTACACTCCCAAACACTGAAGGATAGGGGTACACTCCCCGACACTGAAGGATAGGGGTACACTCCCCGACACTGAAGGATAGGGGTACACACCCCAACACTGAAGGATTGGGGTACACTCCCCGACACTGAAGGATAGGGGTACACACCCCGACACTGAAGGATAGGGGTACACACCCCGACACTGAAGGATAGGGGTACACTCCCCAGTCACTGAAGGATAGGGGTACACTCCCCGACACTGAAGGATAGGGGTACACTCCCCGACACTGAAGGATAGGGGTACACACCCAGACACTGAAGGATTGGGGTACACTCCCCAGATACTGAAGGATAGGGGGACACTCCCCAGTCACTGAAGGATAGGGGTACACTCCCCGACACTGAAGGATAGGGGTACACTCCCCGATACTGAAGGATAGGGGGACACTCCCCGATACTGAAGGATAGGGGGACACTCCCCGATACTGAAGGATAGGGGGACACTCCCCGATACTGAAGGATAGGGGTACACTCCCCGATACTGAAGGATAGGGGTACACTCCCCGATACTGAAGGATAGGGGGACACTCCCCGACACTGAAGGATAGGGGGACACTCCCCGACACTGAAGGATAGGGGGACACTCCCCGACACTGAAGGATAGGGGGACACTCCCCGACACTGAAGGATAGGGGTACACACCCCGACACTGAAGGATAGGGGTACACTCCCCGACACTGAAGGATAGGGGTACACTCCCGACACTGAAGGATAGGGGTACACTCCCCGACACTGAAGGATAGGGGGACACTCCCAGACACTGAAGGATTGGGGTACACTCCCCAGTCACTGAAGGATAGGGGTACACACCCCGATACTGAAGGATAGGGGTACACTCCCCGATACTGAAGGATTGGGGTACACTCCCCGATACTGAAGGATAGGGGTACACTCCCCGAAACTGAAGGATAGGGGTACACTCCCCGAAACTGAAGGATAGGGGTACACTCCCCAGTCACTGAAGGATAGGGGTACACACCCCGATACTGAAGGATAGGGGTACACTCCCCGATACTGAAGGATAGGGGTACACTCCCCGATACTGAAGGATAGGGGTACACTCCCCGACACTGAAGGATTGGGGTACACTCCCCAGTCACTGAAGGATAGGGGTACACTCCCCGATACTGAAGGATTGGGGTACACTCCCCAGTCACTGAAGGATAGGGGTACACGCCCCGATACTGAAGGATAGGGGTACACTCCCCAGTCACTGAAGGATAGGGGAACACTCCCCGATACTGAAGGATAGGGGAACACTCCCCGATACTGAAGGATAGGGGTACACTCCCCGACACTGAAGGATAGGGGTACACTCCCTGACACTGAAGGATAGGGGTACACTCCCCGGCACGGAAGGATAGGGGTACACTCCCCGACACTGAAGGATAGGGGTACACTCCCCGGCACGGAAGGATAGGGGTACACTCCCCGACACTGAAGGATAGGGGTACACTCCCCGATACTGAAGGATAGGATACACTCCCCAGTCACTGAAGGATAGGTGAACACTCCCCGATACTGAAGGATAGGGGTACACTCCCCGATACTGAAGGATAGGGATACACTCCCCAGTCACTGAAGGATAGGTGAACACTCCCCGATACTGAAGGATAGGGGTACACTCCCCGACACTGAAGGATCGGGGTACACACCCCAACACTGAAGGATAGGGGTACACTCCCCTATTCTGAAGGATAGGGGTACACTCCCCGACACTGAAGGATAGGGGTACACTCCCCGACACTGAAGGATAGGGGTACACTCCCCGACACTGAAGGATAGGGGTACACTCCCCGACACTGAAGGATAGGGGTACACTCCCCGACACTGAAGGATAGGGGTACACTCCCCGACACTGAAGGATAGGGACACACTCCCCAGTCACTGAAGGATAGGGATACACTCCCCAGTCACTGAAGGATAGGGATACACTCCCCAGTCACTGAAGGATAGGGGTACACTCCCCGATACTGAAGGATAGGGGTACACTCCCCGATACTGAAGGATAGGGGTACACACCCCAACACTGAACGATAGGGGTACACTCCCCTATTCTGAAGGATAGGGGAACACCCCCCGACACTGTAGGATAGGGGTACACTCCCCGACACTGAAGGATAGGGGGACACTCCCCAGTCACTGAAGGATTGGGGTACACTCCCCGACACTGAAGGATAGGGGTACACTCCCCGACACTGAAGGATAGGGGTACACTCCCCAACACTGAAGGATAGGGGTACACTCCCCAACACTGAAGGATAGGGGTACACTCCCCGACACGGAAGGATAGGGGTACACTCCCCGATACTGAAGGATAGGGGTACACTCCCCGACACTGAAGGATAGGGGGACACTCCCCAGTCACTGAAGGATTGGGGTACACTCCCCGACACTGAAGGATAGGGGTACACTCCCCAGTCACTGAAGGATAGGGGTACACTCCCCGATACTGAAGGATAGGGGGACACTCCCCAGTCACTGAAGGATTGGGGTACACTCCCCGATACTGAAGGATAGGGGTACACACCCAGACACTGAAGGATAGGGGTACACTCCCCGACACTGAAGGATGGGGTACACTCCCCGACACTGAAGGATTGGGGTACACTCCCCGACACTGAAGGATAGGGGTACACTCCCCAGTCACTGAAGGATAGGGGTACACTCCCCGATACTGAAGGATAGGGGGACACTCCCCGACACTGAAGGATAGGGGTACACTCCCAGACACTGAAGGATAGGGGTACACTCCCAAACACTGAAGGATAGGGGTACACTCCCCGACACTGAAGGATAGGGGTACACTCCCCGACACTGAAGGATAGGGGTACACACCCCAACACTGAAGGATTGGGGTACACTCCCCGACACTGAAGGATAGGGGTACACACCCCGACACTGAAGGATAGGGGTACACACCCCGACACTGAAGGATAGGGGTACACTCCCCAGTCACTGAAGGATAGGGGTACACTCCCCGACACTGAAGGATAGGGGTACACACCCAGACACTGAAGGATAGGGGGACACTCCCCGATACTGAAGGATTGGGGTACACTCCCCAGATACTGAAGGATAGGGGGACACTCCCCAGTCACTGAAGGATAGGGGTACACTCCCCGACACTGAAGGATAGGGGGACACTCCCCAGATACTGAAGGATAGGGGGACACTCCCCGATACTGAAGGATTGGGGTACACTCCCCAGATACTGAAGGATAGGGGGACACTCCCCGATACTGAAGGATTGGGGTACACTCCCCGATACTGAAGGATAGGGGTACACTTCCCGACACTGAAGGATAGGGGTACACTCCCCGACACTGAAGGATAGGGGTACACTCCCCGACACTGAAGGATAGGGGTACACTCCCCGACACTGAAGGATATGGGTACACTCCCCAGTCACTGAAGGATAGGGGTACACTCCCCGACACTGAAGGATAGGGGTACACTCCCCAGATACTGAAGGATAGGGGTACACTCCCCAGATACTGAAGGATAGGGGTACACTCCCCAGATACTGAAGGATGGGGGTACACACCCCGACACTGAAGGATAGGGGGACACTCCCCGATACTGAAGGATAGGGGTACACTCCCCGATACTGAAGGATTGGGGTACACACCCCGGCACTGAAGGATAGGGGTACACTCCCCGATACTGAAGGATAGGGGTACACTCCCCGATACTGAAGGATAGGGGTACACTCCCCGATACTGAAGGATAGGGGTACACTCCCCGATACTGAAGGATAGGGGTACACTCCCCGACACTGAAGGATAGGGGTACACTCCCCGAAACTGAAGGATAGGGGTACACTCCCCGATACTGAAGGATAGGGGTACACTCCCCGACACTGAAGGATTGGGGTACACTCCCCGACACTGAAGGATTGGGGTACACACCCCGACACTGAAGGATTGGGGTACACTCCCCAGTCACTGAAGGATAGGGGTACACTCCCGATACTGAAGGATTGGGGTACACTCCCCGATACTGAAGGATAGGGGTACACTCCCCGACACTGAAGGATAGGGGTACACTCCCCGACACTGAAGGATAGAGGTACACTCCCCAACACTGAAGGATAGGGGTACACTCCCCGACACGGAAGGATAGGGGTACACTCCCCGATACTGAAGGATAGGGGTACACTCCCCGACACTGAAGGATAGGGGTACACTCCCCAGTCACTGAAGGATAGGGGTACACTCCCGAAGTCACTGAAGGATAGGGGTACACTCCCCGATACCGAAGGATAGGGGTACACTCCCCAGTCACTGAAGGATAGGGGTACACTCCCCGATACTGAAGGATAGGGGTACACTCCCCAGATACTGAAGGGTAGGGGTACACTCCCCAGATACTGAAGGATTGGGGTACACTCCCCACGACACTGAAGGATAGGGGTACACTCCCCGATACTGAAGGATTGGGGTACACTCCCCGATACTGAAGGATAGGGGTACACTCCCCAGTCACTGAAGGATTGGGGTACACTCCCCGACACTGAAGGATAGGGGTACACTCCCCAGTCACTGAAGGATTGGGGTACACTCCCCGACACTGAAGGATAGGGGTACACTCCCCGACACTGAAGGATAGGGGTACACTCCCCAGCCACTGAAGGATAGGGGTACACTCCCCAGACACTGAAGGATAGGGGTACACTCCCCGACACTGAAGGATAGGGGTACACTCCCCGACACTGAAGGATAGGGGTACACTCCCCGATACTGAAGGATAGGGGTACACTCCCCGATACTGAAGGATAGGGGTACACTCCCCGATACTGAAGGATAGGGGTACACTCCCCGATACTGAAGGATAGGGGTACACTCCCCAGATACTGAAGGATAGGGGGACACTCCCCGACACTGAAGGATAGGGGTACACTCCCCGATACTGAAGGATAGGGGTACACTCCCCGATACTGAAGGATAGGGGTACACTCCCCAGATACTGAAGGATAGGGGGACACTCCCCGACACTGAAGGATAGGGGTACACTCCCCGATACTGAAGGATAGGGGTACACTCCCCGATACTGAAGGATAGGGGGACACTCCCCGACACTGAAGGATAGGGGGACACTCCCCGACACTGAAGGATAGGGGGACACTCCCCGACACTGAAGGATAGGGGGACACTCCCCGACACTGAAGGATAGGGGGACACTCCCCGACACTGAAGGATAGGGGGACACTCCCCGACACTGAAGGATAGGGGTACACACCCCGACACTGAAGGATAGGGGTACACTCCCCGACACTGAAGGATAGGGGTACACTCCCCGACACTGAAGGATAGGGGGACACTCCCCGACACTGAAGGATTGGGGTACACTCCCCAGTCACTGAAGGATAGGGGTACACACCCCGATACTGAAGGATAGGGGTACACTCCCCGATACTGAAGGATTGGGGTACACTCCCCGATACTGAAGGATAGGGGTACACTCCCCGAAACTGAAGGATAGGGGTACACTCCCCGAAACTGAAGGATAGGGGTACACACGCCGATACGGAAGGATAGGGGTACACTCCCCGATACTGAAGGATAGGGGTACACTCCCCGATACTGAAGGATAGGGGTACACTCCCCGACACTGAAGGATTGGGGTACACTCCTCAGTCACTGAAGGATAGGGGTACACTCCCCGATACTGAAGGATTGGGGTACACTCCCCAGTCACTGAAGGATAGGGGTACACGCCCCGATACTGAAGGATAGGGGTACACTCCCCAGTCACTGAAGGATAGGGGAACACTCCCCGATACTGAAGGATAGGGGAACACTCCCCGATACTGAAGGATAGGGGTACACTCCCCGACACTGAAGGATAGGGGTACACTCCCTGACACTGAAGGATAGGGGTACACTCCCCGGCACGGAAGGATAGGGGTACACTCCCCGACACTGAAGGATAGGGGTACACTCCCCGGCACGGAAGGATAGGGGTACACTCCCCGACACTGAAGGATAGGGGTACACTCCCCGATACTGAAGGATAGGGATACACTCCCCAGTCACTGAAGGATAGGTGAACACTCCCCGATACTGAAGGATAGGGGTACACTCCCCGATACTGAAGGATAGGGATACACTCCCCAGTCACTGAAGGATAGGTGAACACTCCCCGATACTGAAGGATAGGGGTACACTCCCCGACACTGAAGGATCGGGGTACACACCCGAACACTGAAGGATAGGGGTACACTCCCCTATTCTGAAGGATAGGGGTACACTCCCCGACACTGAAGGATAGGGGTACACTCCCCGACACTGAAGGATAGGGGTACACTCCCCGACACTGAAGGATAGGGGTACACTCCCCGACACTGAAGGATAGGGGTACACTCCCCGACACTGAAGGATAGGGACACACTCCCCAGTCACTGAAGGATAGGGATACACTCCCCAGTCACTGAAGGATAGGGATACACTCCCCAGTCACTGAAGGATAGGGGTACACTCCCCGATACTGAAGGATAGGGGTACACTCCCCGATACTGAAGGATAGGGGTACACACCCCAACACTGAACGATAGGGGTACACTCCCCTATTCTGAAGGATAGGGGAACACCCCCCGACACTGTAGGATAGGGGTACACTCCCCGACACTGAAGGATAGGGGTACACTCCCCAGTCACTGAAGGATAGGGGTACACTCCCCGATACTGAAGGATAGGGGTACACTCCCCGACACTGAGGGATAGGGGTACACTCCCCGACACTGAGGGATAGGGGGACACTCCCCGACACTGAAGGATAGGGGTACACTCCCAGACACTGAAGGATAGGGGTACACTCCCAGACACTGAAGGATAGGGGTACACTCCCCGACACTGAAGGATAGGGGTACACTCCCCGACACTGAAGGATAGGGGAACACTCCCCGACACTGAAGGATAGGGGAACACTCCCCGACACTGAAGGATAGGGGTACACACCCCGACACTGAAGGATAGGGGTACACTCCCCAGTCACTGAAGGATAGGGGTACACTCCCCGATACTGAAGGATAGGGGTACACTCCCTGACACTGAAGGATAGGGGTACACTCCCCAACACTGAAGGATTGGGGTACACTCCCCGATACTGAAGGATTGGGGTACACTCCCCAGTCACTGAAGGATTGGGGTACACTCCCCAGTCACTGAAGGATTGGGGTACACTCCCCAGTCACTGAAGGATTGGGTACACTCCCCAGTCACTGAAGGATTGGGGTACACTCCCCAGTCACTGAAGGATTGGGGTACACTCCCCAGTCACTGAAGGATTGGGGTACACTCCCCGACACTGAAGGATTGGGGTACACTCCCCAGTCACTGAAGGATTGGGGTACACTCCCCAGTCACTGAAGGATTGGGGTACACTCCCCAGTCACTGAAGGATTGGGGTAAACTCCCAGTTACTGGAGGATTGGGGTAAACTCTGAATGTGTCATCCCCTTCATGAGAGCAAGGGAGAGAGAGTCAGAAGAGGCGTAGGTACAAAAAAAGAATGCCTTGCATTTAAAAGTATTTGCATTCAATCTTTGGAATGTAAGATAACGATAAGAAGGCTTCCAGAGTATCTGGGCAGGTGCCGCACTGTCCATCACAGCCGTGAGAAAGCAAACTAACTTTATCTTAACAGTACCTTGTGCTCGGAATGGGTTGCTTGCTTTCCAAGTGCTTGTACAAACACGGCAAAAAAATAAAAATAATAATCCGGGGGACGGAAGGGCTCCTGTTTATCTAAACCAGGCGGCCAAGACTGTGCCCCACCCCCTGCACATAGGGCCCTGCCAGAATTGGGTTCCGATGGACAGGGTCCAAGGAGACAGCTACACGCAGCCAACTGGCGGTCTCTTCCAGTCCTCCTTTCTCACTGCTTTGTGTCAGCTGTGACTCAGTGGGCAGCACTCTCGCCTCTGAGTCAGAAGGTTCCTACTCCAGAGACTTGCACACAAAAAAAAATCCAGGCTGACGCTCCCAGTGCAGCACCGAGGGAGCGCTGCACTGTCAGAGGTGCCGTCTTTCGGATGAGACGTTAAAACCCAGGCCCCATCGGCCCTCTCAGGTGGATGTAAAAGATCCCGTGAAAGTATTCCGACAAGAGCAGGGGGAGTTCTCCCCGGTGTCCTGGGGCCAATATTTATCCCTCAACAACACTAAAATAAAAACGGATTATCCGGTCATGATCACATTGCTGTTCGTGGGAGCTTGCTGTGCGCAAATTGGCTGCCGCTTTTCCCACAGTGACCACACTTCATATGGTACTTCATTGGCTGTAAAGCGCTTTGGGACTTCCTGACGTCGTGAACAACCTTCCCACTAAGCTGCGCGGCCGCACAGCAGCCTGGCGGTCCCACACAGACCCCCTCGCCGGCTTTTATACGGAAGAAACCGCGTATTTGTGAAAATTAGAAATGGCCAGTTAAAGGGACCGCGCGCCAAAAGAAAATGCGAGGGAACATTGGTCGTGAAACGCTCTATATAAATGCACCTCCTTCTTTCTTCTTTTCTTTTCCTCCTCCATCCTCCCATCCTGAAGATGCCGACTAGGATACACGCCCGAACGTGCCAACTACCCTGCCCCGCCCCCAAAGCGCATTCTTCAGGGGCGAAGGTGCATAGTGAGTGTTGGCGGACATACAGACCCCAGCATCTGCCACATTGTCTTTGATGTAATGTTTTCCTGACTGACCTGTTTGGACACCATCCACACCTTTGATTGCCGTGAATATCTCTCTGCCGAGGTGTGATAAAGGGCAGTTAGAAAGATTAACTGTAATCATCCGGCTGTGTTCTCTGACTATATATGCTGTGCCTATATGCATCTCTTCACTTCACCTGACGAAGGAGCAGCGCTCCGAAAGCTTGTGATTTCAAATAAAGCTGTTGGACTATAACCTGGTGTTGTGCGACTTCTCACATTGATCTAGGGTGGGCACCGCAGCCAATTCTCTCAACCACTGATCCCCACATGAGCACTTCCAGCTGGAGTCACTGGGTAGGAGCACGGACCCTGGCTGGTTTCCTCCATTTCCTTGGTCCAGGGAGACTGAGACCAACTGCAGTGCTCCAAATACCTCTCTGGCTGAAATCAGTTAACTCAGCACGGGCCAGTGATCTAACATAGGACCTCCCTGCTCTGTATGCTCGCCTTAGAGGCGGTGCAATGACGGTTCAGTAGATCGATCCCTGGGATGAGAGGGCTGTCCTATGAGAGATGGGATTGGGCCTATACTCTCTGGAGTTTAGAAGAATGAGAGGTGATCTCAATGAAACGTATAAAATTCTTTGGGCGCTTGAGCAGCTGTCTCCCCTGGCTGGAGAGTCTCGAACTAGGGGGACATCATCTCAGTTTAAGGGGTCGGTCATTTAGGACTGAGGTGAGGAGAAATTTCTTCACTCAGAGGGTTGTGAATCTTTGGAATTCTCTGCCCCAGAGGGTTGTAGATGCTCAGTCGTCGAGTATATTCAAGGCTGAAATCGACAGATTTTCGGACTCTAAGGGAATCAAGGGAGATGGGGATAGGTCGGGAAAGTGGAGTTGATGTAGAAGATCAGCCATGATCTAATTGAATGTTGGAGCAGGCTCAAGGGGATGAATGGCCTACTCCTGCTCCTATACTTTACATTCTTATGGCTCTCTACCATATCAATCAATGCATTAGCCCCTTACCCCATCATGAGAGCTGTTTGTTTTTATGTCCTTCTTGTGATATGGGCGTCGCTAACAAGGCCGACATTTATTGCCCATCCCTAATTGCCCTCGAGAAGGTGGTGGTGAGCCTCCTTCTTGAACGCTACAGTCCGTGTGGTGAAGGGACTCCCACAGTGCTGTTAGATAGGGAGTTCCAGGATTTTGACCCATTCTTCTAAACTCCAGCGAGTATAGGCCCATTCTACTCAACCTCTCCTCATAAGACAACCCTCCCATTCCCAGGAATTAATCCAGTGAACCTTCGTTGCACCCCCTCTAAGGCAAGCTTACAGATGAAGGAAGGTTTGCCTATTTTCATGTCCAATTTGATTTGTTTTTTGTGCCTTCCTTCTCTTCCTTCTATCTTTCCTCTCTCGCAAGAATGAGTCAGTCGTGTCTGTTGTTCAGCACAGGCCCCTCAGTCTTTAGAAGTAGAATCAGCATCTATGTAAAAGGTCACGGTCACCATGGTAACCTGTCCGCCACTTTACCCTGATTGTGTGCAGAGGAGGAGGAGGCAATGACGTAACCACGTCTGCGTTAAAATTCATGGTTCTCATCGTCGTCACAAGTAAAAGTGAGGCAGAGGGTTGCAAAATTTCAAACTTTATGAGGGGAGTTTTCATAGAGTTATAGAGTTATACAGCACAGAAAGAGGCCCTTCGGCCCATCATGTCCATGCCGGCCATCAAGCCCTGTCTATTCTAATCCCATTTTCCAGCACTTGGTCCGTAGCCTTGCATGCTATGGCGTTTCAAGTGCTCACCTAAATGCTTCTTGAATGTTGTGAGGGTTCCTGCCTCTACCACCCTTTCAGGCAGTGAGTTCCAGATTCCAAACACCCTCTGAGTGAAAAAGTTTTTCCTCAAATCCCCTCTAAACCTCCTGCCCCTTACCTTGTAACTATAGCCCCCTGGTTATTGACCCCTCTACTAAGGGGAACAGTTCCTTTCTATCTACCCTATCTATGCCCCTCATAATTTTGTACACCTCAATCTTCTCTGCTCTAAGGAAAACAACCCCAGCCTGTCCAGTCTCTCTTCATAGCTGAAACGCTCCAGCCCAGGTAACATCCTGGTGAATCTCCTCTGCACCCTCTCCAATGCAATCACATCCTTCCTATAGTGTGACGACCAGAACTGCACACAGTATTCCAGCTGTGGCCTAACTAGCATTTTGTACAGCTCCATCATAACCTCCCTGCTCTTATATTCTATGCCTCGGCTAATGAAGGCAAGTATCCCATATCCCACCTTATCTACCTGTCCTGCTGCCTTCAGGGATCTAGGTACGTAGATCATGTACATAGGTCGGACTGGAAGCTTTGGCGGCCAAGACGAGAGGAAGGACGCAGAGGCAGTGCACAAATAAACTAAACAGTCTAAAAAGAGATGGAAGAGGGTGGGCGTGAGATTAGAGACAAACAGGAAAAAGGAGTGGGAAAACAGGATGTAAACAGGAGCAAAAAGACACAACAAGCTGACCGATGTGGGGCGGCAAAGCTAAGCAACAGGACATGAGTAAAGGAGAACAGATCAAGGAAAAGATCGTAAGTGGAGGGTGAAAGACAGAGAGGGGACACCTGGAGGCAGGGCAGAGAAGCGCGCGGTACGGTAGCATAGCGGTCACGTCACTGAACTAGTAAATCTAGAGGCCTGGATTAAGGATCCGGAGACACGAGTTCAAATCCCACCACGGCAGCTGGGGAATTTAGATTCAGCTAATTAAACAAATCTGGAATAAAAAGCTAGCATCAGTAATGGTGACCATGAAACTACCGGATTGTTGTTAAAAACCCATCTGGGGAAGGAAATCTGCTGCCCTTACCCGGTCTGGCCTATGTGTGACGCCAGACCCACAGCAATGTGGTTGACCCTTCACTGCCCTCCGAAATGGCCACTCAGTTGTCAAGAAGGTGGCTCGCCACCACATTCCTCAAAGGTAATTAGGGACGGGCAATAAATGCCGGCTTTCCCAGCGACTCCCGCGAACGAAAAAACTGCAGAGAAGGAGGGTGATCGATCAGGGCTCTGAGTTATGAGGAAAGGACTGGGCTGTTCAGCTTTGAAAGGAGGCATGTAAGATAGTAAATAGTCTAGAAGGGTAAATCTTGAACATCACTTCAAGTTGAAACCATGACAGTAGAAGATAGAATTAACAGGCCATTCGGCCCAACAGGTCTATGCTGGTGTTAATGCTCCACACGAGCCTCCTCCTACTCTACATCTCACCCCATCAGCGTAACTTTCTATTCCTTTCTCCCTCATGTGTTTATCCAGCTTCCCCATAAATCTGTCTATGCTATTCGCCTCAACTAGTCCTTGTGGTAGCGAGTTCCACATTCTCACCACTCTCTCTGGATAAAGAAGTTTCTCCTGAATTCCTTATTGGATTTATGAGTGACTATCTTACATTTGTTACCCCTAGTTTGGGACTTTCCCCACAAGCGGAAACATCTTCTCTACGTCAACCCCTTCATAACCTTAAAGACCTCTAGCAGAACAAGAGAAAATTGTTCAAACTGACCAAAAGCAAACTTAGAACGGATGTCAGAAGGTTCTTCACTCAAAGAGTGACCGACACACGTGATGGATGTGTGGGTAAGACAGAGAAGTCGAGGACCAGCGAGCAATTTAGGAAACAGTTGGATGCTGTGACGGAGGAACTGTGGGTGAGGTAAGATGTCCGTTCTTATCCTTACCTATCTTGTGAGTGAAAAGGAGAAATAGAGGGAGGGACGGGCGAGGGAATGAAGGGAGAAAGAGAATGAAATAGTGCGAGTGAAAATGAATGGAGGAGGAGAAAGATGAAAAGGAGCAGGACTAAAACAGTGAGCAAGTGAGAGTGGAGAGAGATAGATGTAGAGTGCAACAACAACTTGCATTTGTATAGCGCCTTTAAAAGTAGTAAAACGTTATCAAACGAAATTTGACACCGAGCCACATACAGACATTAGGACAGGTGGCCAAAGGCTTGGTCAAAGAAATAAAGGAGGAGAAAGAGGTAGAGATGCAGAGAGGTTTAAGGATGCTAATTCCAGAATTTAGGGCCTAGGCAGCTGAAGGCGCAGCCGCCAATGGGCAGCGCAGGAGAGACAGCAGAGCCATCCGTTGGCAATTGATGATGGGACACAGACTGCAGCGTCAATCACAGTTGACAGGAGGCACAACACAGGTGAAGATCATTCGAGCAACAAAAGTAAAACGCTTTTACTTTTTGATCTGCGATGCGCGTCCTTCTGTGTTTGTGAGTAAAGCTCAAGGTAGTTACGATCACAGGGCTAATCTTCCCAAACCTGCGGCAGTAGTAAATTGTGACAACCTTCCCGACAGATCAGTTGAGGAGTCATCACAGTCTGAGGACCATCCCCATCCTGAAGGTAGCAGCATGGGAACGGCCCTCCAAGTCACACACCCATCCCGACTTGGACATACATCGTCGCTCTTTCATCATTGCTGCGTCAAAATCCTGGAATTCCCGAGCTGACCGCACAGTGGAGTACCTTCACCACCAGCGGTTGAAGAAGATGGCCCACCACCACCTTCTCAAGAAAAACTTAGGATGGGCAATAAATGCTGACCTTGCCAGCGTCGCCCATATCCCCTGAAATTTTTTTTTTTTTTTAATTCCCACTCTGTCCTAAATACTCAGAAACAAAGTTCCACTGACGGCATTGCAAACCAATCAGCTGAATCACAGTTAGGCCCAAAAATGTTGAACGTCTACCTCAATCACCACCTTATTAGCCCCAGTGGAAATGGGCACTTTTCTTCTTCACATATCTATTCATTCTGGGTATGTTGGCCTTCTCAAAGCTCTATCTGCTCCCCTGATCCATCTATCTTGACTGGCTCTGTCAAATGGTGTTGACTCTTTCAAGTGGAGACCAGATACCGGATTTGGCCTTGAAATTATGGGTCTTTGTTTTTTTGAGGGGTGCTGGCTGTGCTTGCAGTGAGGAGTGTACCTGCTGACTGTACTTGTGATAAAAGAAAAGGACTTACATTTATATAGCGCCTTTCACAACCACCGGACGTCCCAAAGCGCTTTACAGCCAATGAAGTACTTTTTTTTTTTGAAGTGTGGTCACTGTTGTAATGTGGGAAACGCGGCAGCCAATTTGCACACAGCAAGCTCCCACAAACAGCAATGTGATAATGATCAGATAATCTGTTTTAGTGATGTTGGTTGAGGGATAAACATTGGCCCCAGGACACCGGGGAGAACTCCCCCTGCTCTTCTTCGAAATAGTGCCCATGGGATCTTTTACGTCCACCTGAGAGGGCAGACGGGGCCTCGGTTTAACGTCTCATCCGAAAGACGGCACCTCCGACAGTGCGGCGCTCCCTCAGCACTGCACTGGGAGTGTCAGCCTAGCTTTATGTGCTACAAGTCCCTGGGGTGGGACTTGAACCCACAACCTTCTGACTCAGAGGCGAGGGTGCTGCCCACTGAGCCACAACTGACACAATGAAGGAATGTACCCGGCGACTGTACTTGTGATGAAGGGCTGTACCTGTCGACTGCACCTGCTTCTAGTCACCTCTCCGAACTCTCGAGACTGCTGTCGGCCAACAGTATTCTTCTCAGTGGCGTGCCTGAGGATGTTTGCTGTGCTGAAGGCATCATATAGATAGCAGCAGCAGTGTTATCTATATGATGCCTTCAAGACAGCTTTTGGGATATCCTGATCAAAACCGGTCAGCTGCTAGGTGAGCCAGCAAGCAGCTGTTTGGCCAGGTGCACATAGAACCCCAGCTCTTGGATGCAACACTCATACAGACCAGTGGACCGAATGAGGATGTCCCACTCCATGCTGGAGCCCATCCTCGACAGCATCACAGGACTGCCATCCCTGGATTGGTTTATAATCAGAGCACGACAAGATTCGCTGGACCAACACACATTTATCTCCTCAACACAAGACCTCAGTGGCCCTCAATGTTCTACATCAGTCAGCACCGAATATAGGCAGGAAAGATGCTTTTCCTGACTCTGGGACTCTCTCCTAGGGACTACTCCTTGAATTCTAGAACATAAGAAATAGGAGCAGGAATAGGCCACTTGGTCCCTCGAGCCTGCTCCGCCATTCAATAAGATCATGGCTGATCTTGGGCTCAAAGCTACTTCCCTGCCCGCTCCCCATTACCCTTCACTCCCTTATCTTGCAAAAACCTGTCTATCTCCACCTTAAATGTATTTAATGACCCAGCCTCCACAGCTCTCTGGGGCAGAGAATTCCACAGATTTATGACCCTCAGAGAAGAAATTCCTCCTCATCTCAGTTCTAAAAGGGCGACCCTTTATTCTGAAATTATGCCCCCGAGTTCTAGATTTCCCCACGAGGGGAAACATCCTCTCTGCATCTACCTTGTCGAGCCCCCTCAGTATCTTATATGTTTCAATAAGATCACCTCTCATTCTTCTAAATTCCAATGAGTACAGGCCCAGCCTGCTCAACCTTTCCTCATAAGTCAACCCCCTCATCTCAGGAATCAACCGTGTGAATCGTCTCTGAGCTGCCTCCAATGCAAGTATATCCTTCATCTGCACGAGTTTAAATACAGAATTAAACCATCACTAGTTGGACCATGTATTATACTGCAGGAAATCTTACAGCAGTTAGGAAGGCAAATGGTATGTTGGCCTTCATTGCAAGAGGATTTCAGTACAGGAGCAAGGATGTCTTACTACAGTTATACAGGGCCTTGGTGAGACCACACCTGGAGTACTGTGTGCAGTTTTGGTCTCCTTACCTAAGAAAGGATATACTTGCCATAGAGGGAATGCAGCGAAGGTTCACCAGATTGATTCCTGGGATGGCAGGACTGTCGTATGAGGAGAGATTGGGTCGACTAGGCCTGTATTCACTAGAGTTTAGAAGAATGAGAGGGGATCTCATTGAAACGTATAAAATTCTGACAGGGCTAGACAGACTGGATGCAGGGAGGATGTTTCCCCTGGCTGGGGGGTCGAGAACGAGGGGTCACAGTCTCAGGATACGGGGTAGGACATTTAGGACTGAGATGAGGAGAAATTTCTTCATTCAGAGGGTGGTGAACCTGTGGAATTCTCTACCACAGAAGGCTGTGGAGGCCAAGTCACTGAATATATTTAAGAAGGAGATAGATAGATTTCTAGACACAAAAGGCATCAAGGGGTATGGGGAGAGAGCGGGAATATGGTATTGAGATAGAGGATCAGCCATGATCATATTGAATGGCGGAGCAGGCTCGAAGGGCCGAATGGCCTACTCCTGCTCCTATTTTTCTATGTTTCTATGTTTCTAGCACAGGAGGCGGCCATTCAGCCCATCGAACCTGTGATTGCCGGTTAATAAAGCAGCATTTCTCCAAACTTTTCTGCAGCATCAGAAACCACCGGGTCAATGTTGTGAGATATTTATCCTCATTTCGGTTGTCTTTTGCTGTTTCTTAAATTTAAAGGAAAATTGTAAATCACCTATAAGTCGCTCGGAACAACCTAGTTACAATCATCTCTGAAACAGCAAGAAAGAAAGAATTTGCATTTCTCTAGCACCTTTCATGACCTCAGATGTCCCAAAGCGCTTTACAGCGAGTGAAGTACTTTTAAAGTGTAGTCACTGTTGTAATGTAGGAAACACGGCAGCCAATTTGCGCACAGCAAGCTCCCACAAACAGCAATGAGATCATCGTTTTTTTAATGATGTTGGTTGAGAGATAAATATTGAACAAGACACCAGGGAGAATTCCCCATCTCTCTTTAAATAGTGCCACAGGATCTTTTTATGTCCACCTGAGAGGGCCTCAGTTTAACATCTCATCTGAGAGATAGCACCTCCAACAGTGAAGCACTTCCTCAGTCCTGCACTAGAGAGTCGGCCTCAAGTCTCTGGCGTGGAGCTTGAACCCATAACATAAGAACATAAGACGTAGGAGCAGGAGTAGGCCATTTGGCCCCTCGAGCCTGCTCCGCCATTCAATAAGATCATGGCTGGCCTGATCTTGGCCTCAACTCCATTTCCCTGCCCGCTCCCCATAACCCTTCACTCCCTTACCATTCAAAAGTCTGTCTATCTCCACCTTAAATATATTCAATGACCCAGCCTCCACAGCTCTCTGGGGAAGAGAATTCCAAAGATTCACGACCCTCAGAGAAGAAATTCCTCCTCATTTCCGTTTTAAATGGGCGCCCCCTTATTCTGAAATTATGCCCCCGAGTTCTAGATTCCCCCATGAGGGGCAACATCCTCCCTGCATCTACCTTGTCGAGCAGCTTCAGTATCTTATATGTTTCAATAAGATCCCCTCTCATTCTTCTAAACTCCAATGAGTATCGGCCCAACCTGCTCAACCTTTCTTCATCTCAGGAATCAACCTCGTGAACCTTCTCTGAACTGCCTCCAATGCAAGTATATCCTTCCTTAAATAAGGAGGCCAAATCCCTCCTCTCCTCTCCTGGGCGTAGTTCCATGGGTGCGGGCAGCCTTACTGTGTCTCATTCTTTGCACGTGCGCTTAGACGGCGAGCGTCAACAAGCCGTCTGAACATGGGGTGAGCTCAGCCAAGCCACATCCTGCCCCTTGCCCGATACCCAGGCTTTCCAGCAGGGGCCATTGGCTAGTGATCAGGAATGGGTCTCTGTGGCCCCCTCCAGCCCTACAACCCTCCCAGATCTCTGCGCTCCTCCAATTCTGGCCTCGTGCGCAACCCCGATTTCCATCGCTCCCACCATTGGCGGCCGATTCTTCAAGCTGTCTAGGCCCAAAGCTAAGCTCTTGAATTGCCTCCCTAAACCTCTCCATTTCTCACTCTCCCTTTAAGACGCTTCTTAAAACCTACCTCTTTGACCAAGCGTTCGGTCACCTGTCCTAATATCTGCTTGGGTGGCTCATAAGAACATAAGAACATAAGAAATAGGAGCAGGAGTAGGCCAATCGGCCCCTCGAGCCTGCTCCGCCATTCAATAAGATCATGGCTGATCTGATCCTAACCGCCAATCTACTATCTATCACAGAACCATCTCCTGCATCTAACAGAATTGCACACACGAAATAGGAGCAGAATCAGGCTACACAGTCCCTGGGCCCGCTCCACTACCCACAGGGCCATGACCGATCCGAACCTAGACTCATGTCCAAATTCCTGCCCGCTCCCCGTAACCCTTAATGCCCTTTACTTCTAGGAAACTGTCTATTTCTGTTTTAAATCTAATTAATGTTGTAGCTTCTACAGCTTTTTGTGGCAGCATATTCCATGGACCTACCACCCTCTGAGTGAAGTAGTTCCTCCTCATCTCAGTTTTGAAAGAGCAGCCCCTTATTCTAAGACTATGTCCCCTAGTTCTCGTCTCACCCGTCATCGGGAACATCCTCCCCGCATCCACCCGATCCAACCCCTTCACAATCTTATATGTTTCAATAAGATCGCCTCTCATTCTTCTGAACTCCAATGAGTAGAGTCCCAATCTACCCAACCTCTCCTCATATGACCACCCCCTCATCCCCGGGATTAACCGAGTGAACCTTTTTTGCACTGCCTCGAGAGCAAGGATGTCTTTCCTTAAGTAAGGACACCAAAACTGTATGCAGTATTCCAGGTGCGGTCTCACCAATACCTTGTACAACTGAAGCAATACCTCCCTATTTTTATATTCTATCCCCCTAGCAATGAAAGCCAACATTCCATTTGCCTTCTTAATCACTTGCTGCACCTGCATACTAACCTTTTGAGTTTCGTGCACCAGGACCCCCAGATCCCTTTGCACTTCAGTACTCTCCAGTTTCTTGCCATTAAGATAATAAATTGCTCTAGGATTTTTCCTGCCAAAGTGCATCACCTCACACTTTCCAGTGTTGTATTCCATCTGCCAAATCTCTGCCCACTTACTTAGCCTGTCTATGTCCCCTTGCAGGTTTTTTATGTCCTCCTCACTCACTACTTTCCCTCCCATCTTTGTATCATCTGCAAATTTTGATATGTTACACTTGGTCCCTTCCTCCAAATCGTTAATATAGATTGTAAAGAGTTGGGGACCCAGCACTGACCCCTGTGGAACACCACTAGTTACTGATTGCCAGTCTGAGAATGAACCATTTATCCCAACTCTTTGCTTTCTGTTAGATAGCCAATCCTCTATCCATGCCAGAATATTACCCCCAATCCCGTGATTTTTTACCTTAAGCAATAATCTTTTGTGTGGCACCTTGTCAAATGCCTTTTGGAAGTCTAAATACACTACGTCCACTGGTTCCTCTTTATCCACTCTATATGTTACTTCCTCAAAGAACTCCAGCAAATTTGTCAAACATGACTTCCCCTTCGTAAAACCATGCTGACTTTGTCCTATTAAATTATGATTATCCAAATGTCCTGTTACTGTTTCCTTAATAATGGACTCCAAAATTTTACCTACCACAGATGTTAGGCTAACCGGTCTATAGTTACCAGCCTTCTGTCTACTGCCCTTTTTAAATAAGGATGTTACATTAGCAGTTTTCCAGTCTGCCGGGACCTTAGCGGAATCCAGGGAGTTTTGAAAAATTATTACCAATGCATCTACAATCCCTACCGCCACTTCCTTCAAGACTCTAGGATGTAAGCCATCAGGTCCAGGTGATTTATCCGCCTTGAGTCCCATTATTTTACCGAGTACCACTTCCTTAGTGATTTTGATCGTGTTTAGCTCCTCTCCCCCTATAGCCCCCTGTTTGTCCAGTGTTGGGATATTCTTAGTGTCCTCTACTGTAAAGACTGATACAAAATATTCATTCAGTGTATTTGCCATCTCCATATTTCCCACCATTAATTTCCCGGTCTCATCCTCTAAGGGACCAACATTTACTTTAGCCACCCTTTTTCTTTTTATATAACTATAAAAACTCTTACTATCTGTTTTTATATTTTTTGCTAATTTACTTTCATAATCTATCTTCCCTTTCTTGTCAAATGTTGTCTGATTACGCTCCCGTGAAGCGCCTTTTTACTAGATGAAAGGCCCTATATAAATGCACGGTGTTGTTGTCGGACGTCACCAGATGATGATTAGGAGGGAAAACTCAGCTAGCTTTTCTACTCCCTAGACCAGTTGTAGCAACGCCCGTCCCGCCCTGGCCATCTCCCCAAAACAGACCTGGGCTCAAACCCGAGGCGGCAGCTAGTTTCAAGATAACAATACTTCATCTGTGCCTCAGCGCCACTGCAGACTACACATCTATCCATCAGGCCATGGAAGGAGCTTTGTATCTCACTCTTCCCCATGACTGTGCTGAGCCTCTGACTGTAGGATAACAATGCTTCTTTCTTCATCCGGGCCTGCGAGTTACACAGCTCCTCAAGACACAGCAAAGTTGGCACGCAGATCCAAGTTTTCATTCTACAATTCTTAAGTCCTTAAACCATTTATCTTCCGAAAGAGAAAAAAAAGACATCCAGCATGATGCAGACCAAATTAATTAACATTCATTCACGAATCTCCCCTCACCCAAGCCCCGAGGCCGAGTGGATATAATGGAGCAGCTGTAACCCAGCGCTGAGCATGTATATCAACTGGATTTGTATCTCTACAACATGGTGCTTGTACCCGCCCCTCTGCTGCAACAGTTGAAGCTTACAGCCTCAGGAAGGTGGTGAGTTCACTGCTGAAAAATTCACTCGGACGCTGCCTCGGATAGAATAATTAAGAAATCTCATTCCTTCTCGCGAAGTAATTTTTTTTATTCTTTGGCTCTCGGTCCGGCACCGCCACGAATGTAAAATTCTCCTCCTTGTGATCAAATCCCTCCATGGCCTCGCCCACCCTCCCCATCTCTGTTACCGCCTCCAGCCCCACAGCCTTCCGAGAATGCATTCCTCCTACTGTAGCCTCTAGCGCGTCCGCCGATTTCCATCGCTCCACCACTGGCGGCCGTGCCCCAAAGCTCTGGAATTCCCTCCCTACACCTCTCCGCCTCTCTCTCCTCCTTTAAGACGCTTCTTAAAACCCACCTCTTTGCTTTTGCTCACCTGTCCTCGTAGCTCCTTGTGGGCTCGGTGCCACATTTTGTCTGATTACGCTCCTGTGAAGCGCCTTGGGACGTTTTACTATTGTTAAGGCGCTATATAAATGCAAGTTGTTGTTGTTGCTGACTACATAGCGCTGCGCTCAAAAAGTAATTCAATGGCTGAAAGGCTGAGAACTTTCAACGTGATATCGTGCTATATAAATAGAACATAAGAAATAGGAGCAGGAGTCGGCCATTCGGCCCCTCGAGCCTGCTCCGCCATTCAATAAGATCATGGCTGATTTCTCCATCAACTCCACTTTCCCACCCGATCCCCATATCCCTTGATTCCCTTAGTACCCAAAAATCTATCGATCTCTGTCTTGAATATACTCAACGACTGAACCTCCACAGCCCCCTGGGGTAGAGAATCCCAAAGATTCACAACCTTCTGAGGTGAAGAAATTTCTCCTCATCTCACAGTCCTAAATGCAAAATTTTCCTTTCTTTCTTGTCCACTTTCTCAGCGCGTGGCGTGACGCAGAATACATGCTGTTCCTGGCTGTCTCGGGAATCTTCCTGAAAAGTCCCCAGCGGCAGAATCAAAGCATCATGCAGCACAGAAGGAGGCCATTCGACCCATCGTGCCTGTGCCGGCTCTTTGAAAGAACGATCATATTAATTACACTTCCCGACTCTTTCTCCAGCGCCCTGCAAATTTTCAAGTATATATCAAATTCCCTTTTGAAAATGACTTGCTGAATCTGCTTCCACCGTCCTTTCAGGCAGTGCGTTCCAGATCACAACAACTCGCTGCGTTAAAAAAAATTCTCATCTCCCCTCTGGTTCTTTTGCCAATTATCTTAAATCTGTGTCCTCTGGTTACTGACCCTCCTGCCAGTGGAAACAGTTTCTCCCTATTTACTCCATCAAAACTATTCATAATTTTGAACGCCTCTATTAAATCTCCCCTTAACCTTCAATGCTCCAAGGAGAACAATCCCAGCTTCTCCAGTCTCGCCACATAACTGAAGACCCTCATCCCTGGTACCATTCCAGTAATACGATAGCAAAATACTGCGGATGCTGGAAATCCGAAATAACAACAGAAAACGCTGGAAAAACTCAGCAGGCCAGGCAGCATCCGTGGAGAGAGAAACAGAGTTAACGTTTCAGGTCGAAGACCTTTCGTCAGAACTGGAAAAAAAGCAGGAAATTAAATAGATTTAAAGCAAGTTAAAGCTGGGAAAAGGGGGAGGGGTTGAAAGAACAAAAGGAAAGCAGTGAAGATGAACAAGGTTGAAGAGACAAACGGAAGTTCCGTCGAAGAGAAGAGCAGAACTTCTTCAAGGTAGGCACTCCTAGAAGAGAGGTGGCAGTGGACCAAACACTAACACGATAGCAAAATACTGCGGATGCACCCTCTCCAAGGCCTTCACATCCTTCCTAAAGTGTGGTGTCCAGAATTGGACACAGTACTCCAGCTGAGGGTGATGTGCCTTTAAATTTAAAGGGACACTGCTTTGACGTTGGAGAGTTTTGAGCCAGAGTCCTGAAACAGCCTTTTCCAAAGGTTCGCTTTAAGCCCTGTCACACTGTCCCACCTGCGTGCGTTTGCACTGCTGTAGACACAATATCTGAAGCATCGCAAACTACTGTGACCTGATTTCCATGCGCCAGTGTTATTTCTGTATTAAACTGGACGCAAAGGCGCCGCTGATGGTGCCTGCGTGCTCCTGAGCCATTCAGACCAGGCAGGTTCAATCCTTGATCTGTGGACGTTCTCTGATCCTAGCCAGGTAGGGTTGCCAAACCTCCAGGATTGCCCTGGAGTCTCCAGAAATCAAAGTCTAATCTCCAGGACACTGCTACGAGCAACCCAGGAGAAAAATTGTTGGGGCAATTTTAAAAAAAGTTTTTTGTTTTTTTAATTTTCTTTGAACACTTTTGTTTACGAGTCCAATAAAAATCTTGGACATGGGAGAAAAGGCTGTTTAACTGATAGGAATATGTCCAACCAGATTTGGCAACCCTATTGCCTGGTCAGGGATAGGTGAGAAACAATTAGCTTGATGTGCGTGGGCTGGGGGGGGGGGGGGGGAGGTGCGGGGAAATCAGCCAGTAGTCATGCTCCAAATAGCTTTCCAGCAGCCACTACACATAGCATAGACACGATGGGCCGAATGGCCTCCTTCTGTGCTGTAAATTTCTATGATTCGGTTCCATGGATGTCACATGAGGACAGAATCAGCCTCTGCTTTGCCCCCCTCACAGTGCCAGTTGTGGCTCAGTGGGCAGCACACTCGCCTCTGAGTCAGAAGGTTGTGGGTTCAAGTCCCACTCCATGGGACATGAGCACATAAAGCCAGGCTGACACTCCCAGTGCCAGTGCTGAGGGAGTGCTGCACTGTCGGAGGTGCCGTCTTTCAGATGAGATGCTAAACTGAGGCCCCGTCTGCTCTCTCAGGTGGATGTAAAAGATCCCGTGGCACTATTTCGAAGAAGAGCAGGGGAGTTCTCCCCGGTGTCCTGGCCAATACTTATCCCTCAACCAACATAACAAAATCAGATTATCTGGTCATTATCACATTGCTGTTTGTGGGAGCTTGCTGTGTGCAAATTGGCTGCCGTGTTTCCCACATTACAACAGCGACTATACTTCAAAAAGTGCTTCATTGGCTGTAAAGTACTTTGAGATGTCTGGTGGTTGTGAAAGGCGCTATATAAATGCAAGTCTTTCTTTCTCACCCTCTAATCTGATAGCCTCCCAGCAGATACTGTCTACACTCACATATGATAGAACATCCATTTGGGCTGCAGTCCATACCTGTGGAACTATATCCCAACATGAGTTACCATCTATTTCTGTGGAAAAGACTGGTTAAGTTCTTGAACCTGTCAGAAATTAGAGGTCAGGATTCCTTGAAATAAATACTGCCCAACATTAAACCACTCACCAGCTGGAACTCTGTTCTTCTCCTGTAGGCCTCTTTGATGCTCTGGTCTTGCCACAAGGCTCTGATGGCTGGGAAAACCCTTTGGAAATGCCTTTCTCCAACTCCAACACAGCTGTTCTCAAAGGCCATCAGGTAAAGCCCATGCTTCTCATTCTCCCAGTTTTCCCAAGAAAGTCTCAACTTCTCCCTGGCGTCCACCAGAACTCGCATTCCCGTGACGATATTCCCATAGATCGTGTCCCTGAACTCCTCCAGGGTTTTACGGTCGAAGTCCTTCCCATGGATGATCCTCATCTGTTTCAGGAAGGTGCTCTTCCCACTCTCGCCGGCTCCCAGCAGAAGGATCTTCACCATCCTTCTCAAGTGAGGTCTTTCCTTCGCCAGCATCTGATCGATGCCTTTGCTCCGTCTTCGCATCTCCACCTCGTCCTCCGACGCGAAACAGTTGGGGAAGCAAGCGTTCGCCCAAGCATCTTCAAGCCCAGCCATAGCACGTCCGCCGCCAGAGGGGGGGGGGGGGGGGGAAGAAAAAAAAAGTTTTACAAAAAGTTTTTTTCAAAGTTAAGAAAAAAGTTGCTGGCGCCCCGCAGAGAGGGTTTTGCAACTGGACTGAATCAGCTTGCTCGTTTGTCCATTAAACTATCCAGGCTCATTTTTTTTTTTCAAGGGTGTTTTTTTTGCCTGTCGCCTTCCTCTCTATGCAATGTCCAGCCGAGTGAATGGTCGAGGAATGACATTTAGGAGAGAGAGAGAGAGGGAGCTAAACAGCTGCCAATCGTGTGAGTTGAAGTTCTCCTCCCCAAAAACTCCAGTAACACAGCACAAGTACTGAATTTACTGAGGCGGCAACCCTTTTTCCAAGCTCCGAACTTCCCTATTCCACGAGTAATGCAACTTCAAATGCTTTTGCCATCACGGAGAATACTTCCTGCATCTTTTAAGAATCCAGGAGGACAACACGGAGGTCGGAAAATCAACATAATTCGGCACCTCAGCCAATCAAATTCTAGTGGATGTGAGGAGACAGTGCCAAGAGTTAGAGAGAGAGAGAGAGAGAGAAAGCCTTTGGGGTTTGGATTTGTGCTCTGTGATATTCGTAACGAAATTAGTGAGTTGCACTCGCCGTGTCAATATCACCACCCCTGTCAGGGAGTGACACCAATCTGGGGGTGTTGCACACCCATTGGAAACTGAAAGTCGAGATCAGCTTTGGGAGCAACCCGTGTAAATCATCTCGCCAAACCCCAGGCGAATTTGAGAGTGAATCACAGAATCCCCACAGTGCAAATAGAGGCCATTTCGGCCCATTGAGCCTGCACCGACACATATCCCACCCTATCCCCATAACCCCACGTATTTAATCCCCCTAACACTAAGGGTCAATTTTTCATAGCCAAATCAACCTAACCCACACATCTTTGGACTGTGGGAGGAAACCGGAGCACCCGGAGGAAACCCACGCAGACACGGGGAGAATGTGCAAACTCCACACAGACAGTCACCCGGGGCCAAATTCGAACCCGGGTCCCTGGCGCTGTGAGGTAACAGTGCTAACCACTATGCCACCGTGTATGAATCTGGAGTGTAGTGAGATTCCTCTGCTACTGTAAAAGAAAGACTTGCATTTCTACAGCGCCTTTCACGACCTCATTGAAACTTATAAAATTCTGACAGGACAAGACAAACTAGATGCAGGAAGGATGTTCCCGATGGTCGGGGAGTCCAGAACCAGGGGTCACAGTCTAAGGATAAGGGGTAAGCCATTTAGGACTGAGATGAGGAGGAATTTCTTCACCCAGAGAGTGGTGAACCTGTGGAATTCTCTGCCACAGAAGGCAGTTGAGGCCAATTCATTAAATAGATTCAAGAAGGAGTTGGATATATTTCTTAAGGCTAAAGGGATCAAGGGATATGGGGAGAAAGCAGGGACAGGGTACTGAATTTGGATGATCAGCCATGATCGCATTGAATGGCGGAGCAGGCTCGAGGGGCCGAATGGCCTACTCCTGCTCCTATCTTCTATGATTCTATGATTCTCAGGACGTCCCAAAGCGCTTCACAGCCAATGAAGTACTTTTTGAAGTGTAGTCACTGTTGTAATGTAGGAAACGCGGCAGCCAATTTGCGCACAGCAAGCTCCCACAAACAGCAATGTGATAACGACCGGATAATCTGTTTTGGTGATGTTGATCGAGGAATAAATATTGGCCCCAGGACACCGGGGATAACTCCCCCTGTTCTTCTTCGAAATAGCACCCATGGGATCTTTGACGTCCACCCGAGAGAGCAGACGGGGCCTCGGCTTAACATCTCATCCAGAAAGTCGGCACCTCCGACAGTGCAGCACTCCCTCCGTTCGACACTGGAAATGTTTTTTGCGTTCAAGTCTCTGGAGTGGGTGCTATGAACGCACAACCTTCTTGACTCGGTGGCGAGAGTGCTACCCACTGAGCCACGGCTGACGCAGCCCCTTACAGACCAGAAGATCCCACACGTACCCCTGGTCTGTGCTGAGTTAGCTGACCTCAGCCCACTGGGCCACAGCTGGCACTGCAAAGTCTACGTCAATTTGGGAGTCATTTTGCACTGGAGTGCATTTCTAGTGGAAAATGACTCAAACTCGTCTGGGGTTTGGAGAGATGATTGGTTGCTCCCAAAGTTGATCTTGACTTCCAGTTTCCAATCGGTATTAACCCGGCCCTCTCCCCAATTGTCGTAACACCCCGACACAGGTAATTATATCATGACCCTGCAAATGTATTTCAGCAATAGAAAGTCTGCACCTAAAGCCTTGCTGTCATGTCAGTCTTTACAAGGGGAGCTACTTGCAAATTACTGGGGCCAATGGTTGTGGCATTGGCTGAGAGTCAGAAAAATCCCAGCTGCTGGGAACCTGCAAATAGCCGAGTAAATGATCAGTATTTAGTATGAGGTGGAAGGATTTTAACAGGCTGATTGTGGTGATTGTGTGTCAGCCGTGGCTCAGTGGGCAGCACTCTCTCGCCTCTGATTCAGAAGTGTGAGAAGCCGCACAACACCAGGTTATAGTCCAACAGCTTTATTTGAAATCGCAAGCTTTCGGAGCGCTGCTCCTTCGTCAGGTGAAGTGAAGAGATGCATATAGGCACAGCATATATAGTCAGAGAACACAGCCAGATGATTACAGTTGATCTTTCTAACTGCCCTTTATCACACCTCGGCAGAGAGATAATCACGGCAATCAAAGGTGTGGATGGTGTCCAAACAGGTCAGTCGGGAAAACATTACATCAAAGACAATGAGGTGGGGTCACAAGGGGTCAAATGTGGCAGATGCTGGGGTCTGTATGGAAAACAAAAAACTTATTTTGCTGGAAATCACAGCACTTCTCACATTTGTCCACCCCAGTCTAACACCGGCATCTCCACATCTGATTCAGAAGGTTCTGGATTCAAAGTCCCACTCTAGTACTGAGGGAGTGCTGCACTGTCGGAGGTGCCGTCTTTCGGATGAGACGTTAAACCAAGGCCCCGTCTGCTCTCTCAGGTGGACGCAAAAGATCCCACGGCCACTATTCCAAAGAAGAGCAGGGGAGTTCTCCCTGGTGTCCTGGCCAATATTTATCCCTCAACCAACATAACAAAAACAGATTATCTGGTCATTGTCACATTGCTGTTTGTGGGAGCTTGCTGTGCGCAAATTGGCTGCTGCGTTTCCTACATTACAACAGTGACCTCACTTCAAAAGTAATTCATGCTGTAAAGTTCTTTGGGTGTCCTGAGGTCGTGAAAGGCGCTATAGAAATGTAAATATTTATTTTTTCTTTTTCTAGTCCACCACCTACCAATCGTTCCTTCTCTCAACTATACACTTTGGAATTACAGAAGATTGCATTCACACTGCGCTCAGGGAACCTCTTAGCTGCGATGCCAAGGCCGGTGTGTAAATACAGCCTTAATGAAGTAATTAATCCACTTAAAATAAACAGATCTCTGTTAAAACAGCAGGCACGTTTCTTTATCACTAATACCTCATGGCGCAATTTTAACCCCTACAGGATTTCAGAAGCAGGACTGGGTGTGACTTCATTCTCCTCCACCGATCATCTGATGTGACAACCCGTTCATGCCCACCCACCACAGCTACTTGTCAGTATCACTTTATTTCAGATCACACGATTCATTATCAGGAGTGTTGTTCATTATAACGCCCAGTGTCACCAAAAAAGTCAATCCCCCAAACACCATTAGTAACATTATACAGAATGACATAGACTTACAATGACTTATCATTGAGTATTTGCCCAATTACAGAATACACACCCTTACATCAATAATGAAATTAAAGAACGTTTTAAGCATATACCTCAGGATGTTCAGAGGTCCTCCACACACCGTCCATTTCCTAGAAGATTCATATCAGTCCAGGAATCTCCCTCGATTGTTTGCTCAACATATTCCGAATATCCCTTTGCTTCCTCACAGAGATGGGGTGGAGATTCCCCATTTTATGGAGGAGCTCGATGGTTCAGTGCTGGTCAGTGATGGAGGAGATCTCTGGGTCAGTGATGGAGGAGGTCTATGGGTCAGTGATGGAGGAGGTCTATGGGTCAGTGATGGAGGAGGTCTATGGGTCAGTGCTGGTCAGTGATGGAGGAGGTCTATGGGTCAGTACTGGTCAATGATGGAGGAGCTCTATGGGTCAGTGATGTAGGAGGTCTATGGGTCAGTGCTGGTCAATGATGAGGAGGTCTATGGGTCAGTACTGGTCAATGATGGAGGAGGTCTATGGGTCAGTGCTGGTCAGTGATGGAGGAGGTCTATGGGTCAGTGCTGGTCAGTGATGGAGGAGGTCTATGGGTCAGTGATGGTCAGTGATGGAGGAGATCTCTGGGTCAGTGATGGAGGAGGTCTATGGGTCAGTGATGGAGGAGGTCTATGGGTCAGTGATGGAGGAGGTCTATGGGTCAGTGCTGGTCAGTGATGGAGGAGGTCTATGGGTCAGTACTGGTCAATGATGGAGGAGCTCTATGGGTCAGTGATGGAGGAGGTCTATGGGTCAGTGCTGGTCAATGATGAGGAGGTCTATGGGTCAGTGCTGGTCAATGATGAGGAGGTCTATGGGTCAGTGCTGGTCAGTGATGGAGGAGGTCTGTGGGTCAGTGCTGGTCAGTGATGGAGGAGGTCTATGGGTCAGTGCTGGTCAATGATGAGGAGGTCTATGGGTCAGTGCTGGTCAGTGATGGAGGAGGTCTATAGGTCAGTGCTGGTCAATGATGGAGGAGGTCTATGGGTCAGTGCTGGTCAATGATGAGGAGGTCTATGGGTCAGTGCTGGTCAGTGATGGAGGAGGTCTATAGGTCAGTGCTGGTCAATGATGGAGGAGGTCTATGGGTCAGTGCTGGTCAATCATGAGGAGGTCTATGGGTCAGTGCTGGTCAGTGATGGAGGAGGTCTATAGGTCAGTGCTGGTCAGTGATGGAGGAGGTCTGTGGGTCAGTGCTGGTCAGTGATGGAGGAGGTCTATGGGTCAGTGCTGGTCAGTGATGGAGGAGGTCTATGGGTCAGTGCTGGTCAGTGATGGAGGAGGTCTGTGGGTCAGTGCTGGTCAGTGATGGAGGAGGTCTATGGGTCAGTGCTGGTCAGTGATGGAGGAGGTCTGTGGGTCAGTGCTGGTCAGTGATGGAGGAGATCTCTGGGTCAGTACTGGTCAATGATGGAGGAGATCTCCGGGTCAGTGCTGGTCAGTGATGGAGGAGGTCTATGGGTCAATGATGAAGGAGGTCTATTGGTCAGTGCTGGTCAGTGATGGAGGAGGTCTATGGGTCAGTGCTGGTCAGTGATGGAGGAGGTCTATGGGTCAGTGCTGGTCAGTGATGGAGGAGGTCTATGGGTCAGTGCTGGTCAGTGATGGAGGAGGTCTATGGGTCAGTGCTGGTCAGTGATGGAGGAGGTCTATGGGTCAGTGCTGGGCAGTGATGGAGGAGGTCTATGGGTCAGTGATGGAGGGGGTCTATGGGTCAGTGATGGAGGAGGTCTATAGGTCAGTGCTGGTCAATGATGAGGAGGTCTATGGGTCAGTGCTGGTCAGTGATGGAGGAGGTCTATGGGTCAGTGCTGGTCAGTGATGGAGGAGGTCTACAGGTCAGTACAGGTCAGTGATGGAGGAGGTCTATGGGTCAGTGATGGAGGAGGTCTATGGGTCAGTGATGGAGGAGGTCTATGGGTCAGTGATGGAGGAGGTCTATGAGTCAGTGCTGGTCAGTGATGGAGGAGGTCTATAGGTCAGTGATGGAGGAGGTCTATGGGTCAGTGCTGGTCAGTGATGGAGGAGGTCTATGGGTCAGTACAGGTCAGTGATGGAGGAGGTCTATAGGTCAGTGATGGAGGAGGTCTATGGGTCAGTGCTGGTCAGTGATGGAGGAGGTCTATGGGTCAGTGATGGAGGAGGTCTATGGGTCAGTGATGGAGGAGGTCTATGGGTCAGTGCTGGTCAGTGATGGAGGAGGTCTATGGGTCAGTGATGGAGGAGGTCTATGGGTCAGTGATGCAGGAGGTCTATAGGTCAGTACAGGTCAGTGATGGAGGAGCTTTATGGGTTGTTGAGGATCAAGTGTTAGTCAACCGCCTTCCTTCTCTGGTTCACAACAACACGCTTCGAGGAAGACACTCGATGGTAGATTATACGTAACAGACTTTATTCATATACAGCACAGATGATCTGTCTAACTGTGTACAGAGAGAGCAGCTTTTCACTTTCTGAATCTTTTGAGCTGTCCAAATAACAGTTGAAAACCTTGCTCCTTTATACACCTTATTTTGCCTGCATCAAAGGTCTCATGTAAGACCGCATGATGTCTCTGTTCCTGAATCAGTTGAAAACAGTCTATTTACATAAATGGTCCTAGTTGTTTACTTCAAAGATACTTCCCGCAAACAAGACTTCCTGACTTAACTGTTCTCAAATCCTTTGAGGAGTAAGTTTATTAACTGCTTATCTTTCTAGTCAATAGTCAATGGATCCCTCTGCCTATGTTTATTACATGAGCAACTAAAGTTATACTTTAATCACCCACAGCTAATGTCGTTCCCATCACTTAATTCATTGCACAAGCATTTCTCGTAGATAATAGACATTAAAAGCAGAAGATAAGCAAAAGTTTCTTTTCATGGCACCCCGCTGCTATCCTGTCTATCTTGGAAAGCCTGCTGCTCCAAGATACAAGGAAGTTTGCTTATTAACGCTTAACTCTCCAGGATGCCCAACATAGGTCAGTACAAGTCAATGATGAAGGAAGTCTATGAAAAAAGAAAAGAAAGACTTGCATTTATATAGCGCCTTTCACGACCTCGGGACGTCCCAAAGCGCTTTACAGCCAATGAAGCACTTTTGAAGTGCAGTCACTGTTGTGATGTAGGAAACACGGCAGCCAATTTGCACACAGCAAGCTCCCACAAACAGCAATCTGATCATAACCAGATAATCTGTTTTAGTGATGTTGATTGAGGGATAAATATTGGCCAGGACACCAGGGATAACTCCCCTGCTCTTCTTCAAAATAGTGCCATGGGATCTTTTACCTCCACCTGAAGGGGCAGACTTGGTGTAACGTCTCATCCAAAAGACAGCACCTCCGACAATGCAGCACTCCCTCAGTACTGCACTGGAGTGTCAGCCTAGATTTATATGCTCAAGTCTCTGGAGTGGGACTTGAGTCAGTACCTGTAAGTGATGGAGGAGCTCCCTGGGTCAGTGCTGGTCAGTGATGAAAGAGGTCTATGGGTCAGTGCTGGTCAATGATGAGGAGGTCTATGGGTTAGTGCTGGTCAATGATGAGGAGGTCTATGGGTCAGTGCTGGTCAATGATGAGGAGGTCTATGGGTCAGTGCTGGTCAATGATGAGGAGGTCTATGGGTTAGTGCTGGTCACTGCTGAGGAGGTCTGTGGGTCAGTGCTGGTCAGTGATGGAGGTGGTCTATGGGTCAGTGCTGGTCAGTGATGGAGGAGGTCTATGGGTCAGTGCTGGTCAGTGATGGAGGAGGTCTATGGGTCAGTGCTGGTCAGTGATGGAGGAGGTCTATGGGTCAGTGCTGGTCACTGCTGAGGAGCTCTATGGGTCAGTGCTGGTCAGTGATGGAGGAGGTCTATGGGTCAGTGCTGGTCAGTGATGGAGGAGGTCTATGGGTCAGTGCTGGTCAGTGATGGAGGAGGTCTGTGGGTCAGTGCTGGTCAGTGATGGAGGAGGTCTATGGGTCAGTGCTGGTCAGTGATGGAGGAGGTCTGTGGGTCAGTGCTGGTCAGTGATGGAGGAGATCTCTGGGTCAGTACTGGTCAATGATGGAGGAGATCTCCGGGTCAGTGCTGGTCAGTGATGGAGGAGGTCTATGGGTCAATGATGGAGGAGGTCTATTGGTCAGTGCTGGTCAGTGATGGAGGAGGTCTATGGGTCAGTGCTGGTCAGTGATGGAGGAGGTCTATGGGTCAGTGCTGGTCAGTGATGGAGGAGGTCTATGGGTCAGTGCTGGTCAGTGATGGAGGAGGTCTATGGGTCAGTGCTGGTCACTGCTGAGGAGCTCTATGGGTCAGTGCTGGTCAGTGATGGAGGAGGTCTATGGGTCAGTGCTGGTCAGTGATGGAGGAGGTCTATGGGTCAGTGCTGGTCAGTGATGGAGGAGGTCTGTGGGTCAGTGCTGGTCAGTGATGGAGGAGGTCTATGGGTCAGTGCTGGTCAGTGATGGAGGAGGTCTGTGGGTCAGTGCTGGTCAGTGATGGAGGAGATCTCTGGGTCAGTACTGGTCAATGATGGAGGAGATCTCCGGGTCAGTGCTGGTCAGTGATGGAGGAGGTCTATGGGTCAATGATGGAGGAGGTCTATTGGTCAGTGCTGGTCAGTGATGGAGGAGGTCTATGGGTCAGTGCTGGTCAGTGATGGAGGAGGTCTATGGGTCAGTGCTGGTCAGTGATGGAGGAGGTCTATGGGTCAGTGCTGGTCAGTGATGGAGGAGGTCTATGGGTCAGTGCTGGTCAGTGATGGAGGAGGTCTATGGGTCAGTGCTGGGCAGTGATGGAGGAGGTCTATGGGTCAGTGATGGAGGGGGTCTATGGGTCAGTGATGGAGGAGGTCTACAGGTCAGTGCTGGTCAATGATGAGGAGGTCTATGGGTCAGTGCTGGTCAGTGATGGAGGAGGTCTATGGGTCAGTGCTGGTCAGTGATGGAGGAGGTCTACAGGTCAGTACAGGTCAGTGATGGAGGAGGTCTATGGGTCAGTGATGGAGGAGGTCTATGGGTCAGTGATGGAGGAGGTCTATGGGTCAGTGATGGAGGAGGTCTATGAGTCAGTGCTGGTCAGTGATGGAGGAGGTCTATAGGTCAGTGATGGAGGAGGTCTATGGGTCAGTGCTGGTCAGTGATGGAGGAGGTCTATGGGTCAGTACAGGTCAGTGATGGAGGAGGTCTATAGGTCAGTGATGGAGGAGGTCTATGGGTCAGTGCTGGTCAGTGATGGAGGAGGTCTATGGGTCAGTGATGGAGGAGGTCTATGGGTCAGTGATGGAGGAGGTCTATGGGTCAGTGCTGGTCAGTGATGGAGGAGGTCTATGGGTCAGTGATGGAGGAGGTCTATGGGTCAGTGATGCAGGAGGTCTATAGGTCAGTACAGGTCAGTGATGGAGGAGCTTTATGGGTTGTTGAGGATCAAGTGTTAGTCAACCGCCTTCCTTCTCTGGTTCACAACAACACGCTTCGAGGAAGACACTCGATGGTAGATTATACGTAACAGCACAGATGATCTGTCTAACTGTGTACAGAGAGAGCAGCTTTTCACTTTCTGAATCTTTTGAGCTGTCCAAATAACAGTTGAAAACCTTGCTCCTTTATACACCTTATTTTGCCTGCATCAAAGGTCTCATGTAAGACCGCATGATGTCTCTGTTCCTGAATCAGTTGAAAACAGTCTATTTACATAAATGGTCCGAGTTGTTTACTTCAAAGATACTTCCCGCAAACAAGACTTCCTGACTTAACTGTTCTCAAATCCTTTGAGGAGTAAGTTTATTAACTGCTTATCTTTCTAGTCAATAGTCAATGGATCCCTCTGCCTATGTTTATTACATGAGCAACTAAAGTTATACTTTAATCACCCACAGCTAATGTCGTTCCCATCACTTAATTCATTGCACAAGCATTTCTCGTAGATAATAGACATTAAAAGCAGAAGATAAGCAAAAGTTTCTTTTCATGGCACCCCGCTGCTATCCTGTCTATCTTGGAAAGCCTGCTGCTCCAAGATACAAGGAAGTTTGCTTATTAACGCTTAACTCTCCAGGATGCCCAACATAGGTCAGTACAAGTCAATGATGAAGGAAGTCTATGAAAAAAGAAAAGAAAGACTTGCATTTATATAGCGCCTTTCACGACCTCGGGACGTCCCAAAGCGCTTTACAGCCAATGAAGCACTTTTGAAGTGCAGTCACTGTTGTGATGTAGGAAACACGGCAGCCAATTTGCACACAGCAAGCTCCCACAAACAGCAATCTGATCATAACCAGATAATCTGTTTTAGTGATGTTGATTGAGGGATAAATATTGGCCAGGACACCAGGGATAACTCCCCTGCTCTTCTTCAAAATAGTGCCATGGGATCTTTTACCTCCACCTGAAGGGGCAGACTTGGTGTAACGTCTCATCCAAAAGACAGCACCTCCGACAATGCAGCACTCCCTCAGTACTGCACTGGAGTGTCAGCCTAGATTTATATGCTCAAGTCTCTGGAGTGGGACTTGAGTCAGTACCTGTAAGTGATGGAGGAGCTCCCTGGGTCAGTGCTGGTCAGTGATGAAAGAGGTCTATGGGTCAGTGCTGGTCAATGATGAGGAGGTCTATGGGTTAGTGCTGGTCAATGATGAGGAGGTCTATGGGTCAGTGCTGGTCAATGATGAGGAGGTCTATGGGTCAGTGCTGGTCAATGATGAGGAGGTCTATGGGTTAGTGCTGGTCACTGCTGAGGAGGTCTGTGGGTCAGTGCTGGTCAGTGATGGAGGTGGTCTATGGGTCAGTGCTGGTCAGTGATGGAGGAGGTCTATGGGTCAGTGCTGGTCAGTGATGGAGGAGGTCTATGGGTCAGTGCTGGTCAGTGATGGAGGAGGTCTATGGGTCAGTGCTGGTCACTGCTGAGGAGCTCTATGGGTCAGTGCTGGTCAGTGATGGAGGAGGTCTATGGGTCAGTGCTGGTCAGTGATGGAGGAGATCTATGGGTCATTGATGCAGGAGATCTATAGGTCAGTGATGGAGGAGATCTATGGGTCATTGATGGTCAGTGATGTAGGAGATCTATGGGTCAGTGATGGAGGAGGTCTATGGGTCAGTGCTGATCAGTGATGGAGGAGGTCTATGGGTCAGTGCTGGTCAGTGATGGAGGAGGTCTATGGGTCAGTGATGGAGGAGGTCTATGGGTCAGTGCTGGTCAGTGATGGAGGAGATCTATGGGTCATTGATGGTCAGTGATGTAGGAGATCTATGGGTCAGTGATGGAGGAGGTCTATGGGTCAGTGCTGGTCAGTGATGGAGGAGGTCTATGGGTCAGTGCTGGTCAGTGATGGAGGAGATCTATGGGTCAGTGATGGAGGAGATCTATGGGTCATTGATGCAGGAGCTCTATGGGCCAGTATCTGTATTCTTCTTTAGGTGCGTAGTGAGGTACTGTGCGAAGATGTAACTTAAACCCTTGTGGTGCAGGGGAGCCACATACAGTGCAACAAAGGATCAGGTAAAAAGAGAAATACTGAAGAGGATGATCCAAATAAAATGTGCACAATCAATTTGCAAAAGGCATTTATTTATGTGTAAAAATGTATATTTTGCCCTTGTAAATCACAGACATATTACAATACAAGATCTAATTGGGGGAGTTGGCTGATTCATAAACCCACGGATTGAAGACTATCTGTGAGATTAGTGTAATCACTTAAGTTTACATTTTATTTAGAGTTTACATACTGTGCGCTCATCCTGATGGCTCAAAGGGCAAATGCAATGGCTGGTGTGGTCCGAAGTCCCAAGCCCGATCCTCGGTCTGTGCTGATGTAGTTGTTCTCCTTGGGGCCAGTAATTGAGGTGTTCAAATTGGCTTCAGCCCCCCTGAGCTGAGGGGTGGGGTGGGCGGGGTTAAATATTCAGCTGGACTGCCGGTCCTGAACATAATCCCTGCAGGAAAGACTGCATCCGTGGTCATTGGATGAGGATGGGACCAGGCTCCGCTGCGATGTCTACCACAGCTGATTAACCCACTAATGCTCACCATCTACATCCGTCGGTGAAGAATGACCACTCGAGTGCAGTACAGGAAAGCTTTGGGACCAAATCCCCGGGAGCGTCTTCAGGATAGAAAGGTTCAGGCGGGGGGGGGGGGGGGAAGGGGATGGATATTGCGTGGAGCACACGGCAGCAATTGCACTCCTGTTTAGGCAGCATGTTTCCTGACCGACATCAAACTCCACGGTGGACATCAACTGCACAAAGTCTCAACCCCGCCATCGGTACAAACGGATAGAAGCACAATTGCAGCTGATAACCTGGAAATAATCGAGTCCAATATATCGGGTATGGTAGCATAATGGTTATGTCACTGGGCTAGTAATCCAGAGGCCTGGACTAATGATCGACAGAGATGTGAGTTCAAATCCCACCACCGCAGCTGGGGAATTTAAATTCAGTTAATAAACAAATCTGGAATAAAAATCTAGTGAAACTACCATCTAGGTTCACTAATGTCCTTTAGGGAAGGAAATCTGCCGTCCTTACCCGGTCTGGACTATATGTGACTCCAGACCCACAGCAATGTGGTCAACTCTTAACTGCCCTCTGAAATGGCCCAGCAAGCCCCTCAGTTGTATAAGGTGGCTCACCACCACCTTCTCAAGGGCAATAAATGCTGGCCTTGCCAGCGATGCCCACCTCCGAGGAATGAATAAAAAAAAAAGTCTATATATAAAATAGGATAAATATTCTAATGGAACAAAAATAAGATCTATCTACAATATATTAAAAATGATTACTTTTGTCACAGTTTCAACTTTTCCCATTATAAATTCTACACTTATAATAGGAACTGCCTATGTAAACGTTGTCACGCTGTAATGACAACTTCCCACCAGTGGTGGCACTGTAGCAGCCTGTACTAGGAAAACTCCTATGCTCCACGGCACTCTATATAGCTGTGTATCAAATTGCTATCAGTCTTGATTTTGAATTAGAAATAATAGTATTATATGCTTTCATGCTTTTCAGACCGGGAGGCCGCTTTCGGGCGTTCGGTCGTCTTCTTGATGACATTAGCTGGCAAGTTCTCGGTGAACTAGCACGCACAGGGAGACCACGTGTAGGTTGTCATCACCGCTCAACTGAATCCGCACGAGGCACGGACAATGCGGCCACAAGTGGACGACGAGGGACGACCCGAAGCGAGACCGTGGAACACACCCCATCAACCTGCCCACTGAGATCTGTTGCGGGAGGCACCTCATTTCTCCACTCGGCATCTCAGGAGGCCATCGGATGGACAACCAAACTAGACATTCCGTTATTAGCTTTTCCCGTCATACGAAACAACAACAACAACAATAACATAGTATTATATAAAAATAAGCACAGTGTGTATGACTTTAAACCGGGCACTGAATTACTGTCTGTGCACTTTGGTCCAATTGGCCCTGCGTCCTAACCCCACTTCATCTGAAAACTACATTTGCTCTTGACTCCTCCTGTAATGCAACTGAAGGGCGATTAATATTATCTAAAAAATACTGCAGCATAAAATTCACATCAAACTTTTGACGTGAGGCTTGAAATACACAGTTTGTTCTCTCTAACCCGATAATCAGTAATGGACACGTACAAGTCTCACCGGGTGGGTCTGGCCTCTGCCCGATCATAATACAAAGTTTGACCGACACACTCCTCACCAGTGCTCCAGGGTGATAGAATCATGGAATCATGGAATGGTTACAGCACAGAAGGAGGCCACTCGGCCCGTCGAGCCCGTGCCAGATCTCTGCAGGAGCACTTCAGCTAGTCCCACTCCCCCCGCCCTTTCCCCGTAGCCTTGCAATTTTTTCTCCTTCAGGTGCTTATCCAATTCCCTTTTGAAAGCCACGATTGAGTCTGCCTCCACCACCCTCTCAGGCAGTGCATTCCAGATCCTAACCACTCGCTGCGTAAAAAAGTTTTTCCTCATGTCGCCTTTGGTTCTTTTGCCAATCACGTTAAATCTGTGTCCTCTGGTTCTCGACCCTTCCGCCAATGGGAACAGTTTCCCTCTATCTACTCTGTCCAGACCCCTCATGATTTTGAACACCTCGATCAAATCTCCTCTCAATCTTCTCTGCTCCGAGGAGAACAACCCCAGCTTCTCCAATCTATCCACGTAACTGAAGTCCCTCATCCCTGGAATCATTCTCGTAAATCTTTTCTGCACCCTCTCTAAGGCCTTCACATCCTTCCTAAAGTGCGGTGCCAGAGAATTGGACACAATACTCCAGTTGAGGCCGAACCAGTGTTTTATAAAGGTTCCATCATAACTTCCTTGCTTTTGTACGCTGTACCTCTGCTTATGAAGCCCAGGAACCCGTAAGCTTTTTTAACCGCTTTCTCAACCTGCCCTGCCACCTTCAGCGATTTGTGCACAAATACCCCCAGGTCGGTCTGTTCATGCACCCCCTTTAGGATTGTACCCTTTAGTTTATATTGCCTCTCCTCGATTAACGCACTCTCAGTACATGGGCCACATGCAGGTCCGGACTCCCTCTACGCTGCCCAAAAAATGGACCTTAACCCCATCCTAGGAACAGCGCTCCTGACTGCACAGCACTGATCTTTCCATTTCCCTAAACAGCTAACTTGGTGTACTACTGCCAGATTGGCATTCATTTGTAGTCAATTATGGACTGTTTTCTGGTGTGGATTTGGGCCTGTAACTGAGTAGAGACCAGCCAAGGGTTATTTTTTCTTCATGCTAGACGACCGGCAGAATGTCACCCAGGAGACTCCTGTCCATTCCGCCTGGGCTGGCTACACTGTGAGAAGCAGTGTCTAACCCATTGTCCTGCCATTCTACATTACAGTCAGGTCGAAATGTTCGGCCGGCTGTGCGCGTCGGCTGACGAGCTTTTAAAGTCCGGCGACAGTTTGTTCTGCTCGATCCAGACAATCTTCTTTTGTTCCTGAACGATGCTTCCCTTCACCGTCTTGATCAGCTCCTCGATGTTGCTCCACGCGTTGGGCTCCACAGTGGCAGAGAGACAGGGCACCGACTCAAGGTGCTTCTGTTCGATCCGGTGCAGCTTCAGGAACTCGTCGTCGCTGCCGCAGGACTTTGGAGCTAATTTCCTGAAGGGAAGAGAAGAGGTAAGAGCTCCGTTCATTCCTCGCACGGTCTACCCCAGTCTGAAGGATTTTCAATTTACATAAGAACATAAGGCGCAGGAGCAGGAGTAGGTCATTTGGCCCCTCGAGCCTGCTCCGCCATTCAATAAGATCATGGCTGATCTGATCTTGGCCTCAACTCCATTTCCCTGCCCATTCCCCATAACCCTCGACTCCCTTATCGTTCAAAAATCTGTCTATCTCCACCTTAAATATATTCAATGACCCAGCCTCCACAGCTCTCTGGGGAAGAGAATTCCAAAGATTCACGACCCTCTGAGAGAAGAAATTCCTCCTCATCTCTGATTTAAAAGGGTGCCCCCTTATTCTGAAATTATGCCCCCTAGTTCTAGATTCCCCCGCGAGGGGAAACATCCTCTCTGCATCCACCTTGTCGAGCCCCTTCAGAATCTTATATGTTTCAATAAGATCCCCTCTCATTCTTCTAAACTCCAATGAGTATAGGCCCAACCTGCTCAACCTTTCTTCATAAGACAACCCCTTCATCTCCAGAATCAACCTCATGAAACTTCTCTGAACTGCCTCCAATGCAAGTATATCCTTCCTTAAATAAGGAGACCAAAACTGTATGCAGTACTCCAGGTGTGGTCTCACCAACGCCCTGTACAGTTGTAACAGGACTTCTCTACTTATATTTGCTGCATTCAGGTGCCTCCAGGAGGTGGGGGCTGATTGATAAAAGGCTAATTGGGTGAAAGCAGGAAAGATCTCAGCACAAGACATCCTCGGGTGTCTACAGTTAGCCTTGGTTCTTGGGCTAATGTCCAGCTACACCTGCTGAAGAGTGCGGATGTTGGATGAAGATAGGAGTCGGCTCACCTGTGAGGTCCTTAAGCCCCAGGCTGCCGACACACGAGAAACATGAAGAACGGGCACTTGCGTGAGGCACCGAGAGATTCCTCCCACCTGTGGAAAGGTATCCCAACAGGAGTCACTTTTTACTCATTCTAGTTTTCTCCCAGTTTCCCCCATGCACCTGGTGAAGGGGGTTGGCCCTTTCTGGAACATCTGCACTAAGAGCCCTCCAGAGCCTCACCCAGGTGGTCAGTCTTCATATGTGGGCCTAGGCAGTGACTATTGGCAGACTATTCGACTTCAATAGCATCACAGCTGAACTGAACCTCATCCACAAGTGTACTTTGCGGCAGGGGTGACTGGTTGGAGATCAGAGCTGACATTTTTTTTTTTAACTCTCCTTTATCTGGGACACTGAGGCAAATTGTAATGAGGCTCCATTGCGACATTGGAGCCCAATAGACTTTTCCCCAAATGCTTCCCGCCCATCTCTCCCGAGGACAACGCTGGGGCACAAATCCTGCAGTCCTCCAAGTGGTCATAGAGTCATAACGGCATAGAAGGAGGCCATTCGGCCCATCGAGTCCATGCCAGCTCTCTGCAGAGCAATCCAGTCAGTCCCATTCCCCCGCTCTATCCCCGTAGCCCTGCAAGTTTATTTCCCTCAAGTGCCTATCCAGTCTCCCCTTGAAAACATTAAGTGTCTCCGCTTCCACCACTTCCGTCGGCAGCGAGTTCCAGGTCCTCACCACTCGCTGCGTAAAAAAGTTTTTCCTCACGTCCCCCCCTGTATCTCTTGCCCAAAACCTTAAATCTGTGTCCCCTAGTCCTTGTACCATCAACTAGTGGGAACAGCCTTTCCCCGTCTAGCCTATCCAAACCCGTCATAATCTTGGTCATTAAGTAGGTTTACATTTTGTGTCCCAGGACCCATCATTGGCCAACATGGCCCTCCCAAAATGCTTTGTGGTATTACTTGCAGCAGCCTGAAGAGCATGTATGGCCACTTCGAGCAACATTAAGTGCAAAGGTCATTGTCAATAAGGAATGGCCACCTCGAGCAACATTAAGTGCAAAGGTCATTGTCAATAAGGAATGGCTGTCGGTGCATGAAGGAAAAATTGTCAAAGGTCAGTATCACATGTAATGGGTTGAGGTCCCAAAACATTACTAAGGATTAACTACATCATTAGGGTCAAAATATCAAGAACAACTTACATTTATATAGGGCATTTAACGTAGCAAAATGTCCCAAGGCGCTTAACAAGAGTGATATCAATAAAACCATTTTTGACACTGAGCCAAGGAAGGAGATATCAGGACAGATGCTTGGTCAAGGAGGTAGGTTTTAAGGAGCGTCTTAAAGGAGAGAGAAGTAGTGAGGCGGAGAGGTTTAGGGAGGGAATTCCTGAGCTTAGGGCCAAGGCAGCTGAAGGCACGACCGACAATGCTGGAGCGATTAAAATCGGGGATGCGCAAGAGGCCAGAATTGGAGGCACGCAGAGAACCTCGAAGGCTTGTAGGGCTGAGGGAGGTTACAGAGGTAGGGAGGGACGAGGCCATGGAAGGATTTGAAAACAAGGATATAATTGTGATCACATGAAATAGAGGTCCACTGCAGCACGAGAGATCAGATCAGATACCTCAGCCTAAGCCAGGGGTCCACCCTGGGGACTTTTCTGGTTCCTATGGGCCAGTGCCACACAAGGACCAACTGAACCACCAGGGGGAACATAGACCCTCCATTCACATGGTGGACCCTGACGATAGATGAGATCTTCTGTCTCCCTCCACAGTTAGGACGTTACCTTAATTTCTTAATGTTTTTTGTGGTCACTTTGATATGAATGATGATGGTGTAGATCTCATTGCCGATTAAATCCTTGGCAGAGTGCACTCCTATTGGCAGCAAGCCATGCTTGTTCTAAAAAGGGAAGAAAATTCTCAAATAAAATTTGGAGAAGGACACTTTGCAGAAAACCCACTTGTACTGGAGCGAGGTGCCATGTATAACTGCTGCTGTACCCGATTGAGAAACAAGACTCTTCAAATCCAACCTTAAAGAAAGAAAAGACTTGCATTTCTATAGCGCCTTTCACAACCACCGGACGTCCCAAAGTGCTTTACAGCCAATGAAGTACTATTTGAAGTGTAGTCATTGTTGTAATGTAGGAAACGCGGCAGCCAATTTGTGCACAGCAAGCTCCCACAAACAGCAACGTGATAATGACCAGATAATCTGTTTTTGTTATGTTGATTGAGGGATAAATATTGGCCAGGACACCGGGGAGAACTCCCCTGCTCTTCTATTGAAATAGTGCCATGGGATCTTTTACGTCCGCCTGAGAGGGCAAATGGGGCCTCGGTTTAAAGTCTCATCCAAAAGACAGCACCTCCGACAGTGCAGCACTCCCTCAGCACTGCAGTGTCAACCTAGTACTTTTGTGCTCAAGTCTCTGGAGTGGGACTTGAACCCACAACCTTCTGACGTTAAGAAGGTGAAGGTGCTACCAACTGAGCCACAGCTGACATGACCAAGTTTTGCTTTAGAATCAGAGAATATTACAGCACAGATTGCGGCCATTCAGCCCATCATGCCTGTGCCAGCTTGCCGAAAAAGCTGTCCAATTAGTCCAATCCTCTGCCCTTTCCTCATACCCTTTCAAATTTTTCTTTTTCAAATGTTTTGTACAAACTTTATCCCACCTTTTCTCTTACTCTTTTAAACCTTGCTGGTGTCCTCCATAGTGAGCCATCACCCTTTACTAAGGTTTCTCAATAAGAAAAGGAACCAGCATAAACCGACACTTCCATCTCCAAAACAGCTTGTCCTCTCCTTAAATATTCTGGACAAACAGCACTAGCAGTTTATAGTACTGCACATTGTAGACAGATGCTGCTGAGATGTATGCAGGTCATGCACTCCCATTAGTGCAAACTGTACATGTAGAGCAACCGAGAGCTAGAGGTACTGGCCCAAAAATTCGGCCGTTCCCGGGTGAGTACACAGTCCGTACTCACCCGTATTCATTCCCGAAGTGCCGGTTTCCTGCATGCACTGCGCATGCGCGAGAAACCGGAACTTCCGGTATGGTGAAGGGGGCGGTTCCTAGGTGAACCGCGTGCGCACAAGAGGCTGCGCGCAAACAGCAAACTTAGATTTTTTTTCAGGTTTCAACGCGAGGGAAAGTATTGAAGATTCTACACTAATAAAAAGGAGGCGTAAGATCCCTTTTGAACAAGGTAAGTAGTTAATTAAGTATAATTTAAAAAAAATTTCAACGGGTTTATCTTTTTTAGATACTTTAAAGAAAGGTAAGTTTATTTTTATAACTTTTAAAAAGTATTTTAATTTTTTCAAAAATTAAAATTTTTGTTTAAAGTGGTTAATTTATTTAACTATAGTTATTTTATAAATGTGATGGTTTTAAAAAAAACATTATTTTAAGTTTAGCTGTTCTTTTGGGGCCGATTTCAATTCACAGATTTGACAGGTCTCCTGTCAAATCTATGAATGAAAGATGGTCTGCTGCCATTGGCTCTCCATGGCCCACGTGATCCCAGGGGTCGCATCGCACTAACTGCGCCCCTGGAACACGCAAGCACTGCGCGCCGGCTCTTGGGAGAGGCCCGGGACCCGAAGTTCCTGTGGGCCCAAAACACAACGGCAGGCGCGGTGGGTAAGAGCGCGCGCGATCCTTACCCCCGCGGCAAGCCGGCCACGCGAATTTCTAGGCCACTGTCGCGCTCATGTATACCCCCTGGCTGGGGGTTCTAGAACGAGGGGTCACAGTCTCAGGATACGGGGTAGGACATTTAGGACTGAGATGAGGAGAAATTTCTTCACTCAGAGGGTGGTGAACCTGTGGAATTCTCTACCACAGAAGGCTGTGGAGGCCAAGTCACTGAATATATTTAAGAAGGAGATAGATAGATTTCTAGACACAAAAGGCATCAAGGGGTATGGGGAGAGAGCGGGAATATGGTGTTGAGATAGAGGATCAGCCATGATCATACTGAATGGCCAAGGGCCAAATGGCCTACTCCTGCTCCTATTTTTCTATGTTTCTAAACTGTACACATACAGGAGGCAAGACTGAGGTGGGTATGGACCACAGAGTACCGTTAGCATATATTGTGTCAGCCGTGACTCAGTGGGGGAATCACACTTGCTGCAGCATCAGAAGAATATGTGGGTCAGATCCCACTCCAGAGACTTGAGCACCAAAATCTAGGCTGACACTCCTGGTGCAGTTCTGAGGGAGTGCTGCACTGTCGGAGGTGCCGTCTTTCGGATGAGACGTTGGCCCTGTCTGCCCTCTCAATTGGACGTAAAAGATCCCGTGGCACTATTTCAAAGAAGAGCAGGGGAGTTGTCTCGGGGCCAACATTTATTCCTCAACCAACATCGCTAAAACAAATGATCTGGTCATTTATTTCATTGGTGGCTGTGGGAGCTTGCTGTGTGCAAATTGGCTGCTGCATTTCCTACATTACAACAGTGACTGCAATTCAAAAGTACTTCATTGGTTGTAAAGCGCTTTGGGACATCCTGAGGTCGAGAAAGACGCTATATAAATGCAAGCCTTTCTTCTTTCTGTTGCACATCTACATGAGCTAATACTGTTCATAAGAATTAGGAGCAGGAGTAGGCCATTTGGCAGTTCGAGCCTGCTCCACCATTCAATAAGATCATGGCTGATCTTCTACCTCATCTCCACTTTCCTGCACTATCCCCATATCCCTTGATTCCCTTAATATTCAAAAATCTATCGATCTCTGTCTTGAATATACTCAACGATTGAGCCTCCACAGCCCTCTGGGGTCGAGAATTCCAAAGATTCACCACCCTCTGAGTGAAGAAATTTCTCCTCATCTCAGTCCTAAATGGCCGACCCCTTATTCTGAGACTGTGACCCCTGGTTCTAGGCTCCCCAGCCAGGGGAAACATCCTCCCTGCATCTACTCTGTCAAGCCCTGTAAGAGTTTTGTGTGTTTCAATGAGATGACCTCTCATGAGACATACAGCACAGAAGTTTTACTTTTTAAGTAAAATGTGTATAAAGAAAGAAAATATGACACAAGCAAAGGCCATGCAGCCTACCAAACCCAACTCTTCCCGCAGAGCATGTGCCATCTGCCCTACCGTGGACTCTACCCCACCCATTGAATCTCTTGAGGACAGGCTCTATGTAAAAACTCCCTGATCCCCAAAAATAATCAAGAAAAACTGCAGGATAATCGCCCATCCATCACATCTCCGCTATTCAGCCCTGGCCTATTGCCCCCCAGACCCAAAGAAAACAGCAGGCCTGCACACAAAATATGATGACAATTTCATCACAGAATCATAGAATCATAGAAAGTTACAGCGCGGAAGGAGGCCATTTCGGCCCATCGTGTCCGCGCCGGCCAACAAAGAGCTATCCAGCCTAATCCCACTTCCCAGCTCTTGGTCCGTAGCCCTGCAGGTTACAGCATCCCAAGTGCACATCCAAGTACTTTTTAAATGTGGTTAGGGTTCCTGCCTCTACCATCCTTTCAGGCAGTGAGTTCCAGACCCCCACAACCCTCTGGGTGAAGAAATTTCCCATCAAATTCCCTCTAAACCTTCCACCAATTACTTTAAATCTGTGCCCCCTGGTTTTTGACCCCTTTGCTAAGGGAAATAGGTCCTTTCTATCCACTTTATCTATGCCCCTCATAATTTTATACACCTCAATGAGGTCTCCTCTCAGCCTTCTCTGTTCCAAGGAAAACAGACCCAGCCTATCCAGTCTTTCCTCACAGCTAAGATTCTCTACTCCCGGCAACATCCTTGTAAATCTCCTCTGTACCCTCTCTGGTGCAATCACATCTTTCCTGTAATGTGGTGACCAGAACTGCACACAGTACTCTAGCTGAGGCCTAACTAGTGTTTTATACAGTTGAAGCATAACACCCCTGCTCTTGTATTCTATGCCACGGCTAATAAAGGCAAGCATTCCGTGTGCCTTCTTAACCACCTTATCTACCTGGCCTGCTACCTTCAGGGATCTGTGGACATGCACTCCAAGGTCCCTTTGTTCCTCCACACTACTCAGTGTCCTACCATTTAATGTGTATTCCCTTTCCTTGTTAGCCCTCCCCAAATGCATTCATGGCCCTTCTCATTTTGTGTTTCAACAACGGGAATTCCATTGGGCTCACAAAGCTAACGTCAAACTCTACATCCAATTACTAAAGAATACAGAATCATGTGGAGTTTGGAACAGTGCAACAGAGCCATTTACTACCACCCCCAGCAGCTTCACAAGAATCAGTCCCGCTCTTCCCCCCCCCCCCCCCCCCCCGGCGTCAAATAAAAGCTGTACCTTTGCTATAACGTCCCTGATAGCTTCGAGTGTGATACACTCGTACTTGTCCTGATTCACGATTTTTTGCAAAGAGAATCGCGTTTTCGTCTTCAATTGCTCTTCAGTGACAATTTCTAGAAAAGAAACAGGCAAGGCTATTCTATTATTCATAACAGGGTGATGCAAAGAAGCTGTCACCTCCAGCAGCTCCCTCTGAAGCTGCACAGAATCGCGTCCCTCCGTGTCAGCCGTGGCTCAGTGGGTAGCACTGCTCGCCTCGGAGTCACAAAGTCGTGGGTTCAAGAGACTTGAGCACAAAAATCTAGGCTGACACTCCCAGTGCAGTACTGAGGGAGTGCTGCACTGTCGGAGGTGCCGTCTTTCGGATGAGACATTAAACCGAGGCCCTGGCTTCCCTCTCAGGTGGACGTAAAAAATCCCATGGCACTGGAACAAAGAAGAGCTGGGGAGTTCTCCCCGGTGTCCTGGCCAATATTCATCCCCTCAACCAACATCTAAAGACAGATTATCTGGTCATTATCTTATTGCTGTATGTGGGAGCTTGCTGTGCACAAATTGGCTGCCGCGTTTCCTACATTACAACAGGGACTCCACTTCAAAATGACTTCATTGGCTGTAAAACGCTTTGGGACATGCTGAGGTCATAAAAGGCGCTATATAAATGCAAGTCTCTTTCTCTTTTTTACAGGGCAGATGGAGGCCATTCAGCCCACTGCCCCGTGTTGCTCTCTGAAAGAGCTCGCCACGACATGACCTCTCCCCAACCCATTAAAAAACTCTTTTTCAAATGTTTATAGATTTCCCTTTGGAAAGCCTTTCTGGATTCTGTTTCTATTACAGTTCGGGTCAGGCAGTCCATATCCTAACAAAAGTTCTCCTGACTTCTTCCCTTTTTTGTTTGGTGATCATTTTCAATTTAAGATCCCTAAGTTACCAATTCCCAACTCACCAGCCAGTAGAAGCAGCTTTTCCCGATTTGCCGACTCCGCCTTTTAGCGGCTTCACACACATGGGGCTGGATTTTGTCTTGGGGCGGGTTGGGGTCGTGTCATCCGCATTTCGTGTTATCCACCCGCCTGCAATTGGATGTGGGAGATTGATGCAATTTTCACTTAATTGGGCAATTGAGTTCCAGCATGTGGGAACCCATGACCCAATTAGTGGTTTCAGTCTGAAAGTCGCCTCTGATGATGTCATCATTGCAGGTCAGAGACTGCCTGGTCTCAGAGACTGCCTGGCCTTTGCTGTGAGAGGACCTGGATGCAAAATGAGCAGCATCTCAGAGAGAGAGAGAAGAGAGAGAAGAGAGAGAGAGAGAGAGAGTGAATTTTTTTTGCAACCAAGTCCTCCCAGGCAGTCTCTGAAGACATTCAATGCAGCAGCATCAGAGGCGACTTTCAGACCTCATACTACTACTACCTTCATCACATCTCCGTTGTAATAGTGGACCTGCAGCTGATAGTCAGCTATCCACTTGTGCTCCCGCCAGGTTTCACTGGCGTGTTTCACATCAGGCGTACTTCACGTCGGAAAAGGGTTAAACTAGCTAAAACGTTTCAAAATGGCATTACAGAGCCAATTTAGGGCTTGTTAAGGGCTTTAATGGCCTCTCCCGCCTCTTGGAGGCGGGATGGAGTCGGGAACCCCGCGACTGATTGTGTCAAAATTGCGTGGAGGCGGAATGGAGTCGGGATGGGGTCGGGACCCCCGAATCTGCAACTTTAACCCCCCACACGCCTCCAAACCCGACTCCACGGGTCATTGAAAATCCAGCCCATAGCCTCTTCAGAACTCCGTGTACTCTCAGAAACCCACAGAGCTCAGTCTCCATTAAGCTATTAGGTGCTTTTAGTGAAAAGCCTAGGCAGGACTTAGGAATTTAGGAACAGGAAGAGGCCATTCAGCCCCTCGAGCCTGTTCCTCCACTGAATGAGGTCATGGCTGATCTGTGACCTAATTCCAGAAACCTGCCTTTGCCCCCTATTCCTTAATAACCTATGGTTAACAAAAATCTATCAATCTCAGATTTAAAATTAGCAATTGAGCTAGCATCAATTGGCATTTGCGGAAGAGAGTTCCAAACTTCTACCACCCTTTGCGTGTAGAAGTGTTTCCTAACTTCACTCCTGAAAGGTCTGGCTCTAATTTTTAGACTATGTCCCCTAGTCCTAGACTCCTCAACCAGCAGATATAGTTTCTCTCGATCTACCCTTCCAGGGGGGAAATGAGGATTTATTTTTTTTACGCAGCGAGTTGTTGTGATCTGGAACGCACTGCCTGAAATGGGCGGTGGAAGTAGATTCAATAGTAACTCTCGAAAGGGAATTGGATGCGCAGTTGAAAAGGGAAAATGTGCAGGGCGATGAGGAAAGAGTGGGGGAGTGGGAATCATTGGATAGCTCGTTCCACAGGCACGATGGGAAGAACGGCCTCCTCCAGTGCTGTGTCATTCCTATGTGAAGATGTTGTACCTACCTGGCTGCACCACGTTGAACTCCGATGCGGATGGTGACTGGAGCAGACGGTGAATCAGACCTTTGGCCAACAGTGTCGGCATGATGAGCACCGGCCGTTTTTGCTGAACAGTGATTGGCTGAACCAGGCTGTAGGGCAAGATCTTTTCATCCTTATCTGCGATTCAAGCACACGTCACAGTTTTCAGCGATTGTTTGGTTCCATCCCCCCCCTCCCTAAGACATTTTCCCTCCCCTACGCCACCACCTGGGTAGTGGGGAGGTGGATTAATGACTTGCTCCCGGAACAATGTTACTCTTTGGCTGTGCCTTAGCTAAGTGAGCATTGCTTGCATCTAAGTCTAAACAGTGAGTGGTGAATACAATCACGGGACGCATCGGCACCAAGCCCAATTCTGTCCCCCGCTAATACCCGCACACAGAGAGGCACCATAGAAGGTGCAAGAAAGGTTGATACCAAAACTGAGAGGTCAATACTCGGTAAAATAATGGGACTCAAGGCGGATAAATCACCTGGACCTGATGGCTTACATCCTAGAGTCTTGAAGGAAGTGGCGGTAGGGATTGTAGATGCATTGGTAATAATTTTTCAAAACTCCCTGGATTCCGCTAAGGTCCCGGCAGACTGGAAAACTGCTAATGTAACACCCTTATTTAAAAAGGGCAGTAGACAGAAGGCTGGTAACTATAGACCGGTTAGCCTAACATCTGTGGTAGGTAAAATTTTGGAGTCCATTATTAAGGAAACAGTAACAGGACATTTGGATAATCATAATTTAATAGGACAAAGTCAGCATGGTTTTACGAAGGGGAAGTCATGTTTGACAAATTTGCTGGAGTTCTTTGAGGAAGTAACATATAGAGTGGATAAAGGGGAACCAGTGGACGTAGTGTATTTAGACTTCCAAAAGGCATTTGACAAGGTGCCACACAAAAGATTATTGCTTAAGGTAAAAAATCACGGGATTGGGGGTAATATTCTGGCATGGATAGAGGATTGGCTATCTAACAGAAAGCAAAGAGTTGGGATAAATGGTTCATTCTCAGACTGGCAATCAGTAACTAGTGGTGTTCCACAGGGGTCAGTGCTGGGTCCCCAACTCTTCACAATCTATATTAACGATTTGGAGGAAGGGACCAAGTGTAACATATCAAAATTTGCAGATGATACAAAGATGGGAGGGAAAGTAGTGAGTGAGGAGGACATAAAAAACCTGCAAGGGGACATAGACAGGCTAAGTAAGTGGGCAGAGATTTGGCAGATGGAATACAACACTGGAAAGTGTGAGGTGATGCACTTTGGCAGGAAAAATCCTAGAGCAATTTATTATCTTAATGGCAAGAAACTGGAGAGTACTGAAGTGCAAAGGGATCTGGGGGTCCTGGTGCACGAAACTCAAAAGGTTAGTATGCAGGTGCAGCAAGTGATTAAGAAGGCAAATGGAATGTTGGCTTTCATTGCTAGGGGGATAGAATATAAAAATAGGGAGGTATTGCTTCAGTTGTACAAGGTATTGGTGAGACCGCACCTGGAATACTGCATACAGTTTTGGTGTCCTTACTTAAGGAAAGACATCCTTGCTCTCGAGGCAGTGCAAAAAAGGTTCACTCGGTTAATCCGGGGATGAGGGGGTGGTCATATGAGGAGAGGTTGGGTAGATTGGGACTCTACTCATTGGAGTTCAGAAGAATGAGAGGCGATCTTATTGAAACATATAAGATTGTGAAGGGGTTGGATCGGGTGGATGCGGGGAGGATGTTCCCGATGACGGGTGAGACGAGAACTAGGGGACATAGTCTTAGAATAAGGGGCTGCTCTTTCAAAACTGAGATGAGGAGGAACTACTTCACTCAGAGGGTGGTAGGTCCATGGAATATGCTGCCACAAAAAGCTGTAGAAGCTACAACATTAATTAAATTTAAAACAGAAATAGACAGTTTCCTAGAAGTAAAGGGCATTAAGGGTTACGGGGAGCGGGCAGGAATTTGGACATGAGTCTAGGTTCGGATCGGTCATGGCCCTGTGGGTAGTGGAGCGGGCCCAGGGACTGTGTAGCCTGATTCTGCTCCTATTTCGTGTGTGCAATTCTGTTAGATGCAGGAGATGGTTCTGTGATAAATAGTAGATTGGCGGTTAGGATCAGATCAGCCATGATCTTATTGAATGGCGGAGCAGGCTCGAGGGGCCGATTGGCCTACTCCTGCTCCTATTTCTTATGTTCTTATGTTCTTAATACCTATCAGCAAAGATTGAACAGGCTGGGGCTCTTGGTTCTAGAAAAGAGAAGACTGAGAGGTGACCTGATAGAGGTCTTTAAAATTATGCAGGGGTTTGATAGGGTAGACGTAGAGAAGATGTTTCATAGAAACATAGAAAAATAGGAGCAGGAGTAGGCCATTCGGTCCTTCGAGCCTGCTCCGCCATTCAATATGATCATGGCTGATCCTCTATCTCAATACCATATTCCCGCTCTCTCCCCATACCCCTTGATGCCTTGTAGGGGAGTCCAAAACTAGGGTTCATAAATATGATAGTCACTAATAAATCCAATAAGGAATTCAGGACAAACATCTTTATCCAGAGAGTGGTGAAAATGTGGCACTCGCTGCCACAGGGACTGGTTGAGGTGAATAACATTGATGCATTTAAGGGGAAGCTAGATAAGTACATGAGGGAGAAAGGAATAGAAGGTTACACATTTTCTGCGTCAGTGCAGTAGCATAGAAATGCATAGAAGTTACAACACTTAAACAGGCCATTCGGCCCAACCAGTCTGTGTTGGCATTTACTCTCCAGTGTCAGCTGTGGCTCAGTTGATAGCACTGTCGCCTCTGAGTTAAGAAGGTTGTGGGTTCAAGTCCCACTCCAGAGACTTAAACACAAAAATCTAGGCTGACACTCTAGTGTGGTGCTGAGGGAGTGCTGCACTGTCGGAGGTGCAGTCTTTCGGATGAGGCATTAAACCGTCTGCTCTCTCAGGTGAACGTAAAAGATCTCATGGCAATACTTTGAAGAAGATCAGGGGATGTGTCCTAGTCAATATTTATCCTTCAATCAACATCATTAAAAAAAAACAGATTATCGGGTCATGTTTGTGGGAGCTTGCTGTGTGCAAATTGGCTGCTGTATTTCCTATATTACAACAGTGACTACACTTCAAAAGTACTTCATTTTCTGTAAAGTGCTTTGGGACATCCTGAGGCCGTGAAAGGCGCTATAGAAATACAAGTCTTTCTTTCTCCAAGCGAATAAATAGTTCTAATCCCATTCACCCGTCCTGTTCCCATATTCCTTCAACGCCTTTTCCTTCCTCCACCTCTCCAATTTAATTTTGAATGTTGACATAATTTGTGCCTCAACAGCTAACTCTAGAAGTTAGCTTCCAGACCCACGAACTCCACTACCTAGAAGGACAAGGGCAGCAGGCGCACGGGAACACCACCACCTCCAAGTTCCCCTCCAAGTCACACACCATCCTGATTTGGAAATATATCGGCCGATCCTTCATCGTCGCTGGGTCAAAATCCTGGAACTCCCTCCCTAACAGCACTGTGGGAGTACCTTCACCACACGGACTGCAGCGGTTCAAGAAGGCGGCTCACCACCACCTTCTCAAGGGCAACTAGGGATGGGCAATAAATGGTGGCCTTGCCAGCGACGCCCACATCCCAGGAACGAATAAAAAAAAAGAGGGATTATCACCTCCAGGACCACCTGTGCCACCAATGTCTGACGGTTTGCCTATGACATCCTTTGTCCAAATGGGCACAATGCCTCTATTAAAGGGATTTGATGGGCAGGATTTGTTCCTTAATCTTTATATGGAGAGGAAGCGTTCAGTAGAATTGACTCACTTTCTTGGCAGCAGCTGAGGGATGGACTATTGGCACTGGGCAGATGCCTCGGAGGGTTGGCAGGCACTATCCTCACCCGATCCTGACATGATTTCTTCAGCTTATCATCGTTCTTCGTAAGCTTCATAAAACACAAGCGGTAAGAAGCAGAACAGTGAGAAGAGCAGTCAGTCTTATAACTCAACTTTAATATTTCAAAACTTGCAATAGGGAAATAAGGCACAACCACCTCTTCAATAAATACTCAATGGTCATTACTTTTATTTCAACATTGCCTCCACAACTAAGATCCATCTTCTGGATTAATGCCTGATTACATGATATATTCTTCAACAAAATGGGAGCAGTATTCCATTTGACTAGTGAAACCCTAGAACTGGTGACAGATTGATTCCTGGGATGAGAGGGTTGTCCTATGATGAGAGATTGTGTAGAATGGGCCTCTACTCTCTGGAGTTTAGAAGAATGAGAGGTGATCTCACTGAAAAATATAAGATTCTGAAGGGGATTGACAGGGTAGATGCTGAGAGGCTGTTTCCCCCTGGCTGGAGAGTCTAGAACTAGGGGGCATAGTCTCAGGATAAAGGGGTCGGCCATTTAGGACTGAGATGAGGAGGAATTTCTTCACTCAGAGGGTGGTGAATCTTTGGAATTCTCTGCCCCCCAGAGGGCTGTGGATGCTGAATCGTTGAGTATATTTAAGGCTGAGATCAATAGATTTTTGGACTCTGGGGGAATCAAGGGATATGGGGATCGGGCAGGAAAGTGGAGCTGAGATCGAAGATCAGCCATGATCTTATTGAATGGGCTCGAGGGGCCGTATGGCCCACTCCTGCTGTTAATTCTTACATTCTTATGACATGGTACAAGTACAATGACCAGGCTCTCTGTCACTTTACCATTTTCTCTCTCTCATTCTTCTGGAAGGTTCCTGTCAGTGTGTAGATTTTAACCAGGAGAAGCTGGTGAGCTCTGAAAAAAAAAGAGGGAGATATGCCATGAAAAGCAGCCCATTTTCACCTCACCATCACCAGGCTGATCAGGTCAAAGTCTCCTCTGTCTCTTGGCTTTAAGAATCCTTTATGAAATGATAATTTGGCAATCAGCCTCAAAGTAGCTGCATATGTTCAGAATTACATCAAACCTACAGCACAGAAACAGGCCATTCAGCCCAACTGGTCTATGCGGTGTCTATACACCACACGAGCCTCCTCCTACTCTGATTACATCTTCCCGCCCTGACCCCCTATCCCTCTATTCCTTTCACCCTCAAGAAGCTCGACACCATTCAGGACAAAGCAGCCCGCTTGATCGGCACCCCATCCGCCACCTTAAACATTCACTCCCTCCACCACCGACGTACCATGGCTGCAGTGTGGACCATCTACAAGAGGCACTGCAGCAACTCACCAAGGCTCCTTCAACAGCACCTCCCAAACCCGCGATCTCTACCACCTAGAAGAACAAGGGCAGCAGGCGCCTGGGAACACCACCACCTCCAAGTTCCCCTCCAAGTCACACACCATCCTGACTTAGAAGTATATCGGCCGTTCCTTCATCGTCACTGGGTCAAAATGCTGGAACTCCCTCCCTAACAGCACTGTGGGAGCACCTTCACCACACGGACTGCAGCGGTTCAAGAAGGCGGCTCACCACCACCTTCTCAAGGGGCAAATAGGGATGGGCAATAAATGCTGGCCTTGCCAGTGACGCCCACATCCCATAAACGAATCAAAAAAATGCCTTCTTAAACACATCAACGCTAGCTGCTGCAACCACTCCACGTGGTGGCTACTTCCACATTCTCAACACACACTGTGCAAAGAAATTCCTCCTTATTTGAATTGTTAGTGGCGATCTTCTCGTTATACCCTCTTGCTCTTAACTCACCCTCATGTGGAAACAGTTTATCCACATCCACCCCATCGCACCCTTTCATCATTTTTACAAGATCTCGGTCAGGTCTCCTCTTCTTCTTCTCTTTTCCAGAGAAAAGATCCCCCAAGGCAGCTCAATCTTTACTGATAGTTATATCTTCTCAATTCTGGTAATCGCATCGTGGATCTTTTCTGCAATTTCTCCAGTGCTTCAGTATCCCATTTGTAGTATGGAGACCAGCACTGCACACAAGTGCTCAAAGTGCGGTCTAACCAAGATTCTATATAAATTTGACATTTACTTCCTACTTTTGAATTCTATTCCTCTAGAAAGGAACCTCAGTCCTTTGTATGCACTTTATATTGGCCTTGTATTGCTACTTTTAGCCACTTACGTACCTGTATTCCTAGATCTCCTTGCTCCGCTACCCCACTTAGTTTCTTCCCTTCCCAGGAATAAGTGGCCTCCTTACGCCTCCTACCATAATGAGCCGCCTCACCCGTTGCTAGATTGAAGTTCATTTGCCATTTGTCCGCCCGCTCCGCAAGTCTATTTTAATGAAGCAGCCCATACTGTACCTGCTGTAGCTGGGGATGGATCCCTGCTCCAGGTCCTTCATGGTGAACGGGTCGACGCGGGCACACAACCAGTTGCATTTTGTGTGATAGCCGGTGTCCAACACGTGCAGAATCTCGTCGCACTTCACCTGCAAGGAGCAGCTGTCCACTTGACCCAGAATGTTCAGGTTCACTCGGATGTAGAAGGAATCTCCACCCATCGGCCCCTCGTCCTCAAGGACCCTCTCAAGCCTCCTGTAACCTAGAGGTCCATGTATTACCGCTGGCGCCAGAGAAGAATCTTTGCCCACGCGCCGACGCAGATATGAAAAGGAAGACGTGGGGGGGGGAGGGGGTACACTCCCGCGCACCCCGCGTGTACCTTGGCTACACATGCCTGCACATGGACGGGCAAGTGCGGGCACAGCCATGCGTGCACATGGTCACGCACAAACATGGATACATACATGTGTGCACCGTACACTCACGTGGACGTACTTTCCCCGAGGTGACTCACGCGTTCCGCTATGCGCTGTTAAAGGGGCGCACTATTGTGACTCCGTTCCCCTGCTTACATGCACCACACTCCAACAGCAACAACTTGCATTGATATGGCGCCTTTAACGTAGTAAAACGTCCCAAGATGCTTCATTGGAGCATTAGCAAAATAAAATTGACACATAAAAAGTTATTAGGACCGGTGACCAAAAGCTTGGTCAAAGAGGTAGGTTTTAAGAAGGGTCTTAAAGGAGGAAAGAGAGAGGCGGAGAGGTTTAGCGAGGAGAATTTCAGAGCTTGGGGCTTCGGGAGCTGAAGGCACGGCCGCCAATGGTGGAGCGATGGAAATCGGGGGATGTGCAAGAGGCCTCCTCAAGGAAGCCCATTAATTACGTTTTCACCAACTAAACATGCATCACATTGGAGCCCCTTCATTTCTGCCTACTTACCCTCTTCATTCTGCTGAAATTGGAGGGAACCTGCCAATGAGCGCCTATGCAAGTCCCAGGAGGCATCCTTTTCGGTACAGTTCTGTCGCGATATTCTCTGCCTCGTCCCTTCCTCCAGCTGAAAAAAAGATTCAAATACACTTGAGGCTTAGGGAATGAGTAGTCTTATGGGTCACCAATTCATCCTTTCACCTCTGACTCCTTGGCTTGAGTACAGCCCGGCTTGATCAGATGAAAGTCTCGTTCCTCTGCCAACTGCTCAGGTCCGACGTGAAGGAAAGGTGGGGCAGTCTGATCTGAATTCCCACTGGGCAGGATTCCATTGCCAGATCCTAACCCAGAGTCTATGCTAAGTAGCAGTCACATTCAGAGTGACCTTACGGAACCAAGAACTTAAGAACATAAGAAATAGGAGCAGGAGGAGGCCATTTGACCCCTCGAGCCTGCTCCGTCATTCAATAAGATCATGGCTGATCTTCTACCTCATCTCCACTTTCCTGAACTATCCCCATATCCCTTGATTCCCTTAATATCCAAAAATCTATCGATCTCTGTCTTGAATATACTCAATAACTAAGCCTCCAAAGCCCTCTGGGGTAGAGAATTCCAAAGATTCACCACCCTCTGAGTGAAGAAATTTCTCCTCATCTCAGTCCTAAATGGCCGACCCCTTATTCTGAGACTGTGACATCTGGCTCTAGACTCCCCAGCCAGGGGAAACATCCTCCCTGCATCTACCCTGTCAAGCCCTGTAACAATTTTGTATGTTTCAATGAGATCACCTCTCATTCTTCTAAACTCTAGAGAATATAGGCCTAGTCTACTCAATCTCTCCTCATAGGACAATCCCCCCATCCCATGAACCAGTCTGGTGAACCTTCGTTGCACTCCCTCTATGGCAAGGAGACCAAAACTGTACACAATACACCAGGTGTGGTCTCACCAGGGCCCTATATAATTGCAGTAAGACATCTTTACTCTTATACTCAAATCCTCTTGTAATAAAGGCCAACATACCATTTGCTTACCTAATTGCTTGCTATACCTGCATGTTAACTTTCAGTGATTCAGATAAGGTGGAGTTAAGATGCAGATCAGCCATGATCTCATTGAATGGCGGAGCAGGCTGGAGAACATAAGAAATAGGAGCAGGAGTAGGCCATTCGGCCCTTCGAGCCTGCTCCGCCATTCAATGAGATCATGGCTGATCTTCTGCCTCAACTCCATTCACCGGCCCTATCGCCATATCCCTTGATGCCTTTACTAGTCAGAAATCTATCGACTTCTGGTTTTGAATATACCCAATGACTGAGCCTCCACAGCCCTCTGGGGTAGAGAATTCCAAAGATTCACCACCCTCTGTGTCAAGAAATTTCTTCTCATCTCAGTCCTGAATGGCCTATCCTTTAACCTGAGGCTGTGGCCCCTGGTTCTAGACTCCCCAGCCAAGGGAAACATTCTCCCAGCATCCACCCTATCAGGCCCTGTAATAATTTTGTATGCTTCAATGAGATTCCCTCTCATTCTTCTGAATTCAAGAGAATACAGGCCTAGTGGAGGGGCTGAATGGCTTGCCCCAGCTCCTATGTTCTGATGGTATGGCAGGTCTAGGAGTGAAATGCCACAGCGGTGTAGGGGGGCACTCTCTGACATTTGTAGTGCTCTTGCCTGGAGCTTGTTTTCGGGGTCGGAGGCCACTTCTGTCTGAGCCGAGGCCAGCAGAACAAGTACAGCTGCTTCCCAAAGGTGCGTGAGGAGGTGGTACCACTAATAAGTAATGGGTAACCCACCCAATTAAAAATGTGTGTTGCTACGTTCAATTGGGTCCATTTTCATCAATTAAACTGTCAATGCCCTGCATGGCCCAGTGGTTTAAGGCTTCAAGTGAATCGAGGGACTCTGCCTGCCCGTATTCGATGGCCACTCGGGCAGACCTTCCTAGGGTTGCCAACAACAACAACAACTTGTATATATATAGCGCCTTTAACGTAGTAAAACGTCCCAAGGCGCTGCACAGGAGTATTTTAAGACAATAAATTTGACACTGAGCCACATAAGGATCAATTAGGGCAGGTGACTAAAAGCTTGGTCAAAGAGGTAGGTTTTAAGGAGCGTCTTAAAGGAGGAAAGAGATGTTGTGAGGCGGACAGGTTGAGGGAGGGAATTCCAGAGCTAAGGGCCCAGGCAACAGAAGGCACGGCCACCAATGGTTGAGTGATTATAATCAGGGATGCTCAAGAGGGCAGAATCAGAGGAGCGCAGATATCTCGGTGGGTTGTGGGGCTGGAGGAGGTTACAGAGATAGGGAGGGGGCGAGGCCGTGGAGAGATTTGAAAACAAGGATGAGAATTTTGAAATCGAGGCGTTGCTTACCCGGGAGCCAATGTAGGTCAGCGAGCACAGGGGTGATGGGCGAACGGGACTTGGTGCGAGTTAGGGCACGGGCAGCCAAGTTTTGAATGACCTCAAGTTTACATAGGGTAGAATGTGGGAGGCCAGCCAGGAGTGCGTTGGAATAGTCAAGTCTAGAGGTAGCTGACGTAAGAAAACTACGAGGCACTTGGTCTAAGCGTTAAACAAAGCTTTAATCAACTGTTTTTCAACATGGAGGTCTAGTTGTGTCCTCCACTAGTTCCTGTTAAAGAATGTCCTGAGCAAGCTGGGCCCATGCCCGAGTATTTATACTCTCCCTGGACAGCGCCACCAGCAGGCCGCCCAGTATTATTTCATAAGTCATTTCCACATGAATGACAAGATTCATGTTAGTAACAAAGGCATGGATGAGGGTTTCAGCAGCGGATGAGCTGAGGCAAGGGCGGAGACGGGCGATGTTACGGAGGTGGAAGTAGGCGGTCTTTGTTATGCTGCAGATATGTGGTCGGAAGCTCATTTCAGGGTCAAATATGACACCAAGGTTGCGAACAGTGTGGTTCAGCCTCAGACAGATGTTAGGGGGAGGGATGGAGTCAGTGGCTAGGGAACGGAGTTTGTGGCGGGGACTGAAAACAATCCAGGACCGCCAACCATCCAGGATTCCCCCTGGAGGCTCCAGGAATTGAAGATTAATCTCCAGGAAGCTGCTGCGAGCGACCCAGGAGAAAAATCATAGGGGCGTTAAAAAAAAGTGTGTATTTTTTCATTTTCGTTTCTTAGTCATAAAAATATTGGAGAAGGATTAAAAAAAAAGGCTGCGATCTGGAAAAATCTGCGCCCTTACCCTGAGGGCTCCCGGGACGCACACGCTTCCACTCCTGGGCCTCTCCAAACTCTATGTGTGCAGGGCCCACGTATCCCAGAGGCGCCTGTAGTTCGCAGCGTCCCTGGGATCACGTAGGCCATGGGGAGCCAATCAAAGAAGGGAATCTCCCTTCATACACTTGACAGGAAGACCTGTCAAATATATGAATGGAGATCACCCCAAAAACATAGTAAAACTTTAAATAAATTTAAAAAAACATCACATTTTTAAAATGACTTGAAATTACAATAAATTAAGTATTTTAAACAAAAATTTAATTTTTTGAAAAAAATAATTAAAGTTTTTTACGAGGCTAAATATAAACTTACCTTTTTTAAAAAAGTATTTTTAAATGATAAATCAGTGAAAAATTTTTTTTTTTTTTTAACTTTTTCAACTCTTATCCTGGTAAAAGCAGGTCTTACGCCGGCTTTTACCAGGCGTAAGAATTGTAAGGGTTTTCTGCGGGCGGAGGGTCTCCAAAAAGCTGAACTATCCGCCCGCAGAGGCCCTTCTCCCGGGCAGCCGGAGGATCTGTCAAGACCATTCTTGACAGATTCCGGAAATGCCGGTTTCCAGCGCATGCGCTGTGCATGCCTGAATCCGGCATTTCCGATGTCCCTATGGGTACACAGCGCGTACTCACCCATAGGGATCGGAATATCTAGGCCAATGAAACAGGGGCTGCCACCTCTGGCACTGTGTGAAAATATGGAGCATAGTCCCGGGCATGGAATGGACAGGCAGCCAAGATATGGAACTCCAACATTGAATGAGAACAGGTTAACTTTATATCCAGTCACGCCGTCTCCGTATACAGAGCCCAAGCCAGTGCAGACTGGATCACACTGGTCAATTAATTACTCACACTGGCCGACCCTGATTGGAGCTCATGTCTCTAAATTAACAACTTGCATTTACATAGCGCCTTTAACGTAGTAAAACGTCCCAAGGTGCTTCACAGGAGCGATTATCAAACAATATTTGACACCGAGCCACATAAGGAGATATTCGGGCAGATGACCAAAAGCTTGGTCAAAGAGGTAGGTTTTAAAGAGCGTCTTAAAAGGAGGACAGAGGGACGGAGAGGTTTAGGGAGAGAATCACAGAGCTTCGGGGCTAGAATTACATAATTAAACTGATATTAAATCCTGACACTAAATTAGATACTCTGTAGCTTCTTCGACAGCAACTCCCAAACCTGCGACCTCTACCACCGAGAAGGACAAGGCAGCAGGCGCATGGGAACACCACCACCTCCAAGTTCCCCTCCAAGTCGCACACTATCCTGACTTGAAAATATATCGGCCGTTCCTTCATCGTCGCTGGGTCAAAATCCTGGAACTGCCTCCCTAACAGCACTGTGGGAGAACCTTCCCCACACGGACTGCAGCGGTTCAAGGCGGCAGCTCACCACCACCTTCTCGAGGGGCAATTAGGGATGGGCAATAAATGCTGGCCTTGCCAGCGACGCCCACATCCCCAGGAACGACTTTAAAAAAAACTCAAACGGTAATAAAACACTGATATCTACTGACGGTGGAGAATCTCTTTAACTGTTCATATTTCTTCACTACAGAATCATCATCCCGAATGATCCAATATCCTGTGATATTCTACACAGTCTCAAAGCTATCAGTACCAACGTAAAGTTTTGTAAAAAAGCAAAATTCACTATAAAACCATCGAAGTTTAAGGCAGTGAAAGAGGCCGTTCAGCTTACTGTGGCTCTGTGCTAGTTTCCACACAATGTCGGAAGTACCAGATGATAATCATGTTGTTTCAGATGGTAAAACACCGTCGTAAAGCACAAGAACTAAACTCCAACGGTTTGTTAGTGAGCCAGCCCCGTGGCCCATTCCCTGCTCCAACGCCCTGAAGCCAATCAGGGTGCTTTAGACCGCAAATCTCCTGGTCCATCGCTGAGCAAACAGAAATGCTGACCTCTAGCAGCAGACACTAGGCACTGCAAACCTGTGCGTTTTTACACATCAGCCCTGCCATTGAAACAGAAGAATTTCACTCCGCTCCTATATCTGCAGATTGAACATCTTTCTCACACGTCTGAACAGCGTAGAAGAAAGAAAGACTTGCATTTCTATAGCGCCTTTCACGACCTCAAGACATCCCAAAGTGCTTTACAGCCAATGAAGTACTTTTTGAAGTGTAGTCACTGTTGTAATGTAGGAAATACGGCAGCCAATATGCACACAGCAAGCTCCCACAAGCAGCAATGTGATGATAATGACCAGATCACCTGTTTTAGTGATGTTGGTTGAGAGATAAGATATTGGCCAGGACACCGGGATAGAACTCCCCTGCTCTTCTTCGAATTAGTGCCATGGGATCTTTAACGTCCACCTGAGAGAGCAGACGGTTTAACATCTCATCTGAAAGAGAGCATCTCTGACAGTGCAGCACTCCCTCAGTACTGCACTGGGAGTGTCAGCCTGTATTTTGCCCTCAAATCTCTGGAGTGGGACTTGAACCCACAACCTTCTGACTCAGAGGCAAGAGTGCGACCCACTGAGCCACAGCTGACTGAACAGGCTTTGGTGCCTGATGAGTGATCCTTCTCTAACCTCTGCCCTTCGACCTCTCTCTCCACCACTAACTTTTTTGTAATCTAGGCTTGACACTCCCAGCGCAGTACTGAGGGAGCGCTGCACTGTCAGAGGTGCCATCTTTCAGATGAGATGTTAAACCGAGGCCCTGTCTGTGCTCTCAGGTGGATGTAAAAGATCCACATGGCACTATTTCGAAGAAGAGCAGGGGGAGTTCTCCCCGGTGTCCTGGCAAACATTTATCCCTCAACCAACATCACTAATACAGATAATTTGGTCATTATCACGTTGCTGTTTGTGGGAGATTGCCGCATTTCCTACATTACAACTTCAAAAAGTACTTCATTGGCTGTAAAATGCTTTGGGACATCCTGAAGTCGTGGAAGGCGCTATAGAAATGCAAGTCTTTATTTCTTCCTTTCTCTATTTGGTTGATATTACGATGGTCGCTGCTTCTCTGAATTTTTCTCTCTTGCCCTTCCTAACCTCCAGCTATGCCACCCCACACACTGTTTCTCCTTCCTACACTAGGCTGAGTACTGAGATCCACGGGCTCCTGAAGCGAACAGCCTTCTTTCCCAACAATGTGGAGAATTCCTCCCTCACTCTTCCCTTCCTCCCATACACTGGGAATTTCCTCGGGGATTCTCCCGATTAGTCGCAGTAATTTCGGCGGAAACCCGAAGTATCTGGGAAGCGCGCCGAAGTTACGGTCTTCAGCCATTGAAAGCGTAACCTAGGCCTTACCTAATCAGTACTCCATCACCTTTCAATCATAGGAACAGGAGGAGGCCATTCAGCCCCTTGAAACTGTTCCGCCATTCAATTAGATCATGGCTGATCTGTATCTTAATTCCAAATACACGCCTTAGTTCCATAATTGTTAATATTTTGGGGGCGAGAGTTCCAGATTTCCATTACCCTTTGTGTGAAGAAGTGCTTCCTGTCATCACCCCTGAATGGCCTGGCTCTAATTTTAAGGTTATGCCCCCTTGTTCTCTCTATCTACCCTATCAACTCCTTTAATTATCTTAAACACCTCAATTAGTTCACCCCTTCATCTCCTTTACTCAAGCCTGATCTATGCAATCGTTCTTCATAATTTAACCCTTTTAGCCCCGGGATCATTCAGTAAATCTGAGCTGCACCCTCTCCAAGGCCAATATATCCTTCCTGAGGTGCGGTTCCCAGAACTGAACACAGTTCTCCAGATGGGGGTCTGACCAGACTTTTATACCAATCCAGGTGGCCCTCAGGCTATGTATTTTGGCCCTTCACTGACACTTCTCGATAAAAATGGCCAAGAAGGTTGACAGGGAAAGAGTTACTAACGGCAAGACGGATCAGCCAGAGGTGCACCCAGGGGCCTGACGTACCGGCAGTGGTTGACCCCCGACCTGCGGTCCGACCCTTTCCGCCTCCGACCCCTGCCGTACAGACTTGGCGAAGGTACCGGTCTCGTTTCCCCCGGCGACGGCGATGTCATTGAGGACGCTTTTATGGTCGTGTTTGACGCTGGTGCTGATGTTCGTGAGATCAGGCAATGACAGGGATGAAGAAAGTACCCTACAGTAACAACAACAACAACAACTTGCATTTGTACAGCGCCTGTAAAGAAGTAGAAACATCCCAAAGCGCTTCAGGGGAGCGTTATCAGATAGAAATTTGACACCGAGCCACATAAGGAGATATTAGGATAAGGTGACCAAAAGCTTGGTCAAAGAGGTACAACAACAACCTGTATTTATATAGTGCCTTTAACGTAGTAAAACGTCCCAAGGCGCTGCACAGGAGTATTTTAAGACAAAAAATTTGACACCGAGCCACATAAGGATAAATTAGATACATTTGACCAAAAGCTTGGTCAAAGAGGTAGGTTTTAAGGAGCGTCTTAAAGGAGGAAAGAGAGGTGGACAGGTTTAGGCAGGGAATTCCAGAGCTTGGGGCCGAGGCAACAGGAGGCACGGCCACCAATGGTTGAGCGATTATAATCAGGGATGCTCAAGAGGGCAGAATTAGAGGAGCGCAGATATCTCGGGGCGGGGGGTGGGGGGTTGTCGTGCTTGAGGAGATTACAGAGATGGGAAGGGGCGAGGCCATGGAGGGATTTGAAAACAAGGATGAGAATTTTGAAATCGAGGCGCTGCTTAACCGGGAGCCAATGTAGGTCAGCGAGCACAGGGGGTGATGGGCGAACGTGTAGGTTTTAAGGAGCGTCTTAAAAGAGGAGAGAGAGAGATGGAGTGGTTAAGGGAGGGAATTCCAGAGCTTGGGGCCGAGACAGCTGAAGGCACGGCCGCCAATGGTGGAGCGAAGGAAATCGGAGATGCGCAAGGGAGCAGAATTGGAGGAGTGCAGAGATCTCGGAGGGTTGTAAGGCTGGAGAAGGTGACAGAGATAGGGAGGGAGAGAGGCCCTTATATTGTCCAGCACACACAAAATGGCGTAAAGTTACTCCTCCCGCTGCAGAGAACTGAGACACATTTTACTGTGCTTCCCCGCTGAGAATTTGCCAGTTTTACCAACGATGTCGCCGAGCCAACTAACTTTCGGCTGCCCCGATGCCTTAGTTGGTAGGCGCACTGTTTGGAGTGGGCATTGAGGCATAAAGGTTGGGAGGTTCCCAGGTTCGATTCTAGGACTGTGCTGTGTAGCGGCATGATCGAGGGCCCCGATCCCAGAGGAAGGTGATGGCCCCTTTAAAGAACCTTCCCCATTAAAAGATAATTACACCTGGAGTGGGAGGAGACTTGTCCTTCCCCCCACCCCCGCCACCAGCCAGCTGAGCATAAAAGGGCGAGGGTCAAGGGTCAGTTGAGAGAGCTGAAAGATGTACTGTGTGTTCGGCACGTGAATGGTTCAAGGACTAATGTTTGTCAGGTGAAAGAGGCTCTGAGATGGTAGGACCCTGAAAGAGTTGAGTTTGATGATTTTGAGACACAACAACAATAGCAACTTATATCTATATAGCGCCTTTAACGTAATAACATGTCCCAAAGTGCTTCAAACACCAGAGGCTAGTGACTGAAACTTGGCTATTGAGAGTGAGGCCAGGGGCGGGCTGGAAATGCACAGGTTAAAGGTCATCTGCTTGAAACTATAAAACTGAAGGAATTTGAGGGGAAAATACAGTGGAAGCAGAAGGTGAGTTACCTCTTTTTGTTGCTGCAGTCTTTAGTCCCGACCGCCATCTCGCTGACGTCTCTGGATTCTGGCTGGGAGCTGGAACCGGATGAGCCAGCAGTGAACGATAAGCTCAGGATCTTGCTTTCACCTGGAAAGCAAACCGCATCCATTTATACAGTGCCTTTAACACAGTGGCCTCCGTGGCCTCGCCCCCCTCCCTATCTCTGTAATCTCCGTCAGCTCCACAACAACCCCTCGAGATATCTGCGCTCCTCTAATTCTGCCCTCTTGAGCATCCCTGATTTATAATCGCTCAACCATCGGTGGCCGTGCTTTCTGTTGCCTAGGCCCTAAGCTCTGGAACTCCCTGCCTAAACCTTTCTACCTCTCTTTCCTCCTTTTACGACTCTCCTTAAAACCTACTGACATAAGAAAACTACTAGGCACTTGGTCTAAGCGTTAAACAAAGCTTTAATCAACTGTTTTACAACATGGAGATCGAGTTGTGTCCTTCACTAGTTCCTGTTGAGGAATGTCCTAAGCAAGCTGGGCCCATGCCCGAGTATTTATACTCTCCCTGGACAGCGCCACCCTCAGGCCGCCCAGTATTACTTCATACATGAATGACAAGATTCATGTCACCTACCTCTTTGGCCAAGCTTTTGGTCACCTGCCCTAATTTCTCCTTATGTGGAGCGGTGTCAAATTTTTTTGTCTTGCAATACTCCTGTGAAGCGCCTTGGGACGTTTTACTATGTTAAAGGTGCTATATCAATACAAGTGGTTGTTGTTGTTGTAGTAGTAGTAAAATGTCCCAAGCAATGTGCCCCTCTAACGGGCTGCGCGGCCCATTCAGAATTCCACGCACGCGAGGTTTTTTTTTTCAATTTAAATGCCGGCTCACCGGCTGCGCTGGCGCTCGAGCGCTGTGTCCAGGCAGCTTAAAGGGAAGGTTGGTCCCAAGGCACTTCACATGGAGCATTATCAGCCTTTGCCCCATATCCCTTAATACCTTTTGGTTAACAAAAATCTATCAATCTCAGATTTAAAATTAACAATTGACCCAGCATCAATTGCCGTTTGCGGAAGAGAGTTCCAAATTTCTACCACCCTTTGTGTGTAGAAGTGTTTCCTAATTTCACTCCTGAAAGGTCTGGCTCTAATTTTTAGACATAGAAACATAGAAACATAGAAAATAGGTACAGGAGTAGACCATTCGATCCTTCGAGCCTGCACCGCCATTCAATGCGTTCATGGCTGAACATGCTACCTCAGTACCCCATTCCTGCTTTCTCGCCATACCCCTTGATCCCCTTAGTTGTGAGTGTTATATCTAACTCCCTTTTGAATATATTTAGCGAACTGGCCTCAACAACCTTCTGTGGAAGAGAATTCCATAGATTCACCACTCTCTGGGTGAAGAAGTTCCTCCTCAGCTCAGTCCTAAATGGCTTCCCCTTAATCCTTAGACTGTGACCCCTGGTTCTAGTTTTCCCTACCATTGGGAACATTCTGCCCGCATCTAATTTGTCTAAACCAGTCAGGATTTTAAATGTCTCTATAAGATCCCCCCTCATTCTTCTGAACTCCAGAGGATACAAGTTCAGTTGACCCAATCTTTCTTGATATGTCAGTCCGGCCATCCCAGGAATCAATCTAGTGAACCTTCGCTGCACTCCCTCAATAGCAAGAATGTCCTTCCTTAAGTTAGGAGACCAAAACTGCGCACAATACTCCAGGTGTGGCCTCACCAAGGCCCTGTACAACTGCAGCATCACCTCCCTACTCCTGTACTCAAATCCCCTTGCTATGAAGGCCATCATTCCGTTTGCTTTCTTGACTGCCTGCTGCACTTGCATTCCCACCTTCAGTGACTGATGTACCATGACGCCCAGGTCTCGTTGCACGTCCCCTTTCCCTAATCTGCCACCATTCAGGTAATAGTCCGCCTCTCTATTTTTACCACCAAAGTGGATAACCTCACATTTATCCACATTGTACTTCATCTGCCATACATTTGCCCATTCATCCAACCTGTCCAAGTCACTCTGTAGCCTCCTAGCATCCTCCTCATTGTTCACACTGCCTCCCAATTTAGTGTCATCCGCAAATTTGGAGATATTACATTTAATCCCTTCGTCCAAATCATTAATATATAATGTAAACAGCTGGGGTCCCATTTCTAGGACTATGCCCCCCTAGTCCTAGAATCCCCAACTAGCGGAAATAGTTTCTCTCTATCTACCCTATCAGTTCCCCTTAATATCTTAAAATTTATACCAATCATTAGATAGAATTACATGGAATGTACAGCACAGAAACAGGCCATTCGGCCCCCCCATGTTCAACACTCGTCTCAAAACACTCGGAGCAACGCACAAGTACCTGGACAGCTGACCTGATTATCCATGTCGTTGCTGATCGGCCAGAATTCAAATCTAGACAAGGAAAGGAAAGTAGACCATTAATAGATTTGTCTTGAGGAAACCCAAATGAAAAGCCAAGGTCCCAGGTGCAAGATATCGGCAAGGCTGAGAAGAAGCAGCGAGGTGAAGCAAATCAGGAAGTAGTAATCAGACAGCAGCAAGTCTGGATTTTGCAAAAACCTAAAGAAGGAAGAGAAGATTGAGGGAGGTGAGTAATTCCACAAAAAACTAAATACTGCGGGTGCTGCAAATCTGAAATCTAAAACGGAAACCGCTGGAAATACTCAGCAGGTCAGGCAGCGTCTGAGAGAGAGAAACAGAGTTAACGTTTCAGGTCGATGACCCTTCGCCCGAACTGGAAAAAGTTAGAGATGTAACAGGATTTAAGCAAGTGCAGAGGCAGGGAAAGTGGGGAGGAAAGAACAAAAGGGAAGGATCTGTGATAGGGTGAACGGCAGGAGAGATTAAATGACGAAAGGGATGATGGTGTGAGGCAAAAAGGGATGGTGATGGGACAAGTAAAGAAACAAAAGATGGGTCTAGAGGAGCTGAAAATGACTTTATCTACTTTAAGCCACAGCTTAATCTACTGACTCCCACAGCGACCTTGATTTTTTTTTAATATTCATTCATTGGATGTGGGCGTCGCTGGCAAGGCCAGCATTTATTGCCAATCCCTAATTGTCCTCGAAGGTGGAGATGAGCCGCTGCCTTGAACCACTTCTTTGTAGTGATTTGGTAAAACTGAGTGGCTTGCTCGGCCATTTCATAGAAACATAGAAACATAGAAGATAGGAGCAGGAGTAGGCTATTCGGCCCCTCGAGCCTGCTCCGCCATTCAATGCGATCATGGCTGATCATCCAAATTAAGAATCCTGTCCCTGCTTTCTCCCCATATCCCTTGATCCCTTTAGCCTTAAGAAATATATCCAACTCCTTCTTGAATATATTTAATGAATTGGCCTCTACTGCCTTCTGTGGTAGAGAATTCCACAGGTTCACCACTCTCTTGGTGAAGAAATTCCTCCTAATTTCTGTCCTAAATGGCTTACCCCTTATCCTTAGACTGTGACCCCTGGTTCTGGACTCCCCGACCATCGGGAACATCCTTCCTGCATCTAGTCTGTCCAGTCCTTTCAGAATTTTATAAGTTTCAATGAGATCCCCTCTCATTCTTCTAAACTCCAGCGAGTATAAGCCCAATCGACCCAATCTCTCTTCATACGTCATTCCTGCCATCTCAGGTATCAGCCTGGTGAATCTTCGCTGAACTCCTTCCATGGCAAGAACATCCTTCCTCAGATAAGGCGACCAAAACTGCACACAATTTCAGAGGGCAGTTAAGAGTCACATATAGGCCAGACCAGGTAAGAGTGGGAGATTTCCTTCCCTAAAGGACCAGATGGGTTTTTACGACAATCCGGTAGTTTCATGGTCACCATTACTGATACTAGCTTTTTATTCCAGATTTATTTAATTAACTGAACTTAAATTCCCCAGCTGCCGTGGTGGGATTTGAACTCATGTTATTAGTCCAGTAACATAACCA